>OX401413.1:24365015-24965015 GCA_947846245.1 Cerastoderma edule | reverse complement strand
TCATTACAAACAATCAACAATCATCAATTCTTTACAAATTTTCTGTCTACTTTTGTTCATTAATTACAAATTCTTATTTATTTTTTCTTTAAACAAATACATTTTAACCTGTTAATATTTTTTATATCTATCCATCCACATCATCATAATGCGCGCTAAATGACCTTAGCTGTCGATGCGCCTTAAAACACCATTCATTCATTCATTCAATTCGGGACAGTCCACATTTTGGTGTTTGGTAAAGGGTTAAACTCATTAACTCTTTACCACCTGATGAAGACATTTTTTTTACTTGAAACAGATGACTTTAGAAAAGCTTTGTAAACATTTGAAAAACCTTCCAGTACTGCTGTTGTGATATATGAATAGATTGAAAAAGCATTGTGACAAATGGAGAAATTGCTTGTTACCTTAGTATTGTATTTGTGCTAATAGGTAGAAAATATTTGGACATTTCAGGTACTGTGACAGTGAATGGTGGATCCTCTGCTGAGAGTGGTGGTGGAGGGGGAGGGTTTATAGCGATAGACTACCAGAATGGCTATGTGAATACAGAGTTTCTGTCTGCATACGGAGGGGCATCTAGTCAAGGGGAGGCTGGCGCTGCAGGCGTTATCTTCTTGTCCTATCAGTCCATTGGATCAGTATGTAGTCGTTGTTTCTTTTGTCATTTGAATAACCCTTTACCAAACGCCAAATTTTTGACTCCCAAATTGAAGACTTTGCCGACAACATTTCAAAATTTGTTGAAATCGGAAAATAATCTTCTGATAGGGCAGAAAACATTGTGGGAAAAGGAGCAATTGCTGGTTAAGAGCAATTTCTCCTTTTCCCACGCAGTTTTCCAGAGTTATCTGCAACAAACTGGTCAAATGTCGTTATTGTTTGGTAATTGATTTATCCTGCATATCAGGTATAGATACTTTAGTGCATTTGCTGCTGAGAATTCAAGCAATATTTATGGCAAAGAGAGAGAGATTGTTTGTAATGAGTAATTTCTCCTATAGTCTCAGTTGTTTCATCTGAATATCATTGAAAAATTGTTGTTTTTGAATTCAAAGCATCATTATGTTATGTTACTGACAAAGTATAATATTGCTGCTATTGATTTCAATTGAATTATGTCAGTTTCTGAAAATTTCGGGTTGGTTTTGTTCATCTTTCAGTAACAATTCTTTTTTCACTGCCATATAATCCTCTCAAACATTTATTGAATAGTCAAGCATGCTTTCTCATAGACAGCTTGTGTTGTAATCCAAATTGCTGTTTGCAGGAATCTTTGAATACATTTCATATCGTTATTACAGGTGCTCATTAAAAGTGATCGTACAACTTCCTCCATCACCACTTTGTCTGCACCTGTGACTATCAGATCCATTACCATCGACACAATAGAAGTTAAAGGCTCTGTGACAGTTGGGTTCCTTCCTAGACCCATCACCAACATCAATGTCAATGTTAGGAGAATACTCGGGAACCATGGAACCTTAGTTAGGGTGGACAAAAACATAAATTTAATCTGGGCCTCCTCTGAAGAGAACTTGGCCATTGATGCAGAAGATGTTTATGTGGCCGAGGGGGGTGAATTAAATCTACCTAGAACAGTTACTGTAAAGAGAGGATATTCCCTTGATGTTTGCGGAGCGTTTGATACTAACTCCCTAGAAGTCCAAGGTGGCGGAATCATCCGACTATCTTCCAAAGCAAGTTACAGAAACATGAAGTCATTAACTGTAAATTACAATGGTCGTCTAGAACCATCAAGCTACTGTTCTGGTGATAAGTTTGTGATGTCTCTGGATCAGTTTAATCAATATGAAGGATTCAATCTTGATGAGCAGAGTTTCCAGATTTTAGCACAAGCTGAAAATATCATCAGTCCCATTCTGAGAAATGTAAGTGACAATCCCTGTACTTTAAGCGGAGATTTAACAATAATGCGGGAACAGGTGTGCCATATTCCACCAGGTGATTACCAGTTTGACACAATCACAGTGGAGGCAGGTGGAGAGCTACATATTGATGGCAGTGAGTCTGGTACTAATCCAACCATTATTAATGCTGTTCACGTCAATATAATGTTTGACAGTTTGGTGACAGGTGTTGGTGCAGGTTACATGTCTGGTGGACCAGGATCACCTACTATATCTGGACAGGCAGCGTCACACGGAGGCCGGGGGATTGGTAACACCAAGTCTCTCTATGGATTTATAGATACCCCTTTGAGGTATGGTAGTAATGGATTTAAAGCCAGTAATGTTACCGGACAAGGGGGAGGACAAGTGAAGATAGTAGCAGACTCAATACACATTGATGGTGATATTGATATGAGTGCGCTTCCTGATGGAGGTGGAAGTGGTGGATCTGTGTGGCTACATGCCAAAGATATCTCTGGGTCAGGTGCCATTAATACAGAGGGCGGTAGAGGGGGTGGGGGCGGAGGTCGTATTAGTTTGAGGTCATCACACTCTAATTCATTCACAGGGGAGTTGTCAGCGAAAGGAGGAGCTGCTACATCTGGACAGAAGGGATCTTCAGGTAGTTATTGAATCATTGCTCCATAATCTTACTTAACGACGTATCTTTTTATTTTATCAATGATAGATATTTTTTTTCTAATGTGGGGAGCTAAGGCTCCTCAGAAAGCAACACCTCCCTTATGAATGACAAAATAACTCTTTCATTTTGGAGTCGAAGGAATGACTCTTTTTTGTATTACTTTTCTTGGTATATTTCCGTTTCTCCAGTAGAGTTTTTTAGAATTCAGTGTGACAACAAAGGGAGAAATAGATCATTACAAGCATTGCCTTCATGTAGCTGTAATCATTTCTTTATGTTCTAATGTTGCTTTAGTTTTGACCAGTCACAATATTGTATACAAGGGGAAAGCTTAAAATATGTACTATCAATCAGTTAATATTTCATTTTCTTACATGATTTCCCTTCTATCTCATTATAAAAATCTTTCTCTTGTTTCTCTCTAGGTACAATATACATCGAGTCTCCAGGCCAAAGACGGACCGTAATCAAGGGTTACTCCAGTCTGGTAACACCCATAACATCTGATTTGGACACACTGAGTATTGAGAATGGAGCAAAGGTTGCTATTGAGGCTAATGTGACAATAGACAGCATCCTGTTTACTGAAATAATCACACCCTCATGTGCCCTGATTGTGAGGGGTGGATATACTTTAACAGTCAACAACATAGGTATGTTATACTGTGATTTAAACCATTTCAAAATAATAATGACATTTAACCAGTTTGTTGAAGACGACTCTGGAAAACATTATGAGAAAAGGAGAAATTACTCTTTACCAAAATGTTTTCTGCCTTATCAAAAGATTATTTTTCAATTATTCACATTTTGAAATGTCATCTGCAAACTCTTTCAATTTGGGACAGTCTAACATTTTGCGTTTGGTAAATGGTTAACTGTGATTCTTTTTCCATAATACAATTTCAAATGTCTTCAACAGAAGAAAATCTAAGAACTATTTCTATACTGTAATTTTTCTTTCACAATGAACAATTTGTTTACATATCTCTATCTTTTATAGCTATAATGAAAATGACCAAATGATATTTGCTTTTGCTTGTTTCCTTAATAATGTATTTAATGTATGAACAGGAATTTGGTAAGCCAGAATTTAACATTTGGAATATTCTATGGTTTCTATGGTAATTCTGTTCTTCACAATTCCAGGGGACACTCACAAAGGATTTTCTTGCAAACTCATCATTGAGGCCACAGCAGCTTTACTCACATCAGGCAACCTGTTTATATCTGGTGACTCACCAAGTCTATCAATACATGGCAACCTTCAGGTGCAAACACTTACTATTGGCAACCATGGATCTGTTAACATCACATCAACAGGAAAACTGACCACATCCTCCCTTACCTTGTCTGCCTGGTCCAAGATGCTTATAGAAGATGGAGCTTTGATAGGGACCAGTCCTGATAGGTTTGTGTTGGGGAAGCTGAATATTGGATACTCTGCTAGGATAACATGTATGAATGAGGCCCCAGTCTTTGAAACTAATGAATTCAAGCTTGATTCCTTTTCAAGGTTGATCTTAAATGGATATAAGAAAAATTTAACAATATCTACTGACAAGTTTAATTTACTAGATGGAGCAATGATAGATTTGAGTAAGGGAGGGAATACAGCTGCAGATTTACTCGGTTCTGTTGGAGCAAGCTATGGTGGAGAAGGGGGAGGTAATCCAGGCACAACATATGGATCCTCCATAGAGCCACTGGAATTTGGCAGTGGAACACCATCTGTCAATGGGGGAGGAGTGTTCCACCTAACAGTGAATGGTACAGCATTATTTGATGGGCAGCTATTGGTCAATGGAGGAGACGGGCCTGAAGGGGCCGGTAGTGGTGGTTCTATCAACCTACAGACAGTGAGTTTCTCTGGCTATGGATTACTATCCTCCAATGGAGGCAGAGGTATAAATGGTGGAGGAGGTGGAGGAGGACGAATATCTATCAAAACCAACTTTAATACATTTTCTGGAAGAATGACAGCTTATGGAGGTATAGGGAAACCAGTGTCAGGTGCGGCAGGAACTATCTACATGACTTATAAAAGGTCAGGAAGGGCCCAGTTTAAGACATTGGCTATTGACAACAAAAACACAGTCACTAGCGCAGAAACTGTTATAACAAATATACAGGATGTATCAGAATTATATGTTAATGGTAACAGTAGAGTCAAGTTCAGTAATGAGACTGGACAAGCGATAAACATAGGAAACATTCTAGGAGACTCTTCAGGGACCCTTCTTATTCCATCTGGACAAACAATGAGCATAGCAACATCCTTCGGAACTTTGTTTTCATACACCCTTGCATGTAAAGTTATAGTGGAGACAAATGGCCAGGTAACATTACCTGCAAAGGTACAGGTGTCAGAAGATGATCCCATAGGTCCTGACCTCCACAATCTAGAAGTATATGGAACTGTCCTTGGAATGCAAGAGCTAACTGTTTCTTCTGGTGGTAAAGCACTCTTCCACTCTAGAGCCAAATCAGACTTATCAAGTCCTGGGGGTACACTATCCCTGAATAAGTTGGAAGTCCATACTAATGGCTTATTAGAACTTGGATTAGACAGTATGGATCTCTATACACTTGATGTTTTACAGCATGTAAGTGTAAAATACAATGGTCAGATAGTCGGCAGAAAACTCCTTGTCCAGACAACCATACTGGATGTTGCATATTTTGGGAAATTACATGTTGACGGGGCTGTGAACACATCAATGAAAGGTGAAGGTCAGGTTGGTGTATCAGGGTCTGGAGCCAGTCACGGTGGTGCTGGGGGAATATCTGCAGCAGGAGTCAAACCCTCTTTAGCTTACACTGGTAACGTTACAACAGCTAGTGAAGTAGGCGCACCTGGAGGCGATGGGAAATCAAACAGAGGGGGATCTGGTGGAGGATATATGGAGTTACAAGTATCCAAGACTCTGACAGTGGATGGATTAATCAGTTCTGATGGATTACCCGGGAACCAGACTGGTGGTGGAGGAAGTGCCGGTTCCCTCGATATCCATGTACTTGGAAACATTATAGGAACCGGTATTATATCTGTAACAGGTGGATCTGCTGTAGAAGGGGGTGGTGGAGGTGGAGGCAGGGTTTATATCATAGTTACTGGTCTCTATAACTATCTAGGGACTTATATGCTTTCTGGAGGATCGTCTACTAACGGTCAATCTGGGGGTTCTGGTACAGCTTTGATTGTGTACAGGAAGGAAGGGGTACCTGTCAACCTCCATCAACTACTTATTGATAACTCTGCAGCTACAGGTACACAAGAGGGTATAACACACATACAACTTCCAGGAGAGCAGGTCTATTCTGTGGAAGATTTGGTTATCAAGGCCAACACCAAAGTCTGGATATCCACACCGTATTTGCACTTTAAAGCACAGAGCTTGTCATGTGATGAGGGAAGTGAGATTACAATAGATGACCATACCATATTTAGTGCTGATGTAGATAAGGCATACAGTGCAATAACATGTAGCTTTGATCTGAGGGAGGAAGGAGAGCTAAGGCTGCCTAACTCAGTGGAGTTAAGGGGAACGTCTAACAGGCTTGAAGGTAAGATAGCTAAGATTCAGATACCAAACAAGCAAATATTTTACCCATTACCTAATATGCCTCCTTTGGCCTAATGGTTTTAGTACAAAACTTGAAATCACATGACCCCTCTCCTCCTAGGTTCAATCTAGGTGACAGCATTTGGATTTTTTAAGGGATTTGTTCTCCCATTTGACTAATGTTTTTTTCTGGCGCCTTTATGGATATCCGAGATAAGGGTCTTCCTCCATCATTTTGAGCCATGCATATCAACATAACTGAAATACTGTTGACATGATAAAACTTATAATGATAATATGTTTTTTTTTTCCCAAAATGTCCATTTTGAAAGCAGATGACAATCAACGGGTTTGTAAAATCAAACGTACTTTATGATATTGGTAGTAACCATAACGACCAAAGGTGGAGTTGTTCATAATTACATTGTTATGCTTTTAAAAAATAAATCTTTGCAAATGATGTGTATACACTATGAACGTTTCCGCTATGTTTGTAGGCATCCTGTCCAACATACAAAACCTGATAGTATCGTCCCATCAGAAGGTCATGCTGTCAAAGACTGCTAGGACGGGGGTCTGTTGCAACGTCAGCGGCCATCATACAGCCTTGACAGGAAAGGGAGAATACAGCTTTTCTAACTTCACACTGGAGAGCTGGGCAGAGGTGATATTTGAAAAAGACCCAATTACGATGAAAGGAATTAACTTTGCTGTACTGGAGCTCCACTACGGGTCTGTGTTATTCGGTGAAAGCCTTAATATTACGTCCAACATGGTGATACTACACCCTGGCTCTACCATTAACATGCAGGGAGGCGGTTATACTGCTGAGAGGGGACCTGGAGGTGGACAGATGGTAACTATATGCCCACTTTAACCCTTTACCAAACAAAAATGCCATTTGACCAGTTTGTTGCAGACGACTCTGGAAAACATTGTGGGAAAAGGAGAAATTGCTCTGAACGAGCAATTTCTCCTTTTCCCATAATGTTTTCTGCCCTATCAGAAGATTATATTTCAATTACATCACATTTTGAAATATTGTCTGCAAATTCTTTCAATTTTGGACAGTCGAAAATTTGGTGTTGGTAAAGGGTTAATTGGTTTAATCTGAACATATCGGTATAT
Organism: Cerastoderma edule; assembly: GCA_947846245.1. Taxonomy (NCBI): domain Eukaryota; kingdom Metazoa; phylum Mollusca; class Bivalvia; order Cardiida; family Cardiidae; genus Cerastoderma; species Cerastoderma edule. Next base: position 24,957,762 of record OX401413.1, on the reverse strand, counting down.
CCAATTAAAACACTTTGGAAATAATAGGGATGACGCCATATTGTTCCCTGCAAGAATGACGTCACTTTACTTTCGCTTTTTAAAAATAGATCTTAAATGTGAAATCTAAAAAGTCGTTAAATTTGATTGAGGAAACAACTATACATGTCACAACAACAGTTACTGATAAAAAAAAAAGATTTAAAATGATGTCCAACACTTCCATACACATTGAACTACTTAATGTGCACTCTTAGAAAATGTGTTATGCGCAGGAGGCCGATTTTCCCGAAAAATTGTAACCCTACACTTTTATCCGAGGATTATTTCACAGCTCACGGAAATACCCAATTGTTCCGATTGTAACTGGTTATCCTCAGTAAGGATTTTATACTGTTCCATGTTATAACCAAGAAATATCAGTAAATTTTACTTTTTAATTTCCTTCTTTTTTAAGGATAATCTTATTAAAAGGAAATTAAATTATGACCTTAAGGTCACTTGAATGAGATAATTATTTTGAATCTTAGATATACCAACACATAAAAATGTCCTCTTTATGATTTATAGATGATTCAAGTTACAACACATTTTTTTCTAAATTCAGTTATGAATAAAAAAAAAACAAGAATAAAAAATTGTTATCATAATTAACTACTTTTCTGCTAAAATTGTTCCTTTTTCTTTTCCTTAATTTAATTAAACAACAGATTATTGAAGAATCGATTATAAAATCTTCTGACATGTTTAAAATATAGGTATCGATGAATGAAACACAATTTATATTTTCCCTAGACTGATGGTAAAGGTTCCGGTGCAGGTCATGGAGCCAAGGGCGGATATCCAACAGCTGACATTATGGGGGGCGCAGTGTACGACAATACTCGGGAACCGCGTGAGGCGGGTAGTGGAGGAGGTAACTCTCCCAGTGGAACTGGTGGTGCTGGTGGTGGTTATCTGTCACTGTCCTTGTACACTTCCCTCATAATCAATGGTGAGTATGTTGATATATGTCTAGTGTTGGGAGACCTGTAATATGACAATACTAGAGCCCCAAGTGAGGCAGGTAGTGGGGGAGGTAACTCTCCTGGTGGAACTGGCGGTGGTTATCTCTCACTGTCCTTGTACACTTCCCTTGTTATCAATGGTGAGTATGTTGACATATGTCTAGTGTTGGGAGACCTGTATATGACAATACTCGAGAACCGCGTGAGGCAGGTAGTGGGGGAGGTTACTCTCATGGTGGTTCTGGTGGTGCTGGTGGTGGTTATCTCTCACTGTCCTTGTACATTTCCCTCATAATCAATGGTGAGTATGTTGATATATGTCTAGTGTTGGGAGACCTGTATATGACAATACTAGAGCCCCGCATGCGGCAGGCAGTGGGGGAGGTAACTCTCCTGGTGGTTCTGGCGGTGGTTATCTCTCACTGTCCTTGTACACTTCCATCATAATCAATGGTGAGTATGTTGATATATGTCTAGTGTTGGGAGACCTGTATATGACAACACTCGAGAACCGTGTGAGGCGGGTAGTGGGGGAGGTAACTCTCCTGGTGGAACTGGTGGTGCTGGTGGTGGTTATCTTTCACTGTCCTTGTACACTTCCCTCATAATCAATGGTGAGTATGTTGATATATGTCTAGTGTTGGGAGACCTGTATATGACAATACTAGAGCCCCGCGTGAGGCGGGTAGTGGGGGAGGTAACTCTCCCAGTGGAACTGGTGGTGCTGGTGGTGGTTATCTCTCACTGTCCTTGTACATTTCCCTCATAATCAATGGTGAATATGTTGATATATGTCTAGTGTTGGGAGACCTGTATATGACAATACTCGAGAAACGCGTGAGGCGGGTAGTGGGGGAGGTTACTCTCCTGGTGGTTCTGGCGGTGGTTATCTCTCACTGTCCTTGTACACTTCCCTCATAATCAATGGTGAGTATGTTGATATATGTCTAGTGTTGGGAGACCTGTATATGACAATACTAGAGCCCCGCATGAGGCGGGTAGTTGGGGAGGTAACTCTCCAAGTGGAACTGGTGGTGCTGGTGGTGGTTATCTTTCACTGTCCTTGTACATTTCCCTCATAATCAATGGTGAGTATGTTGATATATGTCTAGTGTTGGGAGACCTGTATATGACAATACTAGAGCCCCGCATGAGGCGGGTAGTTGGGGAGGTTACTCTCCTGGTGGAACTGGTGGTGGTTATCTCTCACTGTCCTTGTACACTTCCCTCATAATCAATGGTGAGTATGTTGATATATGTCTAGTGTTGGGAGACCTGTATATGACAATACTAGAGCCCCAAGTGAGGCAGGTAGTGGGGGAGGTTACTCTCCTGGTGGAACTGGTGGTTCTGGTGGTGGTTATCTGTCACTGTCCTTGTACACTTCCATCATAATCAATGGTGAGTATGATGACATATGTCTAGTGTTAAGAGACCTGTATATGACAATACTAGAGCCCCGCGTGAGGCAGGTAGTGGGGGAGGTAACTCTCCCAGTGGAACTGGTGGTGCTGGTGGTGGTCATCTGTCACTGTCCTTGTACATTTCCCTCATAATCAATGGTGAGTATGTTGATATATGTTTAGTGTTGGGAGACCTGTATATGACAATACTAGAGCCCCGTGTGAGGCGGGTAGTGGGGGAGGTAACTCTCCCAGTGGAACTGGTGGTGCTGGTGGTGGTTATCTGTCACTGTCCTTGTACATTTCCCTCATAATCAATGGTGAGTATGTTGATATATGTCTAGTGTTGGGAGACCTGTATATGACAATACTAGAGCCCCGCATGAGGCGGGTAGTTGGGGAGGTAACTCTCCCAGTGGAACTGGTGGAACTGGTGGTGGTTATCTCTCACTGTCCTTGTACACTTCCCTCATAATCAATGGTGAGTATGTTGATATATGTCTAGTGTTGGGAGACCTGTATATGACAATACTAGAGCCCCAAGTGAGGCAGGTAGTGGGGGAGGTTACTCTCCCAGTGGAACTGGTGGTTCTGGCGGTGGATATCTCTCACTGTCCTTGTACATTTCCCTCATAATCAATGGTGAGTATGTTGATATATGTTTAGTGTTGGGAGACCTGTATATGACAATACTCGAGAAACGCGTGAGGCGGGTAGTGGGGGAGGTTACTCTCCTGGTGGTTCTGGCGGTGGTTATCTCTCACTGTCCTTGTACACTTCCCTCATAATCAATGGTGAGTATGTTGATATATGTCTAGTGTTGGGAGACCTGTATATGACAATACTAGAGCCCCGCGTGAGGCAGGTAGTGGGGGAGGTTACTCTCCTGGTGGAACTGGTGGTGCTGGTGGTGGTTATCTTTCACTGTCCTTGTACACTTCCCTCATAATCAATGGTGAGTATGTTGATATATGTCTAGTGTTGGGAGACCTGTATATGACAATACTTGAGCCCCACATGAGGCAGGTAGTGGGGGAGGTAACTCTCCTGGTGGTTCTGGCGGTGGTTATCTTTCACTGTCCTTGTACACTTCCCTCATAATCAATGGTGAGTATGTTGATATATGTCTAGTGTTGGGAGACCTGTATATGACAATACTAGAGCCCCACATGAGGCAGGTAGTGGGGGAGGTAACTCTCCTGGTGGTTCTGGCGGTGGTTATCTCTCACTGTCCTTGTACACTTCCATCATAATCAATGGTGAGTAGGTTGATATATGTCTAGTGTAGATGTTATTTGGAGATCTGTTTATAAGACTTGAGAATCAAGTTATGAAGGAAACTCTTATGGTGCAAAAGCTTTGTATGGTATAGTTTTGGTAATGCCACAGTGTGGTAACACATGATTTCAGTTCTTCGTATAAAGTTGCACATTTGTATCAAACTGCAATTTAAATTCATGTACTACTTAAGCTGTTTGTTCGTATGTTCTCTTTTCAAAGCAGTACTAGGGAGTGATGTTCGAAATCATGGTGACAAAAGGAAATCCTGCTTGTGACAAGCCATCCTCATTTTGTCATAATCTTTAAGATTGTCATCAGCTGTTGTAGTAACAAAAAGAAGGCCTTGATAGATTTCTTATTAAGTAATTGTATTTGCTTCAAAGGTATAGATATTGCACATTGAAATATCACTTGTCAAATGAAACATTTTAACTACAACAGTATTTACTATAAAGTATTTTAACTCTTTACCACCTGCAGACAACATTTTTCTACTTGAAGCAGACGACTTTTGAAAAACTTTGTAAACATGTGAAAAACTATTCAGTTCTGCGATTGTGATATGTGAATAGATTGAAAATTTACTGTTTGGCAAAAGAAGAAATTGCTTGTGACAAGCAATTTCTTCTTTTGCCGCAATGCTTTTTGACAGTCGTCTGCCGCAAGACGCAAAAATGTGGCATTAGGTGGTTGTGTTAAGTCAGTTTAAGGTTTTTGATTGCATATTATTACAAAGTATGTTATATCTTTTCCCAGGTATGATAAAGGTTAATGGTGATCCTGGAAATGGGAGTAACACTGGCGGAGGTAGTGGTGGTACAATTTCCATAGCAACTCCTATACTTACTGGGGATGGAGAAATAAGGGGTAATGGTGGAAAGGGCAGAGGACAAGGAGGTGGGGGAGCTGGAGGCAGAATATCAATAACTGTCTGGGACAAGTGAGTCTTTTTGTGTAGTATTTTGTGTTGCTAGAATCTCTTTATTTAAATCGTTACCACCTTCAGGCCACATTTTTTTACTTGAATTGATTGGATAATTTATGTGATAAAATTAAAAAAGGCATTGTGGCAAAAGTAGAAATTGCTTGTCACAAGCAATTTCTCCTTTTGCCTCAATGCTTTTTGAAAGTTGTCTGCTGCAAGATGCAAACATGTTGTGTTACGAGGTAATGTGATAAAAGAAATTAAAGATTTTTCTTTTTTAAATCTGTTGTTTTTCTACACATTATGGCAAGTGTTTAATTGTTAGTTTATAGGTACAATGTTATGATAAATGTTAAGTTACTCATTTGGATCTTTGTCCATTTATGCAAATGATAACCGTTTTACATGTGACTACATTTGTCACCATGAAAACTTATAGATGAAATTTCTAAAAGATAATCACCAAAAGAATATGAAATAATTGAATAAAAGTAATTAAATATGTTCTTGATGAAAAGGAATGAATGATCTTTTAAAAATATTTTTGACCCCCTTTCCGTTTAGTAACACATTTTCGGGCCAGATGTCTGCATATGGTGCAGGAAATGATGACGCTAGTTCAGTGAAAGCAGGGCCTGGAACCGTCTATATTGTAGAAGGCAGGGAACCAAAGTTGGTGCATAAGATCATTATTGCTGGTGATTCTGAGAGTGATGTACAACAACAAACAGACACATATATAAGTGGGGAAGATGACCAGTTTGAGTATGAGATTCTCACACTAACAGGTAATTCATTTTCTGTTTGCTCTTTACAAGATGAAATGGATTTTAGAAGACCACTAGGATGATGTTTTGTAAATTTTCTTTTCACAAGACCAAATTAACACATCCAAGTTTACCCATTATTACGGCAAAGACATTTTTTTAATTGCAGGAACAATGTTAAGTTAAACACGGTTTTCCAACTATTATGACAAATTGACAGAAAGTTTTTTATGCTGATGTGACGGCTGAATTGATATTGAACAATTTTGGTCACCACGAGAATTTAATTAGCTCACTTAAGTCAAATGGTAGAGTCTAAAATAGAACCAAAAGAAACAAAATAACTATGAGAAACAAAACCTAAAAACAAGATTATCACTCATCTCAATCAATATGGATTAGTGACAATTTCGTAGTATGTTCACACTAGTCTCTGATGATTTTGCATCAGATACAATGGATTTGGATTATTAGTTAATAGAATATTTCCCTGCTTCTCATTGAGTAGAACTGATGATGCGTCTAAGAGTTTAGTGGTTGCATGGTCCAAGTTTGTCCCTATAAATTCCTGCATCTCTAAAATAGTTACAATAACAATTCAAAGACAAAGTGGAACAGTAAATATTTGGTTGCATCTAAACTAAAGAGGCAAAATCAAATTTTAAGGGGTATAAGCTTTCCTCTCCTTTTTGACTATGTACTCTAATGCAGTTTCTATAAAGCTTCGCACCATTAGCTTCAGGTAGCCATTTTGATTATGATGGATCTCTCTCTTTACCACAAAGAATATATTATTTTTCATACTTCATAACTGTGGATCATCTATTGCATTTGAACTGGACCAGTCTCAAACTCTTATATGAGGGAACTGGTTAAATGATGATTAATTAATTCACATTTCAGGGTATGCACATATGATATATGGAAAAACAGATACCCAGCTTAAACTAGCGGATATTGAAGGAGATCACACTGGTACCATCAATATAACTGACCATCAGGTTTTAAGGGCTGCCATTGTAGAAGGTGTTAAAGGCAGTTTTATCACCAGTGTTAATGTAGTTGTCAATGAGAAAGCTGTTCTGCATGTACCACAGACTCTGATTGTTGAGGGCGTGACATTGGATATAAAGGGAACCTGCACATTTTACGACTTGATTGTAGAATCGGGAGCCAAGGTGATTGGCCATACTACAACCTTCACTTCTGAGTATGCCAATGGTGCTTACAGAAACACCAGCCAAATTGGAAGCTATTCTCTTGGATCTATAAGATTGGAGGCTGGATCTGAATTTGTCCCCACCGGTGGGTTACGGCTAAGGGTAGGATCACTGGAAATGAAGAGGTTTGTTGTCATGGAAACCTATTTTGTAAATATACAGGCTGCAATGGTAGTTCTTGAGAGGGAAGCATCACTGAACACAGTTGGGACTGCTTTAGAACTTGATGCTCCTGCCTCAGCTAAAGGTACAGGTAAGAATGGAGGTGCCCATGCAGCGTCAGGGGGTGTAGGATCATCTTCATCCATAGCTGAGTCTTCCACACCCTTCGGAACAATATATGAACCATTGACGTTTGGTGGTGGTGGAGGCGGAGGAGGGAAAGGTGGAGGCTATATTGATATCGCGACAGATGAGTTAGTGATGGATGGGCTGTTACAGGTGTCCGGAGCTGATTCCATCACAGGAGGGGGCGGTGCTGGGGGAAGTGTATTGGTTAACTGTGATGTCCTGAAGGGTCTGGGTTCTATAGAGTCAAATGGTGGGAATGTTCGGAGCTCTAATGCTGGAGCAGGTAGTGGTGGTCATATAGCTGTTACCATGAAGGAAGATGGGTTTAAGGGAAAGTACAGCGCTGCAGGCGGAACCTCACCTGCTGCACATGGAAATGGAGGCCCAGGATCTATTTATACATTATCAGGCAATAACGGTGAAAAACTGGTGTGTGACAACAAAAATGGTCAAAAGGATTTCTATACAACACTTGATGAGTCTAAATTCGACCTTACATTTGATGTGGTGGATTTATATAATTATGCCAAATTACAAATTATTGGAGACAAAAAAACAAGAAGTCTTCTCATTAACAAAGTCAATGGGGATGGCACTGGGCTCATTAGAATGCAAATAAACCAAACAGGAACACTGGAACGAACAGCTGATACACTGGTAAAATCTAAATTGGAGATCAATCTAGAACTGCACGAAGGTGGAGAGTTCATCCTATCAGAGACAACCACTGTTCTTGGTCTTGCTGATGTTGCTCTTGATTTAGATGGAACACTAAGAGGGGTCATTGACCTTTACCTTGGGCCATTTAGAAAAATGCGGATTGGTAGCCATGCCAAGATTGTTCCCTATACACCTACAGCGTTGAGTGAACAGACAGATGTAACATTTGGATTACTTCAGCAGGAGCCTGGTAGTGTTATTGAATATGATCCTGAAACTGGAGCAAATATGATGGCCAGTAGAATTAATCTGAAATTCAACACTAAAATGTATGCTGACTACTTCAATATAACTGTAACCAATCTTGATCTAGAACTTGAAAGTGACATGAGCTGTTCCAGTAAGAAGAGACCCAATTCTAACAGTATGGATGTGACAACAGGATCAGGAGTTCCAGGAGCTAATGGTTATAATGGTGGTGCGGGACATAGTGGTCAAGGTGGTGGAGAAACAGATACAAACCATGTCTTTATCCCTGGTGAGGCCTATAACACTCTATATACCCCAGATAAGGCTGGCAGCAGAGGTACCTATAATACCATCACTGGTGTTAAAACTGGAGGGAGAGGGGGTGGATGGATACGCATGAAGATTGGAGATCTATTCATAAATGATGGAACACTCTCTGCTGATGGTGAAACTGCTATCAAAAGTGGAGGTGGAGGGAGCGGTGGAAGTATGTGGATTGATACAGGGACCTTTGAAGGCTATGGAACGATGTCTGTTTCCGGTGGTGATGGTTCAGGAAGCAATGGTGCAGGGTCAGGTGGCAGACTGGCTGTCTACTGTAATCAGGAGATTCTGTTTGATGGAGGTTACACTGCTGTTGGAGGTACTGGTAAAGGAATGCTCTCCTCAGCCGCTGGGTCAGTGTACCTCAATGATATTAGATCTGGCAAACCATACGAAAGACTTTTACTGGACAATAAAAATGGGCCTTATGAAAAATATGCTGCATTAAATGAATCCAAGCCAATACTTTACTTTGATGAGGTACATATCATGAATCAAGCCTCTCTCCATATAACTGACAACCAAAATGTTACCCTGGTCATTAGTAGACTATACAGTGATGGAACTGGTCTTGTGCATGTGCATGGAAATCAAATCTTAAAGGCAGAATACAAACCTTACATTAGGCATGCATTTTTACCAGGAGTCAATTTAATCGGCGATGCAGGGTCTGAAGTGTACTTTTCTTCAATTGTCTATCTGTACGGTAATGGGGTCCAATTGAAAGACCAACCCGAATTAAGTTCCTTGGCAACGTTTGGGCGAATAACTGGAATTTCTGATTTGATTCTTGGTTATGAATCAATCATTTACTTTGGGGATTTTGCCCATACAGCATCTGTCCACCTTTCAAATGGTAGCTACCATATTATCGATAATGGGGGTACAGTTACGTTCGGGACGGTAGATCTAAGAAGCTATTCCAAGATAAAATATGCACCTGATCAGATTGTCACTCAAAAGGTTGGCCAAATTGATGCAAGGTTTGAGTCTGTCATATCCGCTGAGAGTATAAAGGTAGAAGCAGGGGTTTTTAACCTTGAAGCTGGAGCTAGTCTGACAGCGTCAGCACATGAGAGACCGGCAGATAAACGGGACCACATGGCAGGACAAGGACTTGATGCGACGGCTTCTGTTACCATGGGAACCGGAGCTGGTCATGGAACAATAGGGGGAGGTAAGATAGAAACTTTCTGTAGCATAAGGTATCTTAACCCATTACCAAACAATAATGACATTTCACCAGTTAGTTGCAGACGAGGGGGCCTCCGTGGCCTAGTGGTTAGAGTACAGAACTTGAAATCACATGGCCCTTCTCCGCGTGGGTTCAAATCCTGAGAGGGATATGGATTTTCATGAGAGGCAGTCTCCTGACTGACTTACGGAATGCCGATGGTTCTACCCACCTTAACCAGCCCTTATGGGCAGTTAAGTATGGGGTCTTCCTCCATCATTAAGAGTCGGGCATCATTACATAACTGAAATAATGTTGATGTGATGTAAAACCCATATAATATAAAGTTGCAGACGACTATGGAAAACATTGTGGGAAAAGAAGGAATTGCTCTTAACGAGCAATTTCTCCTTTTCCAACAATGTTTTCTGCCCTTTCAGAAGACTAATTTTCAATTTCATCACATTTTGAAATGTCGTCTGCAAACTCTTTCAATTTGGGACTGTTTTGGGCATTTGGTAAAGGGTTAAACTTATCTGTATAACAGAGAAAGTAAAAGGGTTCTGCATGGTCTTGTTGTTAAGGTAAAGAACTTTGAACCAGGGTCCAGGATACCGTTTTACTAAACTTTTTATGATAAAAATTTGCACAAGTTCAGTTCAAAACAACAGACCCTCTTATTTCAATATTGGGCAGAGCAATATTGCAAAGTAACACATCATTTGAATCTCCTCTCTGATATGCTTCCAATAGCGTGTCACATAGCAGTATTGTATTTTCATTTAAGTAACTAACCTTGTTTATCAGTTTTGACTCATGCAAAATATTCACCCAAGTTGTTTAGTAAAGCTGTAACCAGGTTTAGAGCCCCACAGGCACCACTGGTTTTGTGGGAATGTGTTTTGGCAAGACATTTTATAGCCAATTCCAGTTCTTTATGAATCCACGAGGCAGTGATATAACTGAAAAAAGTGTTGACACAGCATTAAATTCTAAAACAAAAATGGATCATTGAATGTGTTCAATGGCATTTATAACCCCTTTGATAGCACATATTTTTCAGTTTGATATGACAAATCTCGTTTTCAATATTTCATTTAGTTTAAACCTATTTATTCTATGTCATGGAATACGAAACAAGTTTTACAACTTGTTTCATCACTCCAACAAAAGTGCATAAGTTATTTGCTGTAATTGATAAAAACAAATTGTGAAGATAAAAGATGAATAGCTTTAAACCATGTGAGACAAATACTAACTTTTCTTAATCCATTACCAAACAATAATGACATTTGACCATTTTGTTGCAGACGACTCTTGAAAACATAATGGGAAAAGGAGAAATTGCTCTTAATGAGTAATTTCTCCATTTCCCACAATGTTTTCTACCCTATCAGAAGATTATTTTCCAATTTCATCACATATTGAAATATCATCTGTGTCTGTAAACACTTTGAATTCGGGACAGTTGAAAATTTGGCGTTTGGTCATAGGTTAAAAGGTTTTCAGGAATGTGCAAGTTTGAACAACTCTGTTAATTCCCAGGTTACTATACAACTGAAGAGACTCCAGTAGCAGAAGGTGGTGATTACTACGGTAGTCTGTACAGGCCATTACATAGAGGGAGCCGCGGTGGGAATGGGAAAAAATCAACAGGAGGCAATGGAGGGGGATACATAGATCTGCAGGTCAATCTTTAATAGCTTTTTTTAAAACTTTTTTTTGCCATGTTCGAGGTATAGGAGGGTTGAGGCCATCCCTCATGACACCTTACAAAAATATTCCTTTAAGAAGTTAGTCTCAAACATCAGTGAAAAAGGAAGTATCAAAAAGGGTTATTCAACCAGTTCCTCATTTGAGGTCTCATGAATTTTTCCCAGTTGAAATGAACAGAAGAAGACAAAAAAAAGTGACTTTTCTTTTGTAATATTTGGCAAAAACCACTACAGCATAAAAAAAGTGGTTCCTAACAAGCAGGTTGTTGTTTTGTCATTGATTTTTCACATGTTATTTGCAAAAGGCATCTTAACCCATTACCAAACAATAATGACATTTGACCAGTTTCTTGCAGGCGATATGGAAAACATTGTAGGAAAAGGGGAAATTGCTCGTTAAGAGCAATTTTCTCTTTTCCCACAATGTTTTCTGCCCTATCTGAAGATTATTTTTCTATTTCATCACATTTTGAAATATTGTTTGCAAACTCTTTTAAATTAGGACAGTCATCAATTTGACGTTGTTTATTTACAGGTGGCTACGGATCTTCTGTTAGATGGCAGGGTGTCAGTGGATGGTTCTGATGGAGGTATAGATGCAGGAGGTGGTAGTGGAGGGTCCATCTATATCCAGTAAGTCTCAACATGTGTGGTTGACTGTTTCATTTGGTTTATACATGACATCAACAGTTTTCAGTTATATTTCAATTTCAACAAGACTATCAACTGAGGAAGATTGCAAAGCTTTAATGTTCGTAAAGGCTGGGGCAAGCTGTGTAGATATTATTTTCGTCAGTCAGAAGACTATCTTTTATGAAAACTCAATTTCGCAGTTGTTGGAAATGCAACCACACAGGAAAGAGGACATGTGATTTTTAGATGACTGCAGCTGGCTACTGATCCTAAGGGGTTGACTTTTGACCTTTAGTTTACACAATTTCTGAATATGAATTATATATTTATGGAAATTAGAGCAAGAATGGCCTAAAAAATCTAATGATGAAAAATGTATTTGGCTGTACCTTACCAAATATATTTATTGGCTGCTATCCATGAGCGTTAACCCTTTTAGTCCGCAAGTTTACAGTCTATGATAGAATTGAATAATCCTTTTGTTAGATAAAAACTATTGTTAGAAATTGGAGACATTTTTATATGAGTAATATTTTGTCTTCCTAGAATAATGTCATTGGATATTTGTTAAATAATTTCAACTTTTTTGTTAGACTGATTTCAAAACTCTTTTGCACCAGCTGCATGAAACTTTAGAGATGCTTTTGTTTAGGTTAGTTTAGTTTGATTTTATTTATTTCATATCAACTTATATTAATCACTCTCGATACTGTCTCTTGGATACTTCATCAGTACTCGCGCCAAATGTGGATAATTGAAAGGTCGCAAGGCAGAGCCCCTACTCTCGGAATTCTAACCTACAACCCTTGTGTCCAGAAGCCAAAGCTCTACCCCTGGGGTACGTTTTACTAAACAACTTACGAAAAATATTTGCATAAGTCAAAACTAATAAACATTGAAAGAATCTTCAATGAAAGGACAATATTGCAATGTGACACGTCATTGGAAGCGTCTCGGAGAGACGCTTCCAATGATGTGTTACTTTGCAATATTGCTTTGCCAAATGTTGCAATAAAAGGACTTGTTGTTTTAGACTTACGCAAATCTTAAGCGTAAACTGTTTAGTAAAACTGTACCCTGGACCACTGTCCTTATTGTGGTGTTAATTTCCTTTTAGATCTTACAATCTGGAAGGTCATGGACGAGTCCAATCTAATGGTGGAGCGGGTTACAGTGGAGGGGCAGGTGGACGGGTGGCTGTCTATCTGGATACACAACTCTATTATCATGGACAGTTCCTGGCTTTAGGTGGGGATGGTGCAGGCAAACATCTAACAAACGGGGGACCAGGATCTGTCTATATACATGATATTAGGTAACTGTTATAACTGGGTTTGATAGTTTTATCATACAAATTCTATCATTCAATTTAATGTTCATAAAAACTTGGATTATAGAATAAGTCTATTTATGTGATATAAGGTAACTGTTATAAGTATGTTTGATAGTTTTATCTTACAAATTCTATAGTTCAATTTGATTTTCATACAAACTTGGATTATAGAATAAGTCTATATATGTGTTATAAGGTAACTGTTATAACTGGGTTTGATAGTTTAAAGAATGATCTCTCAACCTAGGGTTACAGAATAACGAGCAATTTCTCCTTTTCCCACAATGTTTTCTGCCCTATCAAAAGATTATTTTTCAATTTCATCACATTTTGAAATGCCGTCTGCAAACTCTTTCAATTTTGGACAGAGGAACATTTGGTGTTTGGTAGAGGGTTAACAAGTTATAAATGGTTTGCTTTATGCTGTTTTTAGGAACTCTCGCCAGTATGAACAGTTTCACCTTGACAACAAACGCCGACCTTGGGACCATGTATATATCCTTGATGAGAGAACAGAACAGAATAATACCATGACAAATTACTACTTTGACGAGATACATCTTTATAATAATGCTACACTTCAACTCAAATCTGATGATGGAATCCTACGAAATCTAACTTGTTATAGAATATTTGGAGATTCTTCTGGACGAATATGGCTCAAGGTATGTATAGGTGAAATGTGGTTTCTATAGGGAATCTTTGAATGTTTGGATGCACATGTATCAATCAGCTAAAGAAAAGAATTGATAATAGAAGAACTTGCTCCAGATGAACAACTGCTTCTTTTAAACTAAATATTTTTTATTATAACAAAGAAAATATCTTGAAATGTTTAAAGGTAACCAACACAATATTTTAGCACAACCTGTCACCACAGCCATTTTGGACTAACAACTAGTTGTCTCATAACATTTGTGATATATGGCACTAACCATATAACAAATAGTCACATGACAAATCATGAGTTTATAAGTATGTCATCACATATGACTTTATGTCTACATCATTTTCTACTTGTTTATTTTGTCTTACTATTGGTCTTCTGTTTTGTTTCCTTTTTTCTGTCTTTTGCTTTTGTTTGTTTGTTTATCAGAATCCAAACAGAAAACGTGATAAGTAGAACAAATGGTTGGTCTCTTTGAATAGGAAATAGCAGTCTCGGCTTTGGATTTTGGGTCAATTTGCCTTCAATTAACCAACCATCTATTCTCGATTTATATGTCCACAGGCTAATCAGACAGGACTTCTAGAGGAGTACCAGCCTTTGACAAAATTACCCATCAACCTTTGGGTGGACGAATCCTCCAAGGCATTCTTGTCCCCTCTAATCTACATTCTCGGGGAAGGGGAGATCGCACTTAAATGGAACGGAGAAATGGTTGGAGTGAGGCACATCCGGATAATCCCTGGTAGAGTCATCAACATACAAGATCAGGCCAAAACCAGTTCTATCCAGAACGGTACCCTGGTGTCTGGAGTAGCTGGTTCCTTCCAGTTTGCATCAATGGAGCTGGGTGCCAGAGCAGTGATGGAGCTTCCCCCACCCATGCCTTTAGTGTTGTCTGTCGGTATTTTGGTAAGTATTCAGAGAACTTTTTTATTGTACAGTCATTATGAGAAATGAACATTCCTTTATTGATATGGTTCAAAACCGAATAGTAAGCATCATTTCAGAAAGGAATATCTTAAACTAAAACATGGTAACTTGATAAGAATTTGCGCATTTCAATGGCATGTTTACTCTTCACAATGTTGCAGATGCATTTATGTCTTACTTGGAGTCCAAATTTACCATGAACAAGATGTGTTTTTGCAAGAAATTTTCTAAATTTAAATGAATGACTTATCACACTTTACTCAATTGATACTGAATACTAGGAACCAAAGCAAAGTGTCACAGTGCACAGTGTAACAAGCATTGACTCTAGTTTATTGTGTTTGCCTGCTTTTGCATTGAAAATGGATTTTTCATCAAATTATCTTTAGGCTGATTTTGCAATGTAAATGTTTTTTTTTAATAATTGATTAATTGAGTAACATATTTAAAGGTAGTTTGTTTAAGCTTTACAAATGTCAGTTCACTTTATATCACAGGACATTAAATATGACTCAAAGTTCAAGGCAGACAGTTTTGAAGTGCTTGCCACAGACTTCTACCTGGAACCTCTGGCCGAATTTATTTGTGTAGGAACCTCAAGAGGAGTCCAGCCAGGGGATGCAACTCTGTTAGGGGCTGGTGCAGGACATGCTTCAATAGGGGGAGGAGGTAAGGAATTTGGAGATACTCTTAAATACTGCAAAACTGAATCTGTTGAGCATGGTTTTAAGTAACTTTTAGAAATTAAAGGAGGCCATTCATAGGAAAGAATTTAAGCATGGTTGGTTAAAATAAAGAAAAGAAGTACAGCCTAAAAAGATGTTTTCTTTGGTAATAAATAGACAGCAATGTTTACAATATAAAATGATATATATAAGTATTTAATAATGACATGGTTGCTTATGATATAACTCTCTTAAAATTCTCATCCCCAAAATTGAATGTTTTCTTAAGCCCATAATTGGCACAATGCTTTCAAAAGTACTTTACTAATAAGGGATGAGTGGTGTTATAGGTGTAAACTATAGATTTTTAAGTTTCAGATTTGATACCTGAAATCTGCGGATTATTTAATTATGCAATATACATTGGCAAGGCAGTATTCAAGAGTTGTGCACTGGTTGTCAACCCAGGACACTATAATTTGGAACAAATACTGCAAGAGATGGTGCTGCAATAATATGGAAAATTGTTATTAAAGGATGTAAACTCTCAATGATATAAAAAAAAAGAAAAGGAATATGCTTGTGAGATAGATGTACAATACTAGCAGGAAACAATTATTTTTTGTAATATTACTATCATAACATTGGTAACAGTTTTAAGAAGCTAGATACCATTTTAAAGGTTCAATGCAAGACTGAAATCCTTCATAAACATGAAGCACTTACTTGAGTAATACACTGAACCATCAATAACCTTTTTGCTTTATGATTCAACAGTTACCAGAAATATCACTAGTGGTGGAGCTGCATATGGTTCCCTGTACAAACCAATGTCCCCAGGAAGTAGAGGTGGGGGAACCAGTGGTGGTCGAGGTGGTGGTACAGTCAAGATACGGGTACCAGCAGTATTCTTGCTGGATGGAAAGATCTTATCCAATGGCATGAATGGTGAAACCAGCAGTGGTGGAGGCAGTGGAGGCTCTGTTTTTATAGAAGCTGGTAAGTTTGTCAAGCTTGTAATGAATGAGTTCTTCTTAAATCGTTTTACATCATACGTTCCCACTGAATGCATTTGCTAAAGACTGATAAAGAATCAATTATGTCAAAGATAGAAATTGCTCAGGTTGAGAAAGTGTACCTTAAGTGCAATATTTTCTTCCCAGTCTTTCAAAGAAAATGTTTTTGCTGTAATTATGATAACAGTATCATGTTTTTAACAAAGCCATATAATAATTGTTTTAGGTAACCTGAGAGGTCATGGTACAGTATCCTGTATAGGAGGTAAAGGTCACCTGACAGCTGGAGGTGGGGCTGGTGGACGGATTGCTCTACATACATGGGATGCCAATGAGTATAAAGGTCCCCTGTTGGCTTATGGATCTTCTGGTACCAGATCAGGACATATGGGTGGTCCTGGTACAGTGTTTATAGAGGACAAGTTAGGCCTGACAGAGTACCAAACAAGGTAGGTTCATAAAGACTTAGTCACCATTATAACAAAAATCTAGGGTGTCTGTCCTTCTGTAATGAAAGATGAGTGTGAAAATTGTTGAAGAGCCATAACAAACATAAAATACAACAATTTAAGTAATAGCTTCTCTCAAGGACTCATCAGGAAATAAAGATAACATTTCTACTGGAAAGTCAATTCTTTGTCAAAAAAGAGTTTGATTGATAAGTCTGCCTTTCTTTCATGGATATGTTTTGTCAGCTGCTAATGATAATAAACAGTGTAAGGGTTACTTTTCGTGTGCTTTGATCATTTATAACATGGTACTTGCATTAAACATCCATATTACTTTATAGGAAATCATTGTCCTCAAAGACATTTTTAAGTTGTATGAACTTGCCACACATCAGTTGATTGTTTTCCAAAGTTCAACCAAAGCAGTAGGCCAGTGGAATCAGTTGTATTTGTATTGATAAACCATAGCAAGCGAAAAAAGCTATCAAAGACATGATTACTTCTAATCAATGAGACATACTATCAGCCACTGATTGGTTCTGCTGCCTTTGTATATACCGGTATGTTCATGTTCTCAATAACAATTCATTAGTTCTTGAATTAACTTAACCCTTATAGTGCTGGAACCGACTTCATGCTTATGCAAACAGGTAAGATTAAGGCCAGCTGCCAAGTAAATTGGCGGCTGGCCTGTTATCTAACCTGTTTGCTACTCAGAGTATCTTTCCTCATCAAAATTAAGCAGATATTTAAGCTTTTGGAAAGCAGACACAGGCATTTTTGTTTTTAGAAAATTACCCAGCATTCTACGGGTTAAACTTACCACAATTTTTTCATAAAATAACTTCCTGTCTGATAATCTGGTTAATTTGGATAATCTTATTACTAAACTACAAAATCTTGGATCCATGCGATGCAGTGCCGTAATGTTAATGGCAAACATACAGATTTTATTTCCAGAATTATAAATGGTGTCTTTATTTCAGGTTGTATATAGATGGAAGAAACTTCAATCCTCCCAAGCCAGTGATTGTTACAGAGAAAAATCCTCGCCATATAGCAAGTCAAACACCCAACTCAAACAATGCTGATCTGGACTTTGAACACATCATGCTAAATAACAGGGTATTAAACCCTTTCTTAGATATATGTATACAAATCTCCACCTATAGCAGATGACCCTATGAAGCTATTGTTATATATAGAAATTGCTCTGAATGAGTATTTTCTTTATTTATCGCAAAGACTTCTTGCAGATATCACTGAAGAAACGTAATCTTAAACTATAAACACTGTTAACTTGCAGCTGTTGCTTTCAATTTAATTTAACCAGTTACTAACTCCCATTAGAAAATAGATTAACTGATACCTACTTTGAATTTGTTATAAAGAGGAATTAACTAATTGATCTTTTTTTTTTTTTAATTTTGGCTCATCCCATTCCTCCAAATAGGAATTTTTGATATTCCAGAAATGGATATGCACAAAAACATTTTTTATGGTACTGAATGGAAATCATTGTGACAAAAAGATAAATCATGCAGATAAATTTTTTTATTAAGTGGTGATTAAAGACTTCTTAAACAGATATGTCAAAATGAGGCATCATACAATAAAGGGCTAAAATTTTATCTTGTTTTCAGGCCATGTTGGAGATTGGTGATGGTCAAGATAACATCCGTTCACTTAACCTTGACCTTGTGATGGGCGACAAGACAGGGTATCTACACCTACAGCTCCACCAGGCTGGCTATATTGAGTACTCGGAGTTCTCCCTACTCAGGTCTATGCCCCCAGTAAACTTCATTATTAGAGATGGCGCTCAGATCTGGCTCTCAGCAGATTTCAAAGTGATAGGAAGCGACAGACCTGCAGTTCTGGTGAGTTTTCAAACTTTTAGTTTCTGAATAATTTCTCAATTTCAAGAAACCTTCCAAGTGTGCTGTTTTTATTTATGGAAAGAAAGTTTTGAAATGTTTGTTTATGAGGCGATCATTCTTTAATTAACATTTTTTAAGGAAAAGAATGCATCCACATCTATTTTTTGTCTTATTCAAATGTTTTTTTTTTTAAGTGAATGACATGGACACAAGTGATGTTGCTATTGAATTTATACTTTTTAGTTTACCAATATATTGCATTATTTAAGGGAAGATATCTAAAGCTAGTTGTTTGCATGAAATTTGTCATATTCTGTAATGTAGTCATATAAAAAAAACTTTGTCTCCTTTATTTTGAGTATTTGGGGAAAACTTTCTTGAATACGCATCTAATAAACATTTGGTTGTTTTGACAGCTGGAAGGACAAATGATTGGAGTGATGAACCTAACGCTAGAAGAGAAGCGGAGATTTGAAGTGATGTCAACTGCCTCTAACAGTCGGGTCATCAATGGTGTCTTACAAACATTCCCCGATGGTAAGATCTACCTACAACTTTTGTGCTTTCTCCTTAGGAAGAGTGTATGATGTAACGAGAAATTTGTTCGTGTTGTACTTTATCTCTTCCAATGAAAGATATCTTAATCTTTAATAATTCCAAATATGTAAAATGTGAGATAAAAAAGAAAGTCAATTATTAACACTGGTTCCTCTACTTGCACCTGATGATATTACTAACAAATGTACATTTAATTACTCTCAATTAAAGTTAGAGGATGAAATGCCCTTAAGTAATCTTCATTTTGACACTTAGTCAGTTCATGATTGAGTAAGTTTCAAAACAAGACAAAAGGGAGTCAATTAATTTTAAACATTCTTGAATTATCTTAGTATGATATCTACTTATTGGATAATGAGTGTTATTGTATATTATTCAGGAATCATTGGTATTGGAAAGCTGTCTATGCAAGCAGGTTCCATGTTGCACCATGAAAGTTTCATGAATTTGGAGACTTCAGATATCCACATGAAGTATGCAGCACTGATAGAGAGTGACCGCATAACAATTAATACCCGGTCAATACTACTGGAAGGGGAAGCCACTCTCGATGTTTCAGGTAAACTGATTGAATAGTTCCCACATAATGTTTTTGTTTTGGACGGTCCAAATTGGAACCAGGTAAGACAATGTTAAGTATGTACATTAACCACATCTAGTGTTTGGTAGGAACTTAATGACGAAAGGAGGAATAACTCATTTGTTTAGGAAGTTTTCTGTTGTAAGAAAAATATCATGTCTAAATAGTTTCTTCATGTAATGAATATTTTCTTGTTTTGATACAGTGCCTAATGCTTTCTATATTCTTTCAAATTACACAGTTTGCATATGATAGCCTCTGCTCCTCCATGTCTTAATGGTTAGAGTAAAATAGACCTTGAAATCAAATAGCCTCTCCACATATGTTTAAATCCTGGTGACGGCATTGGAAATTTAATAAGATGTTGCATCCTGGTTGACTTATAGAATGCAGATGGTTCTGCCAAGCTTGACCAGCCTTTACTGACAATAAAGATTGGGGGGTCTTCCTCCGTTATTACAAGCTAGGCCTTGCAACATAACTGAAACAATGTTTACAGGATTTACCCTCATAAGATAAAATATGTTAGTCTCAAATAAATGAGTATTTCGGGTGCTTTTACATACAATTTTTGTATTTCACTTGTCTATAGGTAAAGCCTTGAGTAATTCAGTGCCTGGTTGTGCAGGTAACCTCATTACTGTCCCTGGTGGATCTACAACTGCTGGTGTTGGTGGCGGACATGGAGGCTATGGTGGAGGCTCTGACCATACAAACTTAACATCTGGTGGGTATATCATTGATAAGATATCTCACATATGTATTTGTTAACATGTTGTAGGTATATCATTGATAAGATATCTCACATATGTATTTGTTAACATGTTGTAGGTATATCATTGATAAGATATCTCACATATGTATTTGTTAACATGTTGTAGGTATATCATTGATAAGATATCTCACATATGTATTTGTTTACATGTTGTAGGTATATCATTATTACAATCACTCACATATGTATTTGTTTACATATTGTAGGTATATCATTATCACAATCACTCACATATGTATTTGTTTACATGTTGTAGGTATATCATTATTACAATCACTCACATATGTATTTGTTTACATGTTGTAGGTATATCATTATTACAATCACTCACATATGTATTTGTTAACATGTTGTAGGCATATCATTATTCCAATCACTCACATATGTATTTGTTAACATGTTGTAGGCATATCATTATCACAATCACTCACATATGTATTTGTTAACATGTTGTAGGTATATCATTATTACAATCACTCACATATGTTTTTGTTAACATGTTGTAGGTATATCATTAATAAGATACCTCACATACTTACATCTTAACAGCCTGCACATTTATCATTGGGTTTTAGAATCTTTTGTTAAAATATGTGAATGGGTCTGGTACTGGGCTAATTGGGAAAAATCATGGCATTTTTTCTAAAGTTGGAAAATCTTCAGGAATAACTAAATTCAAACATTATCTTTATTGAGAAATTGGGAAAAAAAAGACATTTCATTTGATTGGGAATGTGTCATTTTTACAGTACCAAACATATAAGGAAAGAAATCACTGGGTGTATCACTTATTAATGCCATTCTGATACAATTTTAATAGCACCTTGGTATGTAATATGAAGACCCATAACCCTTACTTTATAGTACCTCACATTAATGCATCTGCTGTTGAAGATTTGATGAAGAACACTGGGATAAAACAATAAGATGCAACTTATGAGTATTGTTTCTCTTTTTGTCACTGTGGTCTCTAGCCAATTTCATAAATAAAAATAAAAATATATGCTTTCTTTTTTATTTACTTTTGGTTTTCAAAATATCGATACCAGTCCAAAATTCCCATATAAAAGAACAAATTAAACAGAGAATGTATAATAAATTGAATGAACTGATTTTAGGAAAACCGTTTGGTTCCTATTCCAAGCCAGACCACACAGGCTGTGTTGGAGGGGGAACCAGCCCTGGGCTTGGTGGAGGTAGGCTTCAAATCCTGGTTTCCAGCTCCCTACATGTTGATGGTAACATACAAACACTGGGAGGTAATGCAACGGGAACCAATAGTGGGGGAGGCAGTGCTGGAAGTATTTACATTGTAACTCAGAATTTCTCCGGACATGGTGTGATAAAAGCTGCTGGTGGGGATGGACATGGATATGGTTATGGTGGTGCAGGTGGGCGAATTGCCATCCATGTACAATGGTTTAAGGAATATAATGGGGACTTGGTAGCCTTTGGTGGATTTGCAGGGGAAAACTCCAAATCGGATGACAAAACTAGAAACGGGGCAGGAGGTACAGTGTATACAACAGATTCAAACGAGATTGGTCTAGATAAAAAAGAGGCTATAGTTGTGAATGGCACTGTGACCTATTTGGATGGATACAGAAAACTGGTAATCGACAATGATAACAGAAATCATGATCTGGGTACAGTCATAATGGCAGAAAATGATCATCATGTTTTTGAATTTGATGAGATTGAGTCTCGGAACCATGTTGTATTATGGCTTGATGGCAGTCAATCTGAACTCATTGCCCATAAATTTGATGGTGACAGGACCGGTTCCATGCACCTGAGAGGTAAACAAAGGGTGTATGTGGAGTATATTGAATCTACATCAGGATACACAGTGGCCCCTGTCAGTTTTAACATTGAAAACGGAACAGAAATAGTCCTACCCTCCACAACTATACTTCTGGGAACACGAACAGAAATGAGTGGCCTGATGACAATGGTGCAGAACCTTACTGTGGCTGATGGGGCCAACTGTGTGTTCACATCCACAGCTCAAACTGCCCTTATAGAGGCTGGCCAGTATGTTCATAAAACCACACAGGGAAACATCAGTCTCAGTCACCTTACAATTCAGAGGGGGTCAAAGGTCACATTTACAGAGACACAGAGTGACCTTGTACTTGACCTTGTGAAAATCAGCATCAAATATGAAGCTCTCATGTTAATGAACCATGGCTTAATCCATTCAGATTCAGCTGTAGTCGAAAGTCTTGGTGTACTTAATATAGATTATATGGGACATGATCAGGAGAATGGTCTGGGTGCTGGGCGATCCAATGGTGGTGTTGGGTATGGTGCTTCCCATGGAGGTCATGGAGGGAGCCCCAAGGGTCAAATTAGGGGTCAACCTTATGATTCCGTCTATAGATCATCAGAGAGGGGCAGTGGTGGTGGTAATGGAGACGGACAAGGTGGTAGGGGTGGAGGATATCTACACTGGATCAATGGGAAGGACATATGGATAGATGGTGAAGTTACCCTGGAAGGCCAGGCTGGTCAGAGTGGTAATGCTGGGGGAGGCAGTGGTGGGGGAATCCTGATAGAGACGTTGAATATCACCGGGTTTGGGCATATAGATTGTCACGGGGGTTCTGGTATTGGGAATGGCGGTGGTGGTGCAGGAGGAAGAATCTCTATACATGCTGATTTTGCCTATGCATACAGGGGATGGTTAAATGTTGTAGGAGGCCTTGGAAAGGGGTCTCTCCCTTCAGGAGCCGCAGGCACTGTGTATATACAGGAAAATGCTCGAGGACCGCAGTATGCAGATATCAAGTATGATAAAACAACCAATACAACTTTCCGACTGGCCACTCATAAACGTCTTGAAATTGATAATGATGATATTGACAAACATTTGTACTCAAACCACGGTGAACCCTGGTTATACAGTGTTCTATATGAGGGGACACAAAGTGAATATGAATTTGATGAGGCCCTTTTAGAAGGTCATTCTAATTTGCTAATTGAATATCCATCAGGTTCAGAGGAGAAGACAGAGACTGCTGTCCAGGTCTGGATTCATATGTTTTATGGTGATAACACCGGAGTTGTGCGTCTACAGGACAGACAGAAGCTCTATGTTGAGGTAGTCGAATCAATTTCAAATGAAACCATTGCACCTTGTAGCTTCCGCATTGATAATGGTAGTGAGATATTCCTTCCATCCACCACTAACCTGTATGGTACAAGATCTGTATTTGGTGGTAAAATCACCGGTGTGGAAATATTAATGGTAAGGGGTGGTTCTGATGTTGTTTTCTTGTCAACTGCTCAAACAGCATTAATGGAGAATCGTATCTACACAATGGAAACTTCCCCAGGTAATTTCACCTTTGCTATTTTGAGAATCATGGCCTTTTCTAAAGCAGAATTCCGGGACATTACAGGCATATGTGTAATAACAGTGGCAGAGTTTTATGTGAAATACAAAGGCTTACTTCTATTAAATATTGTCCAGATAGATTCCTCATATGGTCATATTGAGAGTCAGGGAGAGTTAAACATGGATGGTGTTGGGTATGTTGGGGAGACAGGACCTGGAGCTGGGTATACACTACCTGATGGTACAGGGGTCGGGGCAGGTCATGGGGGCTATGGTGGCGGGCCCGGACCTAAATATGGAGGTATTCCTTACAACACTATCTATAAACCCCTGGAGCCAGGAAGTGGAGGTGGGCATGGTGCTGGTAAAGGAGGAAATGGTGGGGGTTACATGGCATGGAAAAGTGGAGATCTGATAGAAATGAATGGATTGTTAACATTGGCTGGTACAGATGGTGTTGGAGGGAATGCAGGTGGAGGAAGTGGTGGTAGTGTTCTGGTATATACCACCAACATGACAGGGCATGGAGTGATATCTGTACATGGTGGGAATGGTCTGGTTACTGGTGGTGGGGGATCAGGGGGCCGTGTCTCTGTTAACTGTAGATTTAGATACTCCTATGGGGGCATGTACTACAACTATGGGGGTAATGGTGGAACGGGAATCAACTTCAGAATGCACGCAGGGGCCTCCGGTACTACTTTCAAAGAGGAAAATCTCAGACAGGTGGAATATAGCATAAAGAAGTATGATCCTGTTTACAATGTCACATTCATGGATGTCGATCACCATATGATACACTCGGATAACTGGTTAAAGTACAGTCCTGCACCCACACTCATCCAGGACCCACCTAGAGAGGAGTATGAGTTTGATGAAATGGAGCTGACTGGGTCAACATATGCCTGGATTTATCATCCAGCAGATTCTGCCCTTGTCAATGTGACTGTCCACAGATTCATCGGGGATAAGACTGGTCAATTACACATCAGGGAGAGGCAGAAACTATGGGTGGAATATGTGGAATCTGTGACAAACATCACTGAAGCCCCTTGTAGTTATATACTGGATAACAATGCTGAGATTGTCTTCCCATCTGAAGTACATATCCATGGCACTAACAGTTCTTTTGGTGGAAAAATAACTGGAGTACAGAATTTGTATATTGAAGATAACAGTTGGACAGAATTTCTTTCCACCTCCAATACATCTCTTATCATCAATGGTGAGTATGCGAGAGAAACACAGCCTGGACATTTTATATGGAACCAGTTCCATGTGAAAAGAGGTGGGTTAGTAGGATACATGCAAATCAAAGATGATTTGGTGATTGAAACAAGTGAGATAAGGGTTAAATATCAAGGCAACATTTACATGAATGAAGCAAAGATCAATTCAACATATTCTTGGATAGAGAGTGAAGGGGTCTTCCATCTAAATGGTCATGGACACAACAACGAACAAGGTGTTGGGGCAGGCACTACAAGGCAGGGTGAAGGTTACGGGGCCTCGCATGGAGGATATGGGGGCGGGCCTGATCCCAATGTGGCTGTGGAGCCCTATGGTAGTGTATTCCGTCCCAGAGAGTTAGGCAGTGGTGGTGGTAATGGACAGGGAAAAGGTGGCCATGGTGGAGGAAAGCTTCATTGGGTTACAAGTCACTATTTTGAGCTACAAGGTCAGTTAGCATTACAAGGGACAGATGGTGAGGGGGTTGATGCAGGAGGGGGTAGTGGGGGCTCACTACTGATAGAGACCATGAACTTTACTGGACACGGTGAGATAAACACAGAGGGAGGATCTGCCTCCATGGGTAAAGGTGGGGGAGGGGCAGGAGGTCGGGCAGCTGTACACTGTGAGTGGAGATACAGCTATGGTGGGAGGTTTGTTAACCATGGGGGGTTAGGAGGTTCTCCTACGACCAAGGAGAGTCACGGAGGGGCCGCTGGAACAACGTTTGTGAAGAATAATCGACGTCCACTCGAATATCGAATACTAAAGTATGCTGAAGGATCAAACGTGACATACTTTGAAGTTGATCACAGGTAGGTCTTGATTTAATGTATTCTTTTATGGAAAAAGACCTATTTCTTTATTGAAAAAAAACCCCAGAAGGTGGCAAGAAATGATTGATGAAAATAACAAATGTGTGTGATATTGTGTAGAAACTATTGAAACCTTTTTGATCATAATTGTAACATTATTTAATGTGATTAAAGTATTCCTTTTGTAACAGTGTTAATTTAAATTATCTGCAGCTGATACATTTAAACCAGTATGTACACAGATTAACTCATTTAATGTACCCATTGTGGAAACATTTGCATTAACTGTTGTTTTTTTTACAGTTTGAACATTTTTATCAGAAGAATTTCAAGGTTGTTTGTTTGATTACTCTGATAAATCAAGTTATGATTAAAAGAAATTAGATCAATTAAAGACTTCATAAGTCTATCCTTTAAAGAATTGAAGTAGCCTTGTAAAAAATTGAATTGGCTATCACTATTACCAGAATCTAATTGATCTTGCTACTGTCAATATATTTAGATAACTGGTCTAGAGAGAAATCAGTTATTGTTTGTATGATTATACAGATAAATTGCTTTTATCATCTCTACAATTTGAACCTTTGTGGCAGAAAGAGTTTGAGAGAAGATCAAAGAGTGTTATTCTTTTTCATACTTCTAATGAATAGATATCAAATTTCATTAAGTAATCTAACAGTCATTCATGTTTGCTTTGATTCTTTTTTTGCATATTTGTTTAAAAAATCTCACTGTAAATTTCTTGACGAAAAATATGATTATAATGTGATGTAAAGGATAAGTCTTTTTCTGTTTAGATACCTACACATGGACAATAATGGGGTTGCAGTCCCTGTTGCTACCATGGTGATGGAAAACAAGACCACAAGCTACGAGTTCAATGAAACACAAGTAGATGGATATACTAGACTCTTGTTCTACCATCCAATTGGAACAGAGGTTACGGTTGTTATCCACCGTTTCTATGGTGACAGAACTGGTCAAGTGCATTTCAGAGCCAACCAAATTGCTTATATAGAATACATTGAATCTGAGTCCAATGTGACTGAAGCACCTGTTAGCTATATTATTGATGACAAGGCTGAGGTTATATTCCCAACAGAAGTCCACATGCAAGGCATAAACACCACTCTATCTGGTTTAATTTCTGGGGTTCACCACTTGTATATAGAAGATAAGACAACTCTGAGTGTAACTAGCACAGCTCGCACTGCACAGTACGAAAATGAAACCCACATTGATCTTACACAGCCTGGCAACTTCAGACTCCCAACAATAAATATTCGTAAAGATGGTGTCCTTGAGTTAAGGAAAATTGAGACAAATTTGACCATAGAAGCTGCTTTCTTAGAACTGAAATATGGAGGAACTGTTCTGATGAACCATGGCTACATTGAGGCTGGAGATGTTGACATGGAAACCACAAGTGTTTTTAAACTTGAAGGTCGAGGTCACCCGGCAAAGAAAGGCCCAGGAGCTGGTACCCAGATAAATGGTGGTAGCTATGGAGGAGTAGGGGGTGTTGCCAATGACAGTTTTCCATATGGGTCTGTATTTGACCCCAGTGACCTTGGTAGTGGTGGGGGTGCAACAGCAGGAGGCAGTGGAGGAGGGTTTGTCAAGTTTGCTGTAGGAAAATGGCTGCATATTGATGGTATCCTGGATGTGTATGGTAAAGATGCTAGTGGGCAAGGTGGCGGTGGAAGTGGGGGAACTATCTTTATTACAGCCTATAACATTTCTGGTCTCGGAACACTTGATGCGTCAGGAGGAGACGGTAGAGGGACAGGAGGAGGAGGAAGTGGAGGTAGAATTGCTGTACACATTGAGAGTACCAATCTGTTTGGTGGTCAGTACCTGGCCCATGGAGGTACCAGTGGTAACGGCATTGCACAGAATGCTGGGGGACCAGGTACTATATACAAGTATGAATCAAACAGAGGGCCTTCATACAGGGAACTTAAGTACAATCCAAGATTGAATAAAACCATGATAGAACCAGAACATAGAAAGCTGACTGTTGAAAATGGCAATCTTCAAACTACCAACCCTTCACTAATCTTGGATGGGAAGAGTTTGTATTATGAATTTGATGAAGTCCAGGTGGAAGGCTACAGCTATGTCCATTTTTACCACCCAGATAATACCAAGATTGTGAAAGTAGTGATTCATGAACTGACAGGCAACCAAAAGGGTATGGTACGAGTTCAAAAGCACCAACAGTTACGGATAAACTTTGTCGAGGCAACACATACATACCTAGAAGCTCCATGTGGCTTTCATATTGACAGATATGGAGAGGTTCTACTGCCACAAACAGTTGTCATGGTTACAGAAAAAACTATCCTTGGAGGAGGTCTAGTGGGTGTAGAAAAATTGATCCTAGAGAGAAATTCCGAATTTCTCCTACAAGACCATGCAACCACTGCAGAGTCAACAGGGTTTGAACTTGGCACCATGCAGACCTTTTCATCGACACCCGGAACTATTGTTGTCCCAGATATATCTATAAACAACCAGGGGCTGTTGACAATCAACCTCGATCCACTTCACCCTTACATCCGTGCAGGACTACTGCAGGTTAGAAAAGGAGGACTGGTTCACACCAAAACTATGGAAATCACATTTGAAATTGGTAAACTTGAGATAGAGTCTGGAGGTACCTTGGATGGTTCTGGCTATGGTTACCAGGGAAACAAAGGTCCTGGTGCCGGGAAGATCTCCAGTAGTGAAGGCAGTGGAGCAGGATTTGCAGGAAAAGGTACTTTGTCATTTAGATATCTTCAATTCTTATTTAAATAAGCTTCTGTTAAACAATTGAATAAATGGTCTAAAGTTTTTGCACAAAGAGGTTATTTTGAAATATATTGCATGCACTATGGATACAATTTTAAGGATATTGTGTTTATTGAATACATTTCTTGTTATTTCTTAATTGTGTTTGAAGTTTTGATTTATTTGTGTTTTTCAAAAAGAGATTTTGATGGGTCATCAGCAAACCTTTCTTTAACAATCTACATTAAACAGTTGACACTGCATTTTCCACCAAAATTACATTTTTAAGGGGCACCATATCACAAAACTCTGTAAATCATTGTGACAAAAGGAAAAAATAGCTTAAGTTGAGCCAATTCCCCATTTTCTACAAAAGATTTCTCACATTTACATGATCCGGAATTACTGTTTTTTATTCATTCTGTTTATCGTCTGCTGTTGTTTTCAATTTTGACAAGTCACAAAGTTCCATACGATTGAATTGGTTATTGCAGTAAAGAATTATCCATAAGTGGTACAACTAAAAACTCTGCCCATAATACATTTGAAATTGACCTTACAATAAAGATGGAACCAGCTTGGGCAGTTTCAATAATTTGTGTAACAGCTCAGATAGTTTTGATAATTTGATCTCTTTTACAAATGGCAGAACCAATTTAGATGGTTTTGATAAATTGTGAAACATCTCAGATAGTTTTGTCAATATATTCTCTCTTACAAAGGTGGAACCAGCTAAGATAGTTTTGACAACATATTCTCTTTTACAAAGGTGGAACCAGCTAAGATAATTTTGATAATTCTGTCTCTTTTATAAAGGTGGTACCAGCCTACACAGTACTCCAGGTGGTGATGCCTATGGAAGCACTTATTGTAAAGATGTACTTGTTGGCAGTGGTGGAGGGGGTAGCCAAGGGGGTGCAGGTGGCAGCCATATTGAAATCAAAGCAGGCACTGTAAGATCATTCATTCTCTGTTTAACCCATTACCAAACAATAACAACATTTAGCCACTTTGTTGCATACAACTCTGAAAAATATTGTGGGAAATGGAGAAATTGCAACGCGCATTTTTTCCTTTTCCCCTAATGTTTTCTGCCCTATTAGTAGATTATTTTCCAATTTCATCACAATTTGATATGTCATCTGCAAACTCTTTCAATTTTGGACAGCGAAAATTTGGCGATTGGTAAAGGGTTAAACATATTGTTAATAGTTTGTTGTATTTTGTTTTATCATCACATCAACAGTGTTTCAGTTTGATAGCTGACTCTGTAGTGATGAAGGAAGTATTTTGTTGACTTTCTGTCTTGACAAGCCAAGTAAAACCATCAGAAAACTAGGAGGCACATGATTCTTTTATTCTGAAAGGGTTGATTAAGGATCTTCTATGGTCAATAAAATATGTTTTTATGTATAAACAAGGCAACAAAGATATAGTTTTTATCATCCATTATTGCATTCATTTTACAATCTTACAGATGTTTGTCAAAATTTTCTACTGTAAGATATCTATTTTTTTCAATTATTAAGTTTATCCAGAAAAAGGAAAGATTACTTAGAACCAGCAAAGACCTAGTAAACATGTTTGTTAGGTCTTTGCTGGTTCTATGTAATTTCTCTAAGTTAGAACTGGTTAGAATTTCAAAGAGAGTTTCATAAGTTTATCAGATTCGCGAATCTTCTATCAGATTAATTTGCTGTATTTCAGTATATGATACATCATGGCGTCATCAAAGTGAATGGGGATGCTGGGCCTACCAGATCTATTGGTGGCGGGGGAAGTGGGGGTCAACTCATCATCAGGACACCCTCTCTATACGGCCATGGAAGTGTCCAGAG
Source organism: Cerastoderma edule (assembly GCA_947846245.1). Lineage (NCBI taxonomy): Eukaryota > Metazoa > Mollusca > Bivalvia > Cardiida > Cardiidae > Cerastoderma > Cerastoderma edule. The sequence continues at coordinate 24,927,280 of OX401413.1, read as the reverse complement.
TCATGGAGGAAGGGGATACAAGTATGCTGTATCTACTAACTCCTACTTAGGTAAAAAAAAGAGAAAATTACAAGAGCTTTGGCTGTTTGGCTGTAGGGGAATAATTAATGTTATAAAAGATAGACATTGTGGATAAGTTGAGAGAATGATGCTTTGTGATTTGTAATAAGCAATGATAGAGATGAGGATGCATACAAGGGCCTTTTATCTGTCCTATCTTTGCAACTACTTGAAATTTCAATATTGTGAACACACACTATTTTTGTGAACAATGTAGAAAGTAGAAACGTATGCCTCTTAGTTCTTAGCTAGACCCCATGTGATAAGTTTAAACTTCATGTACCGTAGAAGACCAATAATTACATTTATTATGACTAGCCACTAAATAAAATTACTTGTATTTTATATTCAGGTAATGGAGGCGGTTCTGGGGGCAGGATCTGCATGTATATTACCGAAGATTTCACATTCCACGGTGTTCTAACAGCTTTAGGTGGGACAGCTGGTGATTCTACCAGTATTGGGTCACCAGGTACAGTCCTGGTCCAATCCACCATCCATCCTGATGTCAAGGCACATGTGTGGGTGGATAACACCAACCGAGCTGATGGATGTGGTAGTCAACTTGTACTGGTGGATGTTACACCTCTAACTAACTTACATCCCATACGCAAAGCATGTGTGGGATTGTCAAAGGTATTGACATTTTACTCTAGACTAGCGGGGGGTACTTTCTGGTTTCAATTCAAGGTTCAGTGCAATACTGGAGAAAGTGATTGATGTTTGTGAAGCACTTACTATAGTCTTGCATTGAACCTTCCAAATTACATTATCATAATATTGAGGGTTCAGCACAATACTATAGTGAGTGCTTCAGAAACATGAAGGACTTACTCATGTCTTCAGATAAACCCTCGAAATACATCACATTATTATGATATTGAGGGTTTAATGCAATACTATAGCAAGTGCGTCATGTTTGTGGAGCACTTCCTATAGTATTGGATTGAATCCTCAAATTGTTCTTAAAAAAGAATATTTGATATGAATACTTGTGATGTTAACATGTAATCATTTTATCAATCTACCTAGTTACTTCTCAGATTTCAGTTGCTTTTGTACACATTTACATGTATCAAATAAGTACTCAAGCTATCAGAGGTACTTGATAACCATCAACCTTACACTAATGGTTCTATATATTTTGCATCAATGAGTAAGGATGCATATATGTGATATAACAAATATCAAATTACCTTACACATAGACTTCGTTTTGAAAAAAAAGAAACAAGGCTGGGGTATTAAGTGATTGTAGTTAAATGTATTTGAGGACACATCAGTGTAAATCGGCTTTATACTGCACATACTATATATAACTATCTTTCTTTTGGTAAGTTCATTGTTAAGTACCATATTAATCGACTTATCGAATAATCAGATATAGTTACATAAGATGGCATTCTCTTTTCTTGTTTTTTTCGAAATGTATTGTTATATACGTAAGTTTAAATTCCTAAGCACAAAGGATTTTTCATGTCTCACAGTGTTTACCTCTATTTTGTCATAGATGTGTTTAATGATTTTATTGGGTAATAATTGATTTATATAATTTTCCAATAGGATATGACAGTGCACCATATAGGTGGTGATGGGAGTGGTACAGTAATAGTACACAGTGGAAGGGAGATGAGACTTGCCCAGGATCTACTACGAACACATGTTCAGTCATCACTCATGATCTATGGAAGCGTTTTCTTTCCACCAACCACATATACGGAGAGACAGACTGTAGTCAAGAAAGAAGTGTATGGAGTAGAACACTGGTACACAAGAGGAACCACAGAACTTTATTGGCCGGGTGAAACCCACTGTTCAGTGAACAGTCAAAGGACAGGGCAGTACTACTTTACAACTTTTACAATTATGAGCGATGGAACCTTCAAGTTTGAGGACGATAGCTACGATACTGAATCTAGTATGAGAATATTTACAGACATGTTTCACATGGAAGGTCGTTCAAAGGGATCTATAGCTAAGTCAGCATTCATCATGGGGCGTGTTTTTGAACTGGAAAAGCAATCAGTGTTTGATGGAACAGGATTAGGATATGGTGATAACCAGGGTCCGGGAGCTGGCTGTACAAACAGATGTGGAACAGGAGGGAGTCATGGAGGTAAAGGAGGAAAATGTGGGCATTGTAGTGGTAGTGAAAGCTGCTCTCGTAATACCTATGACAGTAATATACTCCCGCGTCTGGCCGGCAGTGGCGGAGGAACATGTGATCATGGTAATAATGATGGGGGTAGTGGTGGATCTGCTGTACGACTCGTACATACTTTCTCCCTTGTCGAAGGTCAGTTTACATTTAATGGTCAGTCTGCAACAGGTGCTGGTGGTGGTGCGGGGGGATCTGTCTGGCTGGACTCGGACGTCCTCGCTGGCTGGGGCAGTGTCAAGGTCACTGGTGGCTCCAGTGGACAACATGGCTGCTGCAGTGGTATACATTGCCCACATGACTATCATAATGGAGGGGGAGGAGGAGGTGGAAGGATTAGATCCTATGGGAAAGATTACAACAGTTTAGTGTTACAACACCAGCGGTATACAACTGGAGGGTTAGGCTATGAGAATGGTGGGGTGGGCTCCAAATACTCAACCAGATCAACCATGTGTAGTGGACAGGGTGTATGGAACAGCACCAACCAAACCTGTCTCTGTCATCAAGGATATGTAGGCGACGATTGTCAGTTTGTGTGCTCTGATAGTATAACATGTAATAACCATGGATCATGTAGCTCTACAGGACTCTGTGTGTGTGATGATGGTTATGAGGGGAGATTCTGTGAGAGTGCCTGTGACAGTAACGCCACATGTAAAGGTCAAGGTGAATGTACCACCTGTGGAACATGTCTGTGTGATGCCTGCCACTCCGGACCAGATTGCTCCCTGGAATGCAGCGGCTTTGGTACATGTGTTGATGGACAATGCATGTGCGACAGTTGTCATCTTGGTACGAAGTGTGAAACAGAATGTAATGATCATGGATCCTGTGATCCTGTGTCAAGGGCCTGTGTCTGTGATGCCACGTGGAACGGAGATAAGTGTACTGCACGCACTTGTCCAGGGACTATAGATGCTTGTAACAACAACGGGGTGTGTAATACAGCCATAGGACAGTGTTACTGTAATACAGGCTGGAAAGGTAAGGTTTATCTCTGTAGCATCTACTCTCATATATCTCAAAGCTCATTTATTCTCATATACATAGATAATTGTGGGCCAATGCAAAAGCAACCATAGATGACAACTAAGAAGTAAATGTTTAGAAACAAAGTTTTGATTTGACAAAGGGAGAAGGTGACTTTTTACAATCACATATATTGCCTCAAATCTCTGCTTCAGGTATATCAAAATGAACTAAGGAATAGGTGTGGATTGTAATTCTTCACAAAAGAGAAATTCAAAATGCTTGTATTGTTGTTTGTTTGAGATACAATTTAAAGAAGCTATTAAATTGGAAGAACTTGAATAATTATTCAAGAAGCGTCAAACTATTTAAGTACTGTATGTACAGTTTATATGCGGTAGATCTCAAAAGCAATGTCATGCTTATGGATTCAAATGCATGTTGCTTCAGTGCATATACTTAAAAAAAATTAACAAATTATGACTCTTCTTCTGTGCCTTTTGTATAACAGTACAGCAGTTTTAAAGTGATAAATCTCAACTTCCATATTTCCTTGCATCTGAGAAAAAGCACCTTTAAGTTTTCATAAATGAAATTAAGTTTCAATTAGATATTGAAGTAAGGGTGTTGGAGTAAGGTGTATAAGATTTGTGAAGCACAGTGGTCCAGAGGAGAAATGTCAGCTTCTGGATACGAGGGTTATGAGTTTGAATCCTGTGAGTAGCGAGATCTGCCTTGCCAACTCACATTAACCCACATTTCGTGCGAGTACTGGCTATGTTCCAGGAAGCAGAATCGCGAGTTTAGTTTTTAGTTTAAAAGAATATAAAGATTTTGTAATTTTTTGCTACAGGCACAGACTGCGGAGTTGCAGACTGTCCTGGTGAACCCGACTGTACTGGGCGAGGGGTTTGTGACTCGTCCTATACAACGCCCCAATGTAGACAATGCCAAACAGGATGGATGGGCCCTGCATGTGACAATGTTTGTCTCCACGGTACCCCATCAGAGGACTTCTCAACATGCAACTGTTCTACTACATGTTATCATGGGGTTGGTTGTAATATTGAATGTTCTGGAAACGGAGTGTGTAATACAGATGGATCTGGAAGCTGTTATTGCGCGCCTCTGTCAGGCTGGGATGGGAAATGGTGTGAAATACCTGGTAAGTATACATCAAGGCTTCAATGCAAGACTATAGTAAGTGTAATAAGTGCTTCATAAACATGAAGCACTTACTAAAGTATTGCATTGAACCCTCAACATATAAGATAATATAGTGCAAAAATAAATATGTCAACCCCTTTCTATGTTAAATCTAATTTAATTTATATACTTGAAAAAATGAACATATATAACATGTGTTATTTAATGGTACTGCTGAGGTAATATAATATCTAACAATCATTATGTTAAAAAGATCTGCTTGTGTTCACTTACTGAAACTATTGTGGGTAAATTAGATATTTCTCATTGACAAATATCTTCTTTTCTCACAATGATTTTTATCCTTCCTGAGAAATATCTTTTTGATTGTTCTTTTAAATCAAATGGTGTCTGTCAACACTTTAGTATGGACAATAAAATACATGTTAATTTACTGTATGCACACTTTAAAGAATTAAAGACAATCTAGTTTGCTTCCAATGGCTATACTTTAGCGCTTATAATAAAATAGTAGAGCTGTTGTGCAATTAGTTTTTCAGATACTAACTTTTAACTTCCAAATTTCCTCACATCTGTGAACAAGCACCTTTAATAACTCTTCCCCAGGATGTCCAAGAAATGAGATCACAAATGTAGAATGCAGCGCACGTGGTAATTGTGACTCAGAGAAACACGAGTGTGAATGTGACGCCGGATGGGCGGGAGCTGCATGCCATATTGCCGACTGTCCGGGAGAACCCAACTGTTTTGGGCGAGGAGTGTGTAACGAGACCACTAACCCTCCGTTATGTAAATCCTGTATACCCGGTTGGAAAGGTCCAGCTTGTGATGACCCCTGTGTACATGGCGCCCAGGTGCCCATGGATAGTGGGTACTGTAGGTGTGATGAAGGATGGGCCGGGGACGGGTGTAACTCGGAGTGTTCAGGTCACGGACACATCAACACAACAACGGGACTGTGTGACTGTACCTATGAGTATGGCTGGAAGGGACGTCTCTGTGATATACCAGGATGCCCTGGTCTGTTTGGGCTCGACTGTAGTGGTAGAGGTTAGTGAAAATATTTACTCACAGGCTTTTTTTGGTTTCTGAACTTTTTACCAAATGATAAATTCTCGACTGTCCCAAATTGAAAGAGTTTGCAGACGACATTTCAAAATGTGATGAAATTGAAAAATAATCGTCTGGTAGGGCAGAAAACATTGTGGGAAAATCAGAAATTGCTCGTTTAGAGCAACTTCTTTTCCCACAATGTTTTCCATAGTCATCTGCAACAAACCGGTCATATGTCGTTATTGGTTGGTTATGGGTTAATTCAGAAGAGGATAAGACCTGTTGATTTTTGGAGGACCTTCTTCTTTTGCATAAAGTATCTGAAAAATGTCAAATTTATAACCTATGTAGTTATGATTATCTGATTATCCCACAAATGCAGATTTTCTTTCTGATTATCCCACAATGTTTTGTTTAACATTCCACAATGTTTTGATAAACATTTTGGCTTGATGAATGTTTTACACAACTCTTTGAGGAAGAGAGTTAAAGATTCAAAGATCATAATTTAAATGATTCTAGGAATATTTGTCCAAAGATGAATGCTATACAGAATTTGTTTAAGATGTTCTAGGGCTTTAGAATTTCGATTTATATCTTTATCAAAGACCAGACAAGTCAACAGGGTACCGTTTCAAATGAAAATACGAAACGTATTATGTTAAAACATTGCATAAGTTGGAAACACCATCCTTTCTTATTTCAATAATAAGATAAGCAGTATTGCAAAGTAGCACATCATCGAAATTGTCTATCCGAGACGCTGCCAATGAAGTGCCACATTACAAATATTGTACTTTTATTTATCCAATTACCAAACAACATGACAATTGACCAGTTTGCTGAAGACGACATTTTGGAAAAACATTGTGGGAAAAGAAGAAATTGATTTCAACAAGCAATTTCTTCTTTTTCCACAATGTTTTCTGCCCTATCAGATTTTTTTTTCAATTACATCACATCACAATTTTCTGCAAATTCTTTCAATTTGGGACAGTTGAGAATTTGGCGTTTGGTAGTGGGTTAAGATACTATCCATGGATATCAGTTTTGACTTTTGCAACAGGATAACTGACTAGTAAATGTTGTTTGCATTATTAGGTGGCTGTGACAGCAGTACAGCAACATGTACCTGTGATAGGGGATGGCAAGGTATCGGATGTGAGTATCCAGATTGTCCCGGGGAACCCGACTGTAATAACCATGGCAACTGTCAAGGTCACCTAGATCCTCCTGTCTGTTTGTAAGTTGTGTTTTATTGTAGAAATCATGCTTATTTCTTTGCCTTGTCAACATAGTGTTATCAGAATCGCCTGAGTAGTTATGTTTTGGATTGCTTAGCTCACATATTCTCAATTTATTAAAAAAAATGAAGTAAAGATTGTGGAAACACTTTAAACATATAATGTAAACAAATCCCATTTGCTATTATCTCAAATGTTTTTCAAGGTCAAAAAGATTGCAGAAAACAATTGAAAAAGTAAGTTAAATTGGAATATTCATAGTTTTTTTGTTTGAAAAGGAAAAATCGGCATATTATCAATTTATGCATCTTACTATTAAAAAAAGATAATAAAAGTAATACAGCAAAAGATAGTTTGAAATGGGTCATTATGGAAAATACCACCACTGTATCAGTGGAGTCTTGGATAGTTAGTGGAGTCTTGGATAGTTAGTATTAAATGAGGTAAAAAAGGAGTAATAGGTTTGCTAGTTAAGGGGTCTAGATAAGTGTGTGTACCTGATGTTTTTGCATGAATGATTTCAACACCCTGATTTTAGGGTAAATATTTAAATATCTGGAAAAGAGGATTCTTTAGAGTACGCACAATAGAGGGTTTAGAAGGAATTAAGGAGTAAGGAAAGGAAAAGCATTTCTTATCTCAACTTGCTAGTTCACATTAAGTCAATATTGTTAATCTGTTCACTGCCGGATATTTTCATGCTATACATATATTTTCCTCTCTTTAACAGTTGTTCTGCTGGCTGGTTTGGTACAGCCTGTGAAGAACCTTGTGTGCATGGTACAATGAATCCTGTGGGTAGTCAGAACTGTTCCTGTGATCCCGGCTGGGCAGGGCTAAACTGTGATGCGGAATGTTCCCTGCATGGTCACATACAGGCGGGCGAGTGTCAGTGTGATACTGGCTGGAGAGGACCAGTCTGTGATAGACCTGGGTGTCCCGGGGACAGTATAGACTGTACTGGGCATGGGGACTGTAACACTGCCACCCATCTCTGTACCTGTTACAATGGTTGGACAGGTCAGACAGATGGACACGGAAACATTGACCCAATCTTGAATGGCTGTAATGTACCAGATTGTCCCGGAAGCCCTGACTGTAACTCTGAGGGGACATGTGATACTTCCTTCCTGGTTCCCCGCTGTGTGAACTGTAACCCAGGTTGGATCGGCCCAGCATGTGAGGACATCTGTGATAAAGATCACGGGAAACAGCGCCCTCCCAATAGTGGTCAGTGTGAGTGTGATGGCTGTTACACGGGTAAGGGATGTAACTCTGAGTGTGACGGCCATGGGGACTGTATCAATGGGACCTGCCACTGTCATGAGTCCTGGAGGGGATCCAAATGTGAGGTTGCTGGTTGTCCTGGAGACAAGAAGGACTGTTCTGACCATGGGGTGTGTGATTCAGCCAAGCATGAATGTGTCTGCCTGCCTGGTAAGTGGAATCAGACCCTTTTATTTCATAATCCATCATCCAATTGAAAAGTTTGCAGATGCATGGGTGAAAGTGTTCAGGATTATTCCTGAATTTCAGGTTTTTATATGCAGTTGCTTGCATGCGCGGCAAGCGTACATAGTAATTGATCAGAATCCTTCTTTACCTATAGGGGCTACATTACTACCAAGAGAAAGCAAGAAGTTCTAAATTCTATGTAGATTGTAATCTGTCTATAACTTTGTGAAATCTTATCAAATTAAATTGTCATCTTTTTTAATAGATCTACTCTTCGTTGGTTTCTTTTTGATGTGGTTGTGATGTGAAGAATGGTGATCATAGGAAATGCAAACAATCCGTGTTAATTTCCAAACATCCTAGAACTTCTAGTAGAAGGTATCTAGTGGCACCCGTATAGATCTAGGCAGTGGGATTCCCCATTCAAAGGAATCCCCAGTATTTTAGTCAGTGCAGTCCCTACTTAAAATCATGTGCAAAATTCTTTCAACAAACCAACAAACAGGCCTGTTGCTAGAAACAGTGTTGAATCATTCATGATGGAGAACGGGTAATTGTCAGTAATTTTGTTTTGCCTTTTCGCTTCTTAAACCCATGACCTAATTTCAGTAATAGACTTTATTTATTTGGTTGAACCCTTGATATAGAAATGTCTGAAGATGTCTTTTACTATTGCAAAATTCTTAATTACAGGATGGACCGGGAAAGACTGCAACACTCCAGATTGTGGTAAGGATTCCTGCTGGTTGACGAGTGGGCGAGGGTTTTGTGACGGGTCATCTGTCATACCAAAATGTGCCTGCAATGTTACAAACGTAAGCCTCTATTATATCCTATCCTATCATAAGTTCCATTTTGGGACTGATAACTAAGTTCCGTATAGCATTTGTGATATCCAGCGCTAACCATATAACACACATTCTCATGATGAATCATTAGGTCATGTCAGTATGTCATGACTGGATGATATTCCTACGCTTGCCCAATAAGATTTCGAAATCATTAACTATCGATTCTCTATACAGTTGAGCCTCGATAGTCCAAACATCATTAATCCGTATTATTTGCCATCCGAACAGAGTGTGTAGGGAACAGTCCTTACCTTCATTAATTCCACCGTTCGATCTGGAAAATCCGCATTCCGGCTCCGGACAATAAAAGTCGGGAACCAAGCCTAACTTCTAATAGTATATGCGCACGGCTAATCCGGAAACCAGCATAGTGATTTTTTTTTTTTTTTACTTACTAGACGATACGGTAATCCAACCTTCACACCTTTTGCAAATTCGCATGTATGTTTGATCATAAAATGTTACCAAGTGTAGTGTAATGAAAGGTGCTGATTGTTTGTAAATCGGTCGTTTAGTCAGTTAGCTGGCGTAACCTAATTGTAATTATCGTCGCATGTAGAAAGTTGAGTTTGTAAAAGGTGTTAACTTGCTGCATTGACAGCGATCAGGAAACAATTTCTGGCAATCATTTTCAACTATTACGTGTTTTCTTTAATTCATAGTATTTATTATGAAAAACGGTGTATAGGTTAACATTTCACTGGAACCTCGCCATTGTTTATTCCGGATTATTTGTTAATACGACATCACTCCTGGGAACCAACGTGTTCGGATAAACGAGGCTCGACTGTATATATTACATCACCTTTTATTTTATTTATGTACAATGAAATTATCTTTGTATGTATCCTTATGAACACTGAATGTAACAGATGGAAACTTCACACACTAATCTATTGTGTTAAGATCATTTTTATCTGATTAACACATTGCTCCTTACTTTAAATGGTGTAGTTGCAGAAATAAGGTTTTATTCCAATTGTGAAAATATGTCTTTATTTTTTCTTTGTTAGTTGGTATACATTATCTATAAGTGCGTTTGTTCAGTCTAATATTTTTTTTATACTTTAATGGATACTTTCTTTTTATTAAAGCAACTCATTTGTGACAAACTCTTTAATAATAAAACGTAGATGCCCTCTCAGGGGTCTTATGTCTTTGAATTTTCTTGCAGTGGTATTCTACCTTAATTTTTATAAACAGAAGGACTTTAGTCTTGTTATAAAACCCTGAATATATATCCAACAGGGATGGTTTGGCAAGGACTGTGAGAAGAGGTGTGAGAATGGGACGGTGATTGATGATGAAACAAACGGCGGAACTTGTCAATGTGATCCATGCTATACAGGGGACAGGTGTCAGTTTGAATGTTCCAATAACGGGAAATGTGAAAATGGTGTCTGCCACTGCTTCAGACAACCTGGTAAGCTAAAGTAAATCGTATTGTGTTAACCCTTTACCAAACGCCAAATTTTCGACTGTCCAAAATTGAAACAGTTTGCATTCCACGACATTCCAAAATGTAATGAAATTGAAAAATAATCTTCTGATTGGGCAGAAAATTTGTGAACAAAGGATATAATTTCTCCTTTTTCCACAATGTTTTCCAGAGTTGTCTTCAACAAACAAGTAAAATCTTGTTATTGTTTGGTAAAGGGTTTATCATTTAGTCTGCCTCAGAATATCATATTCATTAACATTAGATGAAATGGTTTGAAAGATTTAGTGGTTTGATTGATATTGATATTGTGACAATGCAACTACTCATATTGGAGTGATATGAACATCAGAATCAATACTTAACCCTTAACATTGACCAAATTTTCGACTGTCTCCAAATGAAAGTGTTCGCAGAAGAAATTTCAAAATGTGATGAAATTGATTTTTTTTTAATCTTCTTATAGAGCAGAAAACATTGTGAAAAAATGAGAAATTGCTAGTAAAGAGCAATTCCTGCCTTTCCCACAATGCTTTCCAGAGTCGTCTGCAACAAACTGGTCAAATGTCATTAAAGGGCTAGCATTGAAATGAATTTAACAAAATGCAAAAGAACAACTTCTCCTTTAATCCTGATATGTTTGTGTTACAGATAATGCATGGGTTGGTGATTTATGTGAGATGCAGGGCTGTCCTGGGGTAGATGGTATGTGTAATGGACATGGCACCTGTATAAACATGGAATGTACATGTAATCCTGGATGGCAGGCAGAGGATTGCAGTAAACCAGAATGTCCAGGAGACTGTTCAGGTAAGTTGTCTATAATGGTATGTGGACAAACACACACCAGCACCGTCTCCCCACCCACCCCCTCTTTTCTTTCATTAATTTTATTTGAGCATCGGTGACACATATACGAAACTCTAACTTCCGTTGACACACGGATAATTTGCTCGCAACGAAGTCATTGTTTAGTATTTTTATCTGTGTTTTTTCTGTTAAGGCCATGGAGAATGTCGTTATGATGACACGCTGGAGTCTGGAGTTTGTCACTGTACAGAAAAGTGGGCGGGGCCAGAATGCTCTATACCCTGCCACAATGGTACGAATAAAGGGGATGGAAAATGTACCTGCTTTAGACCATGTGACACAGGTGAGGAATTATTGTTGATTCTGCAGGAACAATTTTGTTTCTTTAGTGATTTTAGTTAGGATAAAACATCAAACCATCAAAGAGAAGATGTTGGCATTAAGTTTAATGTTAAAAAAAAACAGATAGAATTCCTTACAGTGTCGTGATTATTCTATTCTGTTTACAAATAAAATTTATAGCTGTATAAACTTTTATAATTTTTCTCTGGTAAACTCTTGCATGCCTTATGATTATCATGTATTTTTTTGTAATGGTTATAAGATATGTGTTTTGATATTTTATTCATAATGAATTCAATTGAAATATAGCTGATACAAAACTAAACTCAACATAAAAAAGGTTTTTCTGTTTCAAATGGTGTACTGGACTTATCAATCAATTACCCTTCCCTGGGAATTTGTAACTGTTTCAAACTAAATCAAATGCAGATGACCAATATGAAACATGGAATGAATATCATTTTGCTCGTAAAATTGAGTATCAACTATGTCTCCAAGGAAAGATTGGCTTGTAACACATTTTTTTTTTACTTTGGCCACACTGGCTTCTTAAATCATCTTCTATAAGAGGGTCGTTTTCAAATGATACATTACATATCATTTGTGGAGAACAGGGGTGGTGCGTAGGCCTCTGGACACGAGGGTTTGAAGCCCATGAGAAGCAGGTTCCGACTTGTGACCCTTGGTTAATCAACACTCAACATGAGTCCTGGTTATGATCCAGAAAGCAGAATCAAGAGTGATGAATCTTAGTTGTAGGAGCTTGTTTCACAATCGTAATTCACAATTGTAAAATGAATAAGTGATTAAACAAACAATCAATTTGTATCTGTTTCCTAGGAGTTTCCTGCCACACCACATGTAATGGCCAAGGAGAGTGTGACAGTCAAGGTCAGTGTATTTGTGATTTTGACCTTGGTTACAAGGGTGACCAATGCGACAAAGTCGGATGTCCAGGCTGGCCAGAGAACTGCATGGGCAGTAACCATGGTACCTGTAACAGTGCCACCAGACTCTGTGACTGTGAGCAGGGTTGGCGTGGAAACGGTTGCCATATCCCAGACTGTGACTGTAGTGGTATAAATGCCACCTGTGAACAAAGGCCAGGGGACAACAAACCTAGATGCTATGATTGTGAGAAACCGTATATTGGTGACAAGTGCCAGTACAGGTAATGTAGCATAGATATGTGTCTTTTGACCCTTTACCAACAAAAATGACATTTGACCAGTTTTTGGCAGACGACTGGAAAACATTGTAGGAAAAAGAGAAATTGCTCTTAATATGCTTGTTCTCCTTTTGCTACAATGTTTTCTGCCCTATCAGAAGATTATTTCTTAATTTCATCACATTATGAAATGTCGTTTGCAACTTCTTTCGATTTGGGACAGTCGAAAATTGGGCGTTAAAGGTTAATCATCTACAAATTATGTTTGAATAGGATGGAACAGCCAAGTCTTGGACCTCATGTTTCTAGTATTGTGCAGTGAAATTATTTAGTCTATCATTCTATCATGTTTTTCTTTAAATGCATTTGCAGTAAATATCAAAGACCCTGTATCATCAACAAAATCCTTAAACTGTCAATTTGCTTTGCTGGTATAATGTTTTCTACTCAGCTTTGTTATGAAAAAGTAAATACTCATAGCCTTGCTCAAGCTTTAGACAAAAGCATTTTGTATAACTTAACATAGAGAATTGGTTTAAAACCAACTAGATTTAAAAGCATTTCAAACATTGTGATACGAGAAGAACACTTGCTGCAATTGTAATTCTTAGTTACAGGTATTACAGAAATATTAGAAAATAAACAATTACATGCTTTTTCCACATTATAACTTATGAAAGATACATAAAAAACTGAGCTGAACAATCATTTATGTCTACAAAATGAGTTTCCAATTTATCATTTGTAATAATCATAGATGAATAACTGCTTCCTTATATTTTCGATACTATCTGGTAAATAATATTTTTATCTTCTTTAGTTGATAGAATTTGCAACTGAAATGTGACAGTGTAGCCGACAGTTGCCTCCAATGGGTTTGAAATTATTTGATAAAAAATTGGGAAGTTGCTAATAAAAGATAATTACAGGAACTCCCCTCAACCCCAAAGTTAAAGTCAGTCAATTGCCGTAAGCATCCTTTGGGTAAAGAGTTGAAAAACCAGTCAAATAATTGTGATTTTTTATGTTTACAGATGTAAACATGGACAAGAGAACCCGTCTACCTTTGAATGTATATGTGACCCATGTTACTCTGGTCCTTCCTGCGATGTCCAGTGTAACAACCAGGGTACCTGTACAGACCAGGGGAAGTGTGACTGTGGATTTAATGGCTGGAGGGGTGAGACCTGTGAAAGGCGGGGTTGTCCTGGGGTAGAGATATCCTGTACTGGTCATGGTACCTGCAACACAGCTACAGAACAGTGTACATGTGATCCAGGCTGGGCGGGGATAGGATGTCACATAGCCAAGTGTGAGGACGACTGCAATCTACATGGAGAGTGTCTATCACTGGATCAACCTGTCTGTAACTGTACAGCGAGTTACTTTGGATCAACCTGTGGGAAACAGTGTGTACATGGAACACTTGTGACCCCTGAACCGTCGGACCCATCATCAGAGTATTGTAAGTGTGATCCTTGCTACAGTGGTGTTGAGTGTGATAGCCTGTGTGGAAGTCGCGGTCAGTGTATGGAGGGCGTCTGTGATTGCGGGGCAGATGGATGGAGGGGTGACCACTGCCAGAAGGCGGGCTGTCCTGGACAACAGGATCAAGACTGTACAGGCCATGGGAGCTGTATAGTGTCCAACGCTGGACAAATAGGTTTGTGGGCAATTCTTAACTTTAATCAAGTCTCATTACTGTAGACATTTGAGTTCATAACTTACCATAGAGAAAATTACCTGAGAGCAATACACTACCTTAGAGACAAACACATCGAGAAATAAGTGGTATTTAGTCAGTGGATCAAGGATGGTCAAAACACAATTGTTCCATCAGAGAATGTATTTTTTTTGTAAGTAAGAAAGTAAGTAAATGTTTTATTATTGTGACATGTGTGCATGTACATTTATATACAAACAGGTACAAAATTTATTACAAATACAATATAGAACACTCTAGCCCTTTGGGCCTATTTGTCATGGCCAAACAAATTTGGTTGAATTGCAGCATGGTATGGAGTAAAACTATACAAGTTTGACTTGAAGTAGAAACTGATTGTGATAAAAATGTTTGTCATGACTTTCAAATTGAACCCTTAAACTGCTGGAACCAACTTCATGCTTATGCAAATGAATTAGAACCAGGACAGCCACCAAGTTAATTGGTGGCTGGCCTGTGATCTAGCCTGTTTGCTACCTTGAGTATCTTTCCTCAACAAAATTAGGTTTTGGAAAGCAGACCACAAAAAAGTCTATTCCTAGAAATTGACCCAGCATTTTAAGGGTTAAACAAAAATCTATTCTAGAAAATTACCTAGCATTTTAAGGGTTAAGCTAAAGGTTAAACTATGTCCATTTAAATCAATTTGCTAATTTTGGTATGTTTCCCCCCAGGTGTTTGCTCATGTAACAAGAACTGGATAGGCGAGGGTTGTTGGATAGCTGAATGTCCAAAGAACTGTTCTGGACGAGGTTTATGCAATGACAGTGTTGAGGTTCCATTCTGTACACAGTGTCATCAAGGATGGATGGGACCAGACTGTAACACACCCTGTCATGGTCTCCAACAACCGATGGATAGTGGTAGGATTCCAATTTAACACATGTCCTCAATGTAGTAGTAGTCTTTCCCTTCACCGACTTCATGCTTATGCAAACAGGTTAGATCTAGGCCAGCAGCCTAGTGCTGGAACCAACTTCATGCTTATTCAACCAGGTTAGATCTAGGCCAGCCGCCATGTGAATTAAGTAAATTGATGACTGGCCTGTGTTCTTATATGTTTGCTACTCTGAGTTTCTTTCCTCAACAAAATTTAGTAGATATTTAAGGTTTTGGAAAGCAGACGACACAAAAATCTATTATGAGAAAATTACCAAGCATTCTAAAGGCTAAGGGGTTAAAATCATTAGTTTTCACTACTAACCTGTTATATCAATTGTGATTCTAGGTATTTGAATGGTTACATTCTATGCACAATTATATAATTCTTGATCTTCAAATGTTGGCTTGTCGATTAAAACAAATGGATGGATATCAGTAGACTAAATGCAAGTAGAATAAAATATACACTTTCAAAAGGCGCATTTAGTGATAAAGGGGAATCTGCTCCAGATCAAACATTTTGTTTTATTTACAGGACAATGTGTATGTCAGAGCCAATGTGAGAGTGGAGGAAGCTGTGAGTTGACATGCAGCAATCATGGTGTATGTATCAATGACTCTTGTATATGTGGTGACGGAACTGGGGCCAATCTGAACGGTTATTGGGGACCACAATGTGCCAATCAAGGATGTCCAGGGCACGGCGAGTCCTGTAGTGGACACGGCACATGTATCCAGGGCCAGTGTTCCTGTGCCCCAGGCTGGACCGTGGATCCTGTATCATGCCACATCCCAGATTGCCCAGGAACCCCAGACTGTAATAATCATGGTGATTGTGGATCGGAGGGTGACCAGCCTAAGTGTACCTGTAATGATGGCTGGTTTGGGAATGCCTGTCAGTATCCATGTGTCCATGGTACACCGCACCAGGATGAGACGTGTCACTGCGATGCTTGCTATACAGGCCCCGCTTGTGACCAGATCTGTAGTGGTACAGGGATATGTGACAATGAAACCTGTCTCTGTGACTCTGCATATTGGGGTGAGCAATAGTTCTTTGATAACTTCTTAAATAGCCTGTTTGTGCTCTCACAGTCTTAAGTTAACCTTGATAAACTTCTAATGCTTTATCTTTACTTTCTGCAGAGGAGATTTGCTTTTTTATAGAAGACAATTTGAGGGTTCAGTGCAAGACTATAGTAAGTGCTTCATAAACATGAGGCACTTACTATAGTATTGCACTGAACCCTTGAATTGTTATCTCATTCAATTGTGTGGTAAAGACTAATACACTATTTTTTATATATTTTATGACAAGAGCAGACTATTAAAAGAGAAATATTTTTTTCTTTTTCCCACGTTTTCGTAAAGTTGTCTGTCTCACAGTTTTCTATGGATGTTGAATTGTGATTACAAACATTCATCAAACTTAAAATAGAACATTCCTTTTCTTACAGGTGAAAGATGTGAGATTCGTGGTTGCCCTGGCGATGACCTTAGTTGTTCAGGTCACGGAAGCTGTAACATAGCAACACAGACATGTCAGTGTGATAGGTACTTTAAAGGTGAAGGTTGCAATCAGTGGAAATGCCCAGGAGATCCAGAATGCACTTCCAGAGGTAACACATCCATATATCAATAGTTCTTGTTCTCACCCCTTAGAATGATGGGTGATTCTCTCAAAATAGATTTTTGTGTCGTCTGCTTTCCAAATCCTTAAATATTTGCTTACTTTTGATGAAAAAGATACTCAGAGTAGAATACATGTTAGATCACAGTCCAGCTACCAATTTACTTGGTTGCTGGCCTGGATCTATCCTGTTCAAATAAGCATGAAGTCGGTTCCAGCTCTATAAGGGTTAAATCTGTGAAAAAGATGTTTGATGAAGAAAAAGAAATTTGAATTTAAAGAATTGAAAAGCAATTTCTCTTTTACCACAATGCTTTAAGAAAATCGTCTGCTGCAAGATGCAAAGATGTGGTGTTAGGAAGTAATGTGTTAATGTTTTATAATTTCAGGCATTTGTGATGGAAAGGACTACTGGCCTCCGCGGTGTAGGAACTGCATTAATTCTATGGGGCCTGCATGCCAGTATGACTGTATACATGGTACAGAGTCGCCAGAGTTCAGCATACTATGTCAATGTGATCCATGTTATAACGACGTCAACTGTAAAATTCCCTGTAACAATGTGGGCACATGTGAATCTAACGCAAATGGAACAAAGGTAGGGTTTACTAACTGACTAATAACTATATTTTATTGCATAATAAACCTTACATGTTATATACCAAATACAAAGGAAGAGCTCATGATGTTATAGAGCTTAATCAAATACATATAAATTAAGTATAGTTGAGTTCAATTCCTTTTAGGAGACATGTGTGATAAACAAACTTTGATAAGTTATTTATAATTTTACTATATGCAGACAACATCAAACTTGTTTTACAGTCAATATTATAAAGAGTCAATACTGGCATGCAGTGAATGAAATGATAACAACAGCAATATCTTCAATCATCGTGAAAAAGGGAAAAGCCATCTAGCAAGTTTTTGATAAACCTTTGTACATGTCCTGCGGCCTTAATTAAACTATTAGATGTTATTTACACACTGATTGTCTCA
Organism: Cerastoderma edule; assembly: GCA_947846245.1. Taxonomy (NCBI): domain Eukaryota; kingdom Metazoa; phylum Mollusca; class Bivalvia; order Cardiida; family Cardiidae; genus Cerastoderma; species Cerastoderma edule. The sequence continues at coordinate 24,909,329 of OX401413.1, read as the reverse complement.
ATTTTGATGTGGTCTATTTGATATTTTAGACTAAGCATAGACCAAGATTAACAGCTTGAAATCCAGAAAACAAATATTTTTCAAGGACACTTCCACTCGAGTTGCAATATTTTGTTGTGATGATTTGAAGAATGAGTGTGACTCGAAATAAAATCTTCTTGAATTTAACAGAAATATTTTTAAAGATTATTGTGCATATCATTTGAAACTTCATGTCGGGCAGACTGCATAACGCGCATTTCTGATTCTCTCATCAACCCATTACTAAGTAATACCTAGATTTCCTGGGTTGTCCTTGAATGATTTCAAATCATACTAGCTGGTTAAATTAAATGTAACTAACTTATATCTGCTTGGCACCTGGCATAGTGATAGAAGTTGGGAGGTACTTGATATAATCATTGAAAAGTGTCTCATAAGCCAAACTGGTCCTTTCACTAGGGGTGACACTATAATAAATGAAATCTTTATCATACTAGTATGCAGATTGAAATGGCGTTGTCTTTTTTTATAAAGAATGTGAACCATTTTCTATTTAACAGATGTGCAATTGCATGGAAGGTTACACTGGTGATTTCTGTGAAGCTCTGGACTGCCCTGGTGAGTCATTTACCATTAACCAATACCCCATATTGCAATTATGGACTGATCCAACTTGTGAGCACCTGCAGACAACAAAATAAAACCAAAGAAATAATATATTTTTTCATGATATTTGTTATACACCATAACTTGATCCTTAGAATGCTGGGTAATTTCTGAGTATCTTTCCTCATTAAAGTTAAGCAGATATTTAAGGTTTTAGAAAGCAGGCAACACAAAAATCTATTATTAGAAAATCACCGAGCATTCTAAGAGTTAAATAAGCAATTCCTCCTTTTATCGCAACCAAATTCCTATCTTATTAATAACCAATTAACTATCTTTTATTTGTTGTTCCTTACAATATTTATCAATCACAAACTCTTATATGAAGAATGAGTAGAAAATAAACATCTATCAAATTCAAACTGACGTGTTTTTATACAAATAGGTGAACCTGACTGCTCCAACAATGGCCAATGTGTGCGGAAGGGAGACAACTCTATCTGTCTGTGTAACCCTGGATATAAGGGAGATAACTGCTCTGAGTTTGTCTGCCCAGGACCTGTAGATTATCCCTGTAATGGAAATGGTAAAATGATGCTTTAATTCTTTTCAAGGAATTTTAGGGTTTCTTTTTATACTTGTATTATTCATACTATTTTTGACTTGCATAATTCATACTCTAGTAATGTTAATTTTGAGAAATAGTTGTGAAAAAAAAATCTTGGTAGACACTTTATCTCTTTTTGTCATAGGTAATTTTTGAAGAATTTGGACCGGAGAAAGATATTTGCCATTTTCAAAGTTTGATGCAACATAGTAATATACTTGTATAATTGGACAAATATGTTACTTGAAGGATAAAACTAAACATCGAAAATACACAAATTTATTATGATATCTCCATTGACTGAATTGTTTAAACTTCTATAATGAGCAGATATAAGGATACATTTAATTGCCATAGCTTGCTTTTATTGATGGTTGCAAATCTTATTGTACATAGAATAATTCTCATTCGGTAAGGGAAAGAATGGAGAACTCTGCATTTCTAAGTTCAGTAGAACATTGCCCAACCTTTTTAATCCTATTTCAGCAATATTATCTAAAATACGAAAATTCAATTGGATGTGTTTTTTTCCCACTGCTTAACAAAAATGTTCTTTGAATAATCTGTCTGAAAGGAATTTCGTGTAGCTATCTCTTGCCAAGAATGTAATGTTAGTCAATTAACATGATATAACATAAATGGTTGAAATCAATGATGAAACAAACCAACCAACATTCAATATAAAAGGCAACCAGGCAAGCACTTCATCTCGCTCACAGTTCCTCATTGACATTTTCATTCCAGGGGATTGCACCTTACTCGATGGAGATGAGATTCCACAATGTGTCTGTTACCATGGTTTCCAGGGACAGTCATGTGACACCTGTGTAGAGAATTTTGAGGGGGATAACTGTGAGCGATGTCGGACAAACTACATTGGATTTAATACAACTTGTGAAACCTTCTGTAACCACGGGTTTGCTACGGTCAAAGGTTAGTTGTGTATGAACTTCAGTCATAACTTCATATTGAAAGGTCTTACATGTAGGTACCAAATAAACGTTTTATGCTTAAATTTGCGTAAGCTTAATACAATATTCCATCTTATATCAATATTGTGCTTAACAATATTCCAAAGTAACACATCATTGGAAGCGTCTCTCTGAAACGCTTCCAATGATGTGTTACAATGTAATATTGTAACTTCATTTAGGGCACTATCCATGTTTATCAGTTTTGACTTACGGAAATATTTTCCTAAAATTAATTAATGAAACATTACCCTAAGCTTTGCTTAAAGGAAAGGGACTTTATATTGCCTTATAATGAACCTGTGATATGTTATATAAACGTTCTACCAAAAGGTTCTCATTGAAAGTGTTCTTAATGTCATGTCTGTTTTTTCTGCTTAATTTTGTTGAGGAAAGATACTCCGAGTAGTAAACAGGTTAGATCACATGCCAGCTGCCAATTTACTTGTCTAACAATGAACCTGTAATAGGTTGTTGTCTTGTTATAAACGCTCTACCAAAAGGTTCTCATTGAAACCATTGTTAATGTCATTTCTGTTTTCTTAGCCCTTACAATGCTTGGTAATTTTCTAAATATAGATTTTGATGATAACTGTTTTATATCAACCGAGAGCAGTTAATTATCATCTTGTTACCAATTCATGATGTTACAGGAGGGGATATCTGTGAATGCTATGACAATGATGTTGAAGGTCACTGGATCAAACCTGAGACCGGATGTGTTGAGTGTCTACAAGGATGGAACAAACCCTATTGTACAGAATGTGCTTCAGGTGAATTTTACATCATATTACGTTTAATTCAAAAAGTATTAAACACAAAATGGGCAGGTTTTTGTGTGCAAATATAAACATATGTATCAATAAAGTTATTTCAAGGAATAAAAAATAACAATGTAGTCAATATGATTAAGTTTTAGGTGATCAAGTCATGTACTTTAAACACTTTTAGGATAATCCTTTTAAGAGAAAACCATTGTATCCAAAGGTTAAACTGCTCTTTACAAGTATTTTACTATACTTTACCTTTAAGGACTGTGGTTTGATATATGAATGCTGATTATAAAGATTTGTTTATATTCATGTTTCCAAATGTTGTACATACAGATTGGGTTGGACCAGATTGTGACATAAGCTGTATGGATAGTCAGGGATACTATGCCAACCCCTATGATGGAAAGGACGAGTCAGCAGGAGTAGTCCCAATATTCCGATGTTTAGAACCTACTGATGATGGGAACACTTTCACAGCATGGTTTGGTTATGACAATCCAAATACCAACAATATCTACATTACGTCTCCATATGACAATGGCTTCTTTAATGGAGCACAGCTATTGAACATCACTGCTGTGCCAACCAAATTTATACCTGGAGAAATAGAATATGCAGCTCTCATAGGGTAAGAAAAAGTCTAGCTTTGCTTCGTACCAGATATATCACCTGGTTTTCTAAAATGAAAGCTTTAGATAAGGATAAATGAAACTTGAAGTTATATCAAAATTGAAATAAAGGGATATGGTATGATAGAATATGCTATTTGAACGAGAAATAAAGCTTCACCTGAGCAATTTGTAACCAAACCTGAACCATACCAAGGTGACAAAAAAAAAACATTTGAATTTAAATAATGAACATTATTCATATATTCGTTATATTTTCATAATAAACATATTTATCTATTCATAAAAGGGTTTAAAACACCGTTTACAGCTCTTAGTCATTTAAGTTGGTTGTTTTTAGTGAAAGGCTGTTTAAGTTAACAAACAGAAAACTGCTATCCAACTGTTTTATATTCAAAGCTAACTCTATCAAGCTTTTCTTGCTGTCTAACCAATTTCCAAACATTTATGTCATTTGACCAGTCTGGATGACTCTGGAAAGCACTGTGGGAAAAGGAGAAATTGCTCTATATGAGGAATTTCTCTTTTTCCCGCAATGTTTTCTGCTATATCAGAAGACTATTTTTCAATGTCATCACATTTTGAAATGTTGTCTGCAAACTCTTTCAATTTGGGACAGTCAAAAATTCGGCATCTGATAAAGGGTTAAGGGGACATTGTAATGCGTGTTGAGTTTGATTTTGTCAAACTGTTTGAGTTCTTGCATTACTAAAAGATTGTTTTTATCTATTTTCCAGACCATATTCTTTGACTGAGCTGTCTAATCTAAAATGGCATATCCATACACTAGCTGTAGGAAGTGCAATAGATGCACAGATCAATGCTTCAATAATCTGTCAGACAACACCCAACTTGGTATGTTGTTGTAGTTTTAAAAACTGTTCATTCCATTTTTCCTAACTTGGATGATCCAAGCTGTAAATGTGTACAGATTAGATGCACTACTCCCCTCTAGACCAGAGCGATTAACAATGTGGACCAATCAGAAACTAGTTTACCACGAATAATTGATATTAGCTCTGACACGTTTTGATATGGAATGCATCCAGATGTAGAATGAAATGTCTACGTCTAGATCATTTGGACTACATTATTCCTAATTTTTATGCACCAGTAGCAGATGATTTCATAGACCACTCGGACAAAAAATGTATGGCTTTTTATGGCTCAACAATGTTTTCCAATAACATGAAATATTTTTATTTTCTAAGCTTTATTTTTTTATCTCATCATCTGCTGATGCTTTCAATTTTGATAAGTCTCAAATTCCTATCAGGCAATGGGTTAAACTTTGTCAGCCAACTTCATCTTGAATCTGATAACTAGTGAAGGGATATTGTAGGTAAAGCCTTTGTTGAGAAAATACTTCCTTTCTTACATTAATTTCTAATAGGGTATATTCTCTGAAACATCAATCTTTATGTTATTTTCTGCATTTTTTAAATAAATACATAAAATCTGTTTGTATAAGCATGAAGTCAGTTCATGAACTATAAGGGTAAAAGGTATAAATAAACATTTAGTATTTGGAAGAAAGCCTTTTGACAAAAAAGAGAATGTGCTTGTCTCAAGTTATTTAAAGTTGTGTGATGCTCATCTTTCGGAAATTTACGTGTTTTTCACTACAAGTCTATAATTCGCTTTGATCGGTCACAGTACAGTTAAAACTGCCATAAAGACACAAAAAATGAGAGAAAATGGTTCAGAAATAGAGAAATCGACAATTAAAAATTGACCTAGTTTCGGTTTCAAACTGACTTCGTCGCGATTCGGGCAGTTCCGTTTAGAACACTCATACAATCTAATTTGCATAATTTATGCCGGAAGCAAATAACCGGAAGTTGAAATTCCATTTTCAAAACAAATCGTTCGTCAACAATTTACAATGTACGCAAGCACGAAGGAATCAGAAAGGGCATCATGCCACTTTAATCTTTAAGCACAATTATTTCTCAGTTGTCTTCTTCAGATGTGAATATCATGAAAAATACTTGATTATCTTAAATCATGTTTGTTTTGCAGACAAGCGTTCCCCCACAAGAAGGGGTGTGTCAATGTAACCATGGTTACTGGGGATTAGCCTGTAAGTATGAATGTCCCGGAGGTGGAGACAATCCTTGCTATGGAAAAGGTACATGTGATCCTAGGGATGGAACATGTTCATGTGAGGAGGGGGCAGAGTCAACAACACAGTGTAAAACTTGCACACATGGCTGGTTCGGGGATGATTGCTCTTTTACTGGAACAAATCAAGCAAGTAAGTGGGACTGTTACAAACACAGATTAATGACTATGCGCCAAGTGGAATTTTTTTGAACAACTCAATACTGTATACTAGCAAAGACATTTACTAAGAAGAGAGAATATTCTATAGAAAAAATTCAAAAATGGGGCTATGAGAGAGACCTTGATTCTAAGATGACGGCCCCAAAGATCAAGTTACACTACTACAAATTGAACAAGACATTATTTATCTCCCTGAGCATAACATGTCTGGCTCTTAAACCATAGGTATGAAGTTACTTTTATAGATAAATGTTTGCACCAAGTGTGATCTTACTCAAACATCTGGCTCTAATACCATAGATATAATTGATATAAAGATTCATGGCTATGTACCAAATATAATATTACCCAAACATCTGATTCTTATTCCATAGATTTGATGTTGCAAATAGATTCATGACTATGCACCAACTATAATCTTACCCAAAAATCTGGTGCAATTATACCTTGGATATTATGTTAAATAAAAGAATTTATGACTTTGCACCAAGTGTAATCTTACGCAAACATATGGCTCTAATACCATTGATATGTTACATTTAGATTCATGACTATGCCCCAAGTATAATGTTACTCAAACATATGGCTCATTTTTCATAGATATGATGTTTCATATAGATTCATGACTATGAACTAAGTATAATTTTACCCAAACATCTGGCTCTTTTACCATAGATTTGATGTTACATATAACGATTCACCACTATGAACTAAGTATAATCATACCCCAACATCTGGATCCACAATTTTAGATATGAATTTTCCCCCAGATACTTGATTTATTCATAAGTGATTATAAAGTCTTGGGGGTATATCTCATTCTGTAAATGAGTTGTATAAGATTGAAGGAATTAAACTGGAGATATGAATCAGTCATTGTTCAAGCTTGTAATGGTCTTGATCATGAGATATGAATCAGTCATTGTTCAAGATTGTAATGGTCTTGATCAATCGCTGCAGTAGACAAATTGTTTCAAATTGTTATGAATAAAATACATATTTGAAATCAAATTAATGTGAGTTGAAATACTTTGGTATAAAAATGATGATGCTAAGCAGGTAATGGTACCAGATACCTTCTGCTCAAGTAAAACAAAGGAAAGTTTATAAAGTGTTTAAGAGTGATGCAGAAGATCAGCTTTAAATCATTTCTTGTTTTACAGACAGGAGTACTGGATGGTACAGTGCAATGTACTACAATGATGGGCAATACCAGACTTATGATGGAACCAAGTACAATAGTGACATGACAGGCCAATTTCTTCTGACAGAAATTCCGGTAACTGACCAACTCAACCTACAAGTTCATATCCTATTGGTATGTTATAAACCTTACCATAATACTCATAATACTTGTGGGTTTTTTTGTCAGTATCATTGTATAAGTGACAGAAGAGAAAAAATTGAAAGTCAAAAATAAAATGTGGTTGAAACAACACAGTTTTTGTATTGTTGTTTGAAATACAATTGAATTGTTTGATATACAACTAAAACTAGCTATCTAAAGCATGATTAATGCAGGAAGGGTCAATTAATCTAAGTATGTACAGTTTATATTTGGTAGACTTTGAAAGCCCTGTCTTGCTTTTGGATTAAAATAAATGTAAATTCACTGTATACAAACTTCAAAGAATTTTCAACTTAAGTTCTGTACTCATACTAGTAGGCCACAGCAGCCGCCTATTTGTATACAAAAAGAAATGCATGTGAAATGTAATGATCTGATGATATCAGAGGCATAAAATTGTTTTAATTGTAATTCCAGGCAAGTTCATCAAATATCATTCCAAGCGTTCGAATGAAGGGACTTGGTGTATCTGTTAAGGGCAACACCTTTATCATACTGGCCACCAATAGAGAGAATGACAGTGGGACCACATGGTATAATGGGAAACAAACAACTGTAGGCAATGGTATAGAGATGACACAGCAAGTACATGTTTTTCAAGTGTCCCCACTGCACTATAGAGTCGAGGTGTCAAAAGATTTCTATATCATTATAGAGATGAAGGTCAACTATTTAAATACATATGTCAAAAGTAAAGCCTCCGTTTGCTTGAAAGCAAGAGGTCTTTTAAGTTCATGTGATGATAATGATGAAAACGACTTCAAAACATCAAGAGGTGAACTGTTATTGCAAGGGAGTTTGAGCCACCCACTAACACAGACTTCCGTTCGAGAAGTGTTTTGTCAATCATGGAGAGATAATTCCCTGATATTCTCGCAGGTGCTTCAACCTTACAATCCAGGGTATGGAGAGACATGTCTCAGAATTGATTCTAGCTCAATTAAAACCAGGCCTGTGCCGTCTTTGTCTAGTGGAGAATTTACAGTGGATTTAAAATTCTACATGGAATCCACTAAGACTAATTGCTCCACGCTTTGGTCATACAGTAAGGAACAAGACGTATTTTCTCTGCTTGTATGCAATGATCATGTGGCCATATCACTTTTCACCGGCACAGAGGAAGTTATAGAATTCAGTTCTCTATCAGTGATGTTGAACACCTGGTATCAGATATCTATAGCCTGGACTTTGCATAATCAACATCTGTTTTTTTATCTGATTGATGAAAATTTATCATTTAAAACAACTAATTTCTACATTAGAAAACAAAACAACGTTTTCATCACAGGAGGGACTTTCATGCTGGGTTTGAATCATCAATACTCTCACAGTTTTACAGGATATGTGGATGATCTAAGGATCTGGAAAACTGCACAGACTCGGAAACATGTGTTAAAATATGCATTTAGATACACTGTTCTCAGTTCTGAGACAGGTCTCGTTAACATATGGAGATTCAATGAAGGAAGTGGTGCGTTGTCTATAGATGCCTCTCAGCTACATATTCCAATTACCTGGACCTCTGGCAACTGGGCAAACGTTGAATGGTCATATGGTAGCTACAGGATGACATACCTTTCTTATAACAACATCGATACCAAAAATGCTTTACTGATTTTACAAACTAATGAGTACATTGCTAAATGTGAAAGTATTATTGCTTCATTCACAGCAATTCAAGCCCTTGGCCAATCAGCATCAATCTCCTTCAAACAAGAATGCATAAAAGAGGCTATACTATTTGCTAGTATTGACGCAGCATATAACATACTTGTACCAATAAGTGATACAATAGAACCAGTAAGGACTTCATCCCTCTATCCCCTTAGAGAATTGTGTAATACATACCCAGGATTTTCAGATTGGTGGGGTTCATCATGCAACACTTATTGTGTGAGAGGTGCAGGAGTTTACATCAGTGACCTACTAAGCTGTGACTGTGTGCAGGGTTATTGGGGAATTTCATGTGACAAACAATGTATGTTTGCAAATGGTGCACCATGTGGTGGTGGAACTTGCAGCACACAAGATGGTTCATGCGAGTGCACATCAGACAGATTCAACTCAACAAGCGGATGCAGTTTGTGCGCAAATGGTTGGAACGGTTTGGACTGCTCATCAGTAATCGGGAAATACCCACAGACTCTACCAACACGTCTTGGTCTTTGTTTTGGTGAGGGCCATTTTGTAATGTTTGATGGTCAGACATATGATATCCATACACCTGGAGAATACCAAATATTCACCAAGACGTCAGTATCTCTGTCTATCTATGTTCGTATGGTCCCATGTGGAAAAGGTCATGTCTGTTTGCAACAAGTCTGGTTTAAGATGAATGAAGATAACTTGATTGTTAAAAAGCCTCTCTTCCCAGGCGATCCGATAATACTTATACACAACAGTTCATATATTGATCTTCAAGACCTGTCTTCATATATAATAAACACAGGGACAACCTTATCGTGGATTGATAAAACAACTTTGCAATTTGTGCTTGGTTCTTTGTCTATCAAAGTTACTCAATTGAAACAAACAAATTTTCTCTCAATAAGCATTGAAACATCATGCAAGTTGGATGACATCAGTGGTCTCTTAGGTAATTGTAATGACAACCATGATGATGACTTTAAAACCAGTCTTGGAACTTACATACCATACAGTCAGATAAGTGCTGAAGTTATAGATGGTCCCTTTTTAGAGTATTTTGGCATTGACAAATCAATTACCAGCAGCTTTATCTACACCAATCCAAACTCAATGGTGGATGAGACTCAAGATATGACGGATGGATATGGCCTCTTTTGCAATGGAACTGCTGGAATGTCTGGCAAAATTCCCGCGAATGTTTTCTATGAAGATAAGGCATTCAATGTCACCATTGACTTTAAAGTTAAGATATTTTCTAATAACGGTCTTATCATTGGTTATTTCAAACCAGAAGATAAAACAAAACTAAGTTTTTATCTTAACTCATCAACATTGTTTTTGAACATCGGACATACTTCATACAGCGTCGGATACGGACTTGATTTAAGTAAATGGTACCATATAGTGTTAACATTCAATTTTGAAAGTGGTGAGGCTTACATATACATCCACTCTGGTTTACAACTGCTTCATACAAAAACAATAGTCACAACACTATCCTTGCCACCATCAGGACACATAGTTATAGGAAAATGGGAAGTTAATCCACCTCAACACTTTGGTCAATTTGTTGGCATGTATGGAGATATTCGTGTGTGGAACATATTTCTCAACTTACAAAAAGTGACACAGGTTTTCCTCAACCCGCTTATCAATGTTGATGGAGTAGGTTTGCATTTTCAATTTGCTGAAGGATATGGCTTGGTTTCGGTTGATAGCATTCGGGGTCTAGGATTCTCGTTACCAAGAAATGGAAAATTCGCCTGGGTAATAACCAACAGACCTGGTGCTCCTATTTTGTCATATAACTACAAGATAAGTATCATTAAAAGTGAATCTCAAGGTCAAACATGCGATGATCTGTTTTCTGCACTCTCAGTAGTAGCGGGTTGCAGCGATGTTGGGGATATGTTCTCGGGATTCTACAAAGATGCTTGTAAAACTGACAGTACGTACCTTTACGCTCTACATGCGTATGTAGGCTTCTGTAGAACTGTTCTTCAGCCTGACACAGATCCTGCAAAAGATATTTGTTTAGATTACAAAAGCAGCCACTATGAAAGTATATGCGCCGACTACTGTATACATGGTATTCCAACACTCGATGGGTGCAAGTGCAACACCGGATACTGGTCATGGAATTGCAAGGAAGAGTGCCCTAACAGAGTTGGACCAGACATGCTTCCATGCCATAGACACGGTACTTGTGATGTTACTTCAGGGACTTGTCTTTGTTCCCCTGGCTTTAACTCATCAAAAGACTGCCTAGAATGCTTGAGCATGTATACTGGAGAAAATTGTGACAGAACTGTTCTCAGCATTCCTGAACCACCTCAAATCCCGGGACTGAACAAAAGCATGCATACTTGTCAGTTGTTCGGATCCCTCAAAGTTAAAGGTTTCCAAGGAGATGTTTATCCGATAGCGTATTCAGCCGAGTGGTATCTTGCCCTCTCCACAAATGACAGTTTACCAACTGTTAAAATAAGAACAGTTCAATGTAGAAAGAGTGTCTGTATTAAGTCCATGCAAATTAGATATCACGATGAGACAGTTATAATTGATGGTTCAAAGAATGATGGTCAAATAATCCAAGTTGATAATGGCACAGATGTTAGAGCTATGAAATATTTCAGCTACACGCCAACATCGGAATTTTCGTTTGATCTCTCAATGGTAGATAACATTGACACAATGACGGCGTCTGTAACGTTTAACGAAAAGGGTTATCTGTCCTCTCTTCTTCTGAAGACAGACTGTATGTTATGTACAGATTTTACACTATGCAGACCTGCTGACGGTTTTCTGGATTCATATAACCCAAACAACGCATCGTCATTTAAGGATATGTTAGTCAAGGAAAATGAGACATCGCTGGACGGCAGTCTTATCGAGCCAAACAATGCAGCAGAAAGCAGTTTACAATTTGGAAATACTACAGACACTACATCTGTAGTGGGGTCATCCATTTTAACGTTCACGGATAACGAAATGTTAGACATATCTATCAAATTACAAATAAGTTTCAGACCATTGGCCCTAGATTCTGGAGGGATCATTCAGTATGTTGGCAGCTCCCTTTTTATTTTGTTTATTGATGATGGTAATTTAATGGTACAGGTCGGCACCACAGTGGTTAATACAGGAATATCTGTGCCAATAGGGGAGTGGTGTAATGTCGAACTCGTAACCGATTCTTTACGAGATACCATAACACTGTATGCAAGCTTTCCCAACCACCCTGGTCGAAATGTTGAGGTCAGCACTATTGCAAGTCAAGACAACATCTTTTCTAATGGAGGTAGAATAATACTAGGAAAACCATTGAATTCTTTTGACCCAAATATTGTCGCAGCTATTGACAAACCGTTCATTGGAGAGTTAGATAACTTGAGAATGTTCCTGGATGAAGATATTTACCCGATAATGAATGTCAATTTCGATCATTCAATTGGTGATGTAATCTTAGATAATTCCGGATTCAGTGACATCACTATTTACCGACCATACACCCATGGCGGTATCAGTATCCAGGATTCAACTTTCCCATCAACACAGTTACCCATTGACCAATCTATAACTTACCCAAGTGAAGAATCCTACGAAAAAGCAAAGAAACTATGTAACGGATACTTTAGTCAAGAGAACATTCTAAACTTATGCCTGAGTCTAAGTCAAGACACATTGCTGTTTTACAAGTCCACGTGTGTCGAAGAAACAATAAGAATGGATGATGAATCTGGAGGGTTGGCTGTCCTACATTCTTTTACGACCTTATGTTACAATCACCTAGTAGACAGCCAGTCAAACGTCACAGCTGTGAATCCATCAAGATATATCTGTAAGGAAGATTTTACTCTAGCTGGATATGTAGGGGAGAAATGTGACATACCATGCACCAACCCATTGAAAACAAGTGATGGGCTGAGCTGTGTTTGTGCCGCCGGTTACTGGGGAGAAGAGTGTGATAAAATATGCCCTGGTGGTGCCCAAACCCCTTGTAACCAAAGGGGTTCCTGTGACGCTACCTCCGGCTTGTGTTCATGTGTTGGAAACTTTAGAGGAGTTGACTGTTCAAACTGTAATTCAGGATTTTATGGCACTGATTGCCATGCTGTCATCTCGAGCGCTGAGTTTTCAACGGATACAGTTCACACCGCGTCATTCTCTGGAGACGGCTACCTTAAAACATTTGATGGCGCGATTTTGCAGATTATAAACGAAAACAAACCGTTACGCCTATTTGCCTCAACTTTGCTGCAGATAGAAGTTCAGCTTGGAGCTTCTGTGCATTACCAGCATGCAATTACTTCTATTGCTTTCAAAATTGGTGTTGATGTCCTGATAATTTCGCCTCTAAATAATGGCACTTTTTTCTTAAATGGCACAGTAGTTCAGATTTCTGACTTGGTCTTGCATCATGGATATAGAATAACGCAGGATAGTAAAACACTATTTACTTTAATCGGACCAAATGGATTTTCCGTGCTTATAATCAGAAGTAATAACGGATTTGATATTAATTTGAAAATTGATAAAAGTGATTGCATCCAGTGGAGTGGAATATTTGGAAAATGCAGTTACGAAACCGTCACCACTTGCTCTGCCAGTAATGTAACCTGCTTGGTAGAATCCATTGGACTTGCAGAAACATTGAGACGAAACCGCATGGGGTCTACAGAAACCGACAGATATTTCTTAGACAATTCATTAGAGCTCAACGAAACAATATTCTATGAAACTGATTCCGTTTTGTCGACAACAGGATCCTCGCTTAAACTCACATTTGGTTACATCTCCCTACCTGAACTAGACAGAAGTTATATCACAGTTGAAACTCACCTTCGGACAATTGAAGTGAGAATAAAGTTTTTTGCTCTCACAACTGGACCAATCCTTAGCTTAGCCAATCAACAGACAACATTTGGAATAGTAATTATCAATCAGAAGTTTGCTATCGCTTTTGGAAATTCCACATTTAGCACAGATATTGAAGTACCTAGAAATGAATGGAGCAACGTTGGATTGGCGCTTAATGAGACATCTGGAGAAATTTTGTTTCATGTCCGTCACGGGATCCAATACAGATACAGGGTTATCTTTGTTAGAAATCTCCTTGTTAAGTATGGATCGCCATTTGAAATTGGTTCTTCACCTTTCATCGGTAAATGGCAGACTACAAATACCCTATACGTATCTACAATAATGAATGGATACTCTGCTCCGTCATGTTCTGTTAACAGATTTGTGATATTTAACAAGTTAATCACTGTTGATGAGTTTTACATACACTTCGAAATCAATATTGCAAACCGTAGTAAGGGAATACTTCTTAGCAGTCCATCACTGTTATTCAATTTCATGGAAGGATCGGGTTATACATTGATAGACAGCATTCATGGTAGAAGAGCATATGTTTCGCTTACTGCCCTGTTTTTTTGGGAGACAGATAGTCCAGTTAGTATGAGTAAGGCGTCATCTACACTTGGCGAAATCACAGACTCTGGGGATTCAACTATAGTAGCAAAATGCTCAAGTCTAAAACGCACGCTGCTCTCATATTGCAAAGATTTACCTGGTTATTTAGATTTCATGTATCTAAGGTGTCTCAAAGATGTCCGGCTTACAGCGAATTTAGACAACAGTGTCGATTCGGTATTGGCTGTAGCATGGGAATGCAAAATTAGGAACAACTATGAGTCATTGCCATCTGATGCTGAATGTAATTCATTCGGATCGCGAGGTTACCCGGTTGTGGTAGGGAACAATTGCGACGCCAAATGTTACTTTGGACAAGTGAAAAACGGAACATGTGTCTGTCTGCCAGGATATTACGGGGATACCTGTCAGTCTGAATGTCCGGGTGGCCACGGAAGCCCGTGCAACAACCATGGAACATGCGATGTCACTACCGGGCGATGCTCTTGTAATGAGAATTGGAACGGAAAAGTAGATTGTAGCTCCTGCTCAGAGTTCTTTACTGGAGAAAACTGCTCTATATTCAACTCTGATCCGACCGAAGGACGCGATTCAAACACCATGCACTGCAAGGCTAGTCGGAAGGGAGCATTTACAAACTTTGACCAAGAGCGTAAAAGATTGCACAGTGCATTTGACCGTGTCGTCTTACTTGAGCTGAACAATCTACGAATATTGGTGAGTTCAAAATATCACTCTCCATTAAAGAAATGTGTTGTTATATTAACGTTTATCACAGTATTTTGAACAGATATATATTGCAATAGTCAACGCTCATATTCATAGTCTTCACAGTTACTTAACAAACCATGTTTTAAATGAATGTTCATATTTAGTTGAATTGAATTGCAATACTAGTTCTTAACATTCCATCTCGAGCCTTCTCCTTGAGCGTTTGTTTTAAAAAAAAAAGAATGATACACAAGTGCTCTTCTTGGTTCAGGTTGGAAAACCAATACCACTGGATTGTGTGTGTGTGGGGGGGGGGGTCTTTCTTTTTTGTGTGTGTGTGTGGGGGGTATCGTAGCTACCCTCAATAATGTCTTTGATTCTAAACAAATTTAATAACCACTTTTGCAACTAGTTAAGCTGTGGTTAGCCTCTGATACAGTTTTGCCAAATATCTTTTATAACTGATAGTTGTTGGTACGATATATAACTAAACTAAAACTCATTTTGAAAACAAGCAATACCATCTAGCTTGTTTTATACATCATTTCAAATACATCACCTACACACTTTTCCGTTTCCTTAATGCAGACTGTAAAAACATTGGTTTTTTATATATGGTATTGTATGTCGTAAGGTTGTGCTATTTGTTTTTAGATAATTGGGACGTCTTGTGAAAAGATCTCTAAAAATGCAAAAGTTATACTAGTATAGAGCATCCTAGGTTTTAGCATACAATGTATATACCAGTGTAAAAAGGAATATTTTCTTTCTTATGGTCTCGAATTTCATTTTGCCAACAAAAATCAGTTTTCTTTTGGTAAACATGTACTTAAAAGCATATACGCATAAAGAGATGATATATGAATTAGACATATTCATCAGAAACATCATGATCGTCTTGTGTGACAAATATGTCCAGTTATAATCTTTTATGTTTATATTTTCAAAAGTATACGATCCTCTCAAAGTTTGTAAATCATTAGTAATTTATTTTTAATGTTCTTTATTCAGCTACGACAGACTTCTTCAAAGGTACAAAAAGATGACACAGTAAACATTGACAGAATCTTTGTAACTTACAAGGATGCATACATAGACTTCGAACTCGTCAATAAACAAGATTCTAAAGGTGCTAAACCTAGAATGGTTGCCCTTATAAACGGAAAAAGGTGGAAGAAAAATAGGATTGTGGACTACAGCCTTGGAGAGATGTACCTAACAAACAAGAATTCTAAAACTGTTACTCTATCACTTCAATCTATTGGCCTGACTCTGGATATAAAGCGGGGAAACACATACTTCAAGATTGATGTCAGCCTACCCAAAGGCACCAACATAACGAACGGGTTATGCTTGCATATTCCAGACGATCTTTCTTTGTTATCTGTTGGAAAATATGAAGTATACACAGGCTCAGATTACATTGATGGACAGACGCGAACTCATGTAAGTCTTTGTTTTCTGTAATATGTCATTCTTGTGATATGTACACTTATCATTACTTATTTGATTGGTAGTATTTGTGAAACAAGTTTTTACAACCTATTATGATTCTCCCTTCTGCTTGTAAAACGAACCGAGGAAATTAACCCCCAAAGACACAATAACATCCGATAAACAATGTCGTCCACTGATCAGTTGTCTATTTATATACCTGCATGTTCTATATAACAATACATTGGGTTCTCTAGTTTCCATTCTTTTTTCAATAACGTTACATAACTCCCACTTCTAAGAAGACTGGTCCCGAGTATTGGCCCTTTTGTGATATGTAAGAAAGGCAACTCAGATATATGGAGAAGTCTTCATCCCACAGCTGCCATTAATATACTAGTAACGAACTGAGCAAATTAACCTAACAATGACATAAACACAACCAATCAGTGAAAAAATTGTCTCGGTGAAAAAATTGTCGTCTGATCAGTTGTGTTGTCTATTTATATCGGTATGTTCTCTATAAAAATGCATTAGTTTCCCTATTTTGCATTAACGTTTTGAGAACGTTATACTTTGTAGATGTTATTTTATATATATATATGATCATTACTGGCTTAAATTGATTGATTGAATAGTTGTAAGGTTGAGTCCTTTTCTTGCGATGATTGAAACAGCAAAATGAGACAACTATTCTTTTTTATAAGAGGATAAAGCTAACATGCATAGAAAGACATGGCTCCAAGGGAGTTTAGATTACTAGTGCCTTTATTTTAATTTCATTAGTAATTTTCGTATATGCATATTTTGTGATTTTCAGTGTTCTGATGATGTTGACTTCAGCTCTACAGCCACATTTGATACAACCAACGTCACAGGAAAACTCGCAGGAAAGGCTCTTTGTTGCAACAAGGCTGGAGCTTCCATACGCCTGTTAGACCTGTTTGATGAGAATGCTAAGGAAATGACAATCTCATTTTATGTTAAGATATGTTCCAGTTGTTATGGAGTCCTATTGTCCTACACCAAAAGCACAGCTTTCATCTTGCACTATAATGGCAGTCTTGTTATCAACTACGGCAGGACATATGAATGGTCTTCAGGTCTGAGTCTAGAGGACAACACATGGTACCAGGTTTATTTGACTTGGTCTGCTCGATATAGGCGTTTGAATCTTTATGTACTAAGTGAGGAAAATAAGGACGGTCTAGGACTTTACAGAATAAGGGATTTCCCTGGAGACACGAGTCCTATAAGTAATGGTGGAAGTCTTTCTCTTGGGAAGTTTCAAGTGGTTGAGGATGCTCCTGGGTGGAAAACGGACGATTCTTTTGTGGGCTGCTTTGATTCGCTTGCATTTGCTTCAGAGTAAGTCGCACTAGTCAACTTTTAAATTAGTTGATATTATAGAACTTTTAAGTTGCATTGAAAAACAAAATATTACTTTAACAATCATGATACTTTGTTTGTAATAGAAAAAGACTATCTTTGTTTAGAAGATGTATATTTTATTTCTTAGAAGTGAAGTGTTTAGCATTTATTCTATATACATAAAGTAATAGAAAAAAACAATCAAATAGTTTTGTAAAAATATGTATTTCTTTCTTTTTTTCTTAAAAAAAGAGTATCAAATGATCATTGTTTTGGATTGGACACATTTACTTTTTGGGGAACTTATATTCTGTTGTTGAATTATTTATAATACATATTGACGACTCTATATTAACACTCTCTTACCTATACCTTTTCTATCTCGTTTTTCTCTATCAGAGCCATTGATGTAGATACGATCCTCGATATGTTCACCAAACCAGTAGCCGAGGTAGAGAGACTACTTGAGCGATTTGATGTCGCCTTGTACTACTTCAACTTTGATGAAGACGCAATACTGAGTATGTTTATTTCTTCAATCTATTTACTGTAATTGACTGTTTTTACCAAAGTAACTCAATAATTAATTATTGAAAATATTTGCCGTCGACAAGTGAAACTCACAAATAAATGTCGAAATCAATGTTTGTATGAAATTGGCGTTCAAAATGACTTTAAGTTAATAGATCATTCAAAAATGTGTTTTTTTCTAATACTTGAATAACAGTATTACACTTTGATGACATGTGTTTTTCACTTTAACTTATTTTAAAGAACCTAGCTAATGGTTTAAGCCCACCAACTATTTAAGGGCTCTCTATTAATGATAGTGCTGCTATTGTTTTTCGTTCTGGTTTTAGATATATAAATATTAACCTAATCCTCGCATCTGTTTCATTTTAAAAAGACCAGTACAATAGAACAAATTGGAATTAATCTATTAACAGGTGAAGGACAACTATATAGCAATTACGAAGGATCGCCAAA
Source organism: Cerastoderma edule (assembly GCA_947846245.1). NCBI lineage: Eukaryota > Metazoa > Mollusca > Bivalvia > Cardiida > Cardiidae > Cerastoderma > Cerastoderma edule. The sequence goes on along the minus strand of OX401413.1, from coordinate 24,890,538 downwards.
CAATGTGTTTAGAATAGATAATGCACCTTTGCGATCGTGTTACCAAAGAACATCGGACAGTCCCCAGTATGGTGCAAGTTACCAACCACCCAGAAGAAGTAAAAGATCGGCTTATAATGAGTTAAAGCACAGATTAAATGGAAGCAGGAGGAAGAGGGCCACTATAGCATACACTGATGATCCCCTCTGTACAGCTATCTTTCAGGGCCAAGCATCCAAACTTGCTCAGTATGTTTCTTGGTTTATTTTATTTTCTAACATTATTTTGAAGGAGACCGTTTAATAGAAAATCAAAAGCGTTTATGTAGATCAGCTTCACATGAAAGGTATTTTGCATGAAAGAAATGTTCTTGGAATCCTACTGTTATGTATTCATGTTATGGAGGTCAATGGACATCATTTCCGCGTTTGCACTTCATTTATTTAGCCTTTAAGCATATTGTTTCATAGCGAAAATGTTTAACTGCTAGGTAACTACAAAAAGTTAAACAGCTAGGTTCTCATATGATAAATATATGTTGAAAGTCATAATCGTTGTTTGTATTGTTAAATTCATATTATTTTGATCAGGTAGTTAAACGAAAGTAAACATGTTATAAATTATTTAAAAACACACCAGTCGAGTCATGACTATCATAAGTATAGGTCAAGAAACCGACCAATGGAGTCATGACTATCATAAGTGTAGGTCATGGTTGCTTACTTTTTACGGCCATATTTCACTATTCATTGATGCATTACTAACCCTCAATATTTCATTTTATTTTAGGTCATGTTCGAGTGTGGCAATGTCTGCTAAAGTGAGCATTGCGCTGTTCGAGTGTACAAACGCAAATCGAAATGGTGCTGACATAGCAAGTACTGTCATAGACTTTGCCGATGATTGCAAGATCGCACACAATCTTACTGTGTGGCCAGCTAAGGATACGTGCAAAGAATTTGAACAAGAATTTAATCTGTATCCTTTTATGGCTGAGTTATGTTACCCTGATTGTCCGTTTGGAGAACGAGCATCATCAACATCGGAGTGCATATGTGACTCAGGGTATTGGGGGACTAATTGTACCAACGTTTGCCCAGGAGGAGCAAGAAATGCATGCAGTGGATTTGGAACCTGCAACAGCTTTGGTCAGTGTGATTGTCCGTATAATTGGCTTGGTAGTGCAGACTGCAGCAATTGCACCAGTGAGTGGTTGGGAGAAAACTGTACCGTTGTCAAAACTTCTATACAACATGATAATCATTCATTAGCTTTTGTTGGAAGACTTGGTTTATTCTTCACTCTAGACGGCATACTCCATTCACTGAAAACTCATGGTGAAGTACTTCTGTTAAGCGTTGCTGATAATATCATTATCGAAGGCAAATTTATTGCATGTTATGAGAACTATACCTGTGCGTCATTCATTGCAATAAGAATAAAGGATGCCAATAAAGGGTACGCAACGATCACATTTCAGGCAAAGAATGGAAAAAACTCAAGGCCAATGGTATACATCAATAATGTGCAAAATCCTGTTGATAATCCAGTTCACTTCGATGGTTTTAGTGTTTATCGGAAGAGCTACCTCACGGTCATCGTCGACATAACAAATCACTTTGAAATAAGGCTATCGTCCAATTCCCAGTACTTACAAATGGAAGTCAGTTTGCCAAATGATTTGAGGTCGTACTGTAGGGGATTACTTGCTCACAACTATTCAACTGGATACAACACCAATGGACTCCCATTGTCTTACTCTACACCACAATTTAATTTGTGCAATGAAGCCCTGCCTATCATGCAAAAAATCGCTTCTGTAAGTAACTATACTTTAGCTGTTGAAAGCTATAACTATAACTTATCAACCAACAATCCCTTCCTCGACATGTGTGACAACTTCATCTTTTACCCGAGCCCAGCTGATAAAATGCAATCGCAAGCCGGTTTCAGTCTTTTTTTTAATGGTTCAAGTATAATACAGAAGATGACTATAACAGACAGCCAAACGCTTGGGATAACACTGGAGTTCATGATAAAACTTCATGACAATTCCATTGTCGAATTGCTGTTTTCCTTCGCTACTGACTCCACGTTAACGATGCTGAGTGAATTTGGCAAACTATCATTGCACATATACACTCCAGAAGGCAACATAGTGCAGCAAACAAATCTGACCTTAACGCCTAACTCATGGACAAAGGTGATCATGTCATATGTACACGCAACAGGCTCAACGTCGCTTTTTGTTGTATCTGATGGGGATCTGTATTCCAAATACAGTTTGGTCATACCAAGAGATATTTTTGATGGTTTGGGAACGCTTTCAATTGGGCAAACATTTCCCTCCAACAATACGAAACAATACAAACAGGTGAACAGTCTCCAATCTAACATTGACGATTTCTTTGTTTGGAATGTTCCATTGGAACCAAGCCAGGTTCTTGAGCTATATAAAATAAATCCTAAAACGACAAAGAGTGCTCAGATAGTTTCTTTACACTTTAATGAAGGGGATGGTTCAGAAACACGTGACTTAACAACTCGAACCATATTGAGCTTACCAGAATATCCATGGAGGTCACCAGTGTGGATGCCTTCAGATGTGCAGTATGATACTACGCAGGAAGACGGTGCTATGTTTGTATATTTCATCAACACTACAGAAGAGGCAATTGCCAAAAGTGAATGCGGGGTTGTGTTTACGTCATCCATAATTCAATCACATTGCAACAAAATGGAGAATTCAACGAAGGAATACTTGTATATTCACTGTTTACAAGTTATGTCTGTGACGATGTCAAACCACTCAGCAGTTGATATATTGCTCGATGTATTGAAGATTTGCACAGGCTCACACAACACAATGGAAGACTCTTCAGGTATCATCTGTTCAAGGCTTGATCCAGAAATCAGAACACTGTCGTCATGTGACAGTCCTTGTAAATTTGGATATCTTTCTAGCGAGTCTAATGATTGTCATTGCTACCCAGGATACTTCGGTGAAAACTGCAATGAGACGTGTCCCGGTGGTTCCGACACCCCGTGTAGTAACAATGGCGTGTGTGGAAATGATGGCGTGTGTGAATGCCTCTGGAACTGGAACGGAGCTCCGAACTGCTCCTCATGTACTAGTGATATGGCTGGTTTTGACTGCACGGTCCTTAATACTTACAATGGATCTAACCTATCAAGTTATACCGCATCGGCTCTTAGCTTTGGCTACTACAGTCTATTCAACGGACAAATTGTTCCAACGCCCATCATCGCTGGAGTTTTCAGGCTTTTCTTCATTGGGAATGTTGATGTTCATGTCTACCAGGCGCCGTGTCATTTCGGGATGTGTATCTTTGCTGTTTATGTGTCCAATCAAAACGACAGCATCATTCTTTCACCGTCTATAAAAGGAACCGATTTAGACATGTATGTGGATGGACACCACTTTGAATTAAATGGATTAACTAGCCGTGTAGGAACAGCGCTAACAATAACATCAGCAACATCATCAGAGATTCTTATAAGTATTTCAGATGGTGAAACCATTCGTTTTAATGTACAGAGAAATGGATATTTCCTGGGTGTTTCCATCGATGTGCCTTCAACGAAATGTTCTAATGCCATAGGAATCTTCGGATCATGTGGTGCAAGTTCTTTTGACTACTATAATACATCGTCGGAATCGCTTCTAAACCTTTTCAAAGACACATTTTCTGTAGAAAATAACCAAGTTAAGGTAATTCTTAACCTGCCCAACTCGGGTATCAATCCATATGGATATGCTCTGTCTTTCAACAGAGCAGCTGTTACAACGGCTCCTATCAAATTTAATGATGGATACACAACGACTGATAGGGACTTTAGTATCTCGATGTACTTCAAACCATACACATACGATGGCTATATCATATCATACGGCGGTGATTCTACATTTGGCATAATAAATACCACTCCCATGAAGATAACCTATGGAGATACAGTTTTGACAGTCCATTTTAGCGCCCTTTTGAATACCTGGAATCAACTGATATTGACATTTCATCGAACCCAGAACACTTTGCATCTTTACCATTTTTCAGATGAGGGAAACATCAACCAGCAGATATTTGACGTTACACAGCTAGATGTATTTGCAGAAGGGGGTGTGGTGACATTTGGTGAATATACACCTACGGTTTCTGGATCAAAACATACTTTCTCCAACGTTTCTTTTGAAGGTCTTATATCAGAGTTCTCGTTGTGGAAGGAACCAATTCCTAGATCAGTAATATATCAAGCACATAACTTGAATGTTAAACTGTCGGGCTTCACATCACAGCTGTCATCTTTTTACAGCTTCATAGAAGGAGCGGGTGTCCGAATTTATGATGATGTTGTCGCTGGGAATGTTCTACTTATTCCCAAACATCCATGGCAATCACCTACTTGGACTCCTTCCGATCTAATATTAGACAACATTCATAACGATAATAAAATTGACCAGAACAGTCTATTGCCCAAGAATGGATCTTTTTGCAACACATTTTTGGATAACATAACACATTCAGGAGTATGTGAAAGCCTTTCACAATCAAAGCAAACTTGGTTTATGCATATATGCAGGAATAAAATCCCTACAACGAACGACTCTTCTTTAGATTTTGTTTTCGTGGCCGAAATCATCACACATTGCGCTAGCGTTGAAAATGACAAAACATCGTTATATAACATTCTGCTAGATCTCAGTGACAATCTGCCTGACTGGATACTACAAAGAGCTCATAATTGCTCATTCGGTACTTACGAAAACAACACCTGCAAATGTCATTATGGTTATTATGGGACAAACTGCGACCAGGTTTGTCCTGGCGGTGTCCTCACCCCTTGCAATAGTCACGGAACATGCACAGTCAATGGAACTTGCCAGTGCAGCGGTAGATGGTCTGGAGAAAATTGCAGCATGTGCCAACCAGGGTGGACTGGAAATGATTGCACACTACTAAACTGGACAAATGGGACGAACATTGAGTCGGAGTTTGCTGTATCCCAGATCAACTTATTAGGCCAAATGCTTACATTTGATGGCAAAATGGTTGACATCAACATAGATGCTTACTTATCAATAATTTCTAGTACAAAGTTATCACTTGATTTAGTAGGGAGATTTGCAACATGTAACATAGACGACTCAACTCATCGATGTCTTACTGGAGTTATCCTTGAAATAGGTTCCAATCAGCTTTATGTTAGCCACGACGCGTTTTCTGACAACGGTGTTGCGATAATATCCGGATCTTCATCTGTCTACCTGTATGACAAATTATCATTTGGAAATGTTGAATTAACAGTGAAAAGTCAGACAACGATCATAGTGACAATTTCTTCATCAAGTCTAGCCGTAAGGATTTCTTCTATAAATGGCAGAATGATGGTAACAGTTTCGCTGTCGAAAGCTGAATGGATATCAGGAGACTTAACTGGTGCACTTGCAAGTTGTGACACAAAACTTTCAATTAAAGCAGCTAACTGTAGCAACATCAATATGGCATGTCCAAACCAGTCGGTGGTCAGCACGTCCTGCATCATGCACCAAACAGACGTCGCGCTATTGCTGTTCCTTGACCTATATAAGTATGACAATACGACCTTCATCGCCATAATTGAGCGAACTCACATCTCTCCGCATGAATCAAACTGTTTGTCCTTCGTTGGAACTGGTATATCTTTCTCATATTTACATCTACCTGGTGAAGATTTCACGATAGAGCTACACGCAAAACCTTTCAGTAAAGATGGAATACTGATCTCCTACTACACTGTAGAATTCTACATTTTTGTCGTGAACTCGGACAGTGGGTTAAAGATCATAAACAATGGTGTGGTCCTCACTTCGGGGATTTATCTACGTATTGGGCACTGGAACCAAATCAGCCTTGCGTACAGAATGGACACCGGGGTTCTTGAGATTTACAACTCGCATTCTGAAGGTATATTGAGTTTTGTTATATCTCCTAAATCGCCGTAATATTTCCGGCTTTCATATATTAAAGCGACTGTTTCTTTGTGGAAAAGATTGACTGTTCAGTTACACTATAAGTAAAACGAAATTTTCGCACGTATTCACTGTTATCGGACTTTGGTCGCTTCAATGACCGATAGGTAAAAAACTATGTTACATAAATATATGTGTGTGCAAAGGCCACAGTTGCATATGGATTTTGCTTTGTTGAATTTACAGTTTTCAAATTATCAAAGACTTCAAGAATCTTAACGCATATTTTCATAAATTAAATCGCTTATATATATATAAAAAAACAGGGGATTGTCATTTCGAAAACGAAAACCTTAAAGTAATTATGCATTGCTACGCACACTGTATTAGAATAAAGTAGGGTTTTTTTTTGCTGATTTTAATGTTACAGTTCGGATGTATAAAAAAATATTGATGTCACAAATATTATTATATTTTCGAATCTCTCATAAGTTACAGAAAGGTTTTTATTAGAATCCAATCTTTAACCGTTTTAATCCATATTTTTTCAGGGCATTTGGAAGTTCGAGCGTTTTCCGTTCATAGAAGCGTGTTTGCTTCCGGAGGAACTTTGACTTTAGGAGATAAATCACCAGGACTTAATGTCACAGCTTCCTATGGGACATATGTAGGAGAACTCGATGAAATTCGCTTATGGTCTAGACCGCATAACCCTTCGATCATCCAAGCTAACTTCAGAATTATTGTTACGGATAGAACTAGTGACATTGTCAATTTCTGGACCCTAAACGAAGGTAAGGGGTATTCGGCTGCCGGCAAGAATGGATTGAATAGCATGTTAATGGATTCTGTGACCAACCCTCCCCGCTGGATAAAGTCGGAATTAGAGCTCTCGTCAAGACCAAATCTAGATTCAACAAAACTAACAGATGACCTAGAAATTCCAGATGAAATCATGAAAGCTGCTGCTGAGAAATGTTCTGATCTGTTGGATACATTTGCAAATCAAAGTTCAGCAAGTTCTTATTCAAACATGATTGATGCATATAAAAACATATGCACTCAAAAACTATCGGATTCGGGCCTAGAGGAGCAAGTAGATGCAATCGTCGCTGGTTCCGGGGATATTGTCATTGCTGGCAGTACCAACAGCAACTCAACGGAGAGTCCATTGACAAATCTCTGCAATGACTTCCCGTATATCAGCAACTTTATTGGAGCAAGCGGTCATCAATGTACACCTTGTATATTCGGCGATGTTTTGGATGGACATTGCTCCTGCTTCGATACACATTGGGGTGATGTGTGCTCATCTATATGCCCAGTTGCTGCAGCAGGTGCTTGCAATTCATTTGGAACGTGTGATCCTGTAAAAGGCATTTGCAGATGTTCTCCACAGCTATTAGGATATAACGCTTCGGTGAAGACTTATTGGAAAAGCTTCGTATCAACAAACAAACAGCTGCAGAAGATTGACGAGTTATGTGACGTGTGTACAGATGCTTGGTTTGGAAGCGACTGCCATTTCGCATTATCGAAAGGTCATTCTAAAACAATAAGGGTCGGAATCGTATTCAGCTCCTCTTTGTCTATTCTAAGAGGCGTATCATTCACCATTATGACTCCTGGTGTTTATACGTATTTCAGTAAACATAACATCGAATCCCAGGTACTATTTCTACCCTGCAAAGGTGATAGTCGGTGCAGATATATCAAGGAATTCGCTATACAAAGTGGAAAATCAACACTCTCAGTTCATTACATATCCAGTACTGAAATAATCATTTTACTAGATGGAAGTCCTCTGGTTAACGAGATAAGCAAAGTCTTTGGCAGTGTTACATTTACTATAACCGACAACAGGTATATCCGATTTGCGTTTGATTCCTCATCAATACTGGTCTATAACTCGACCAGTGGACTCATACTTTTGGCGAGAATAAATCCTGAAGGAGCTGAACGTGGAATGATAGCAGGTGTCGATGGTGATTGGACAAACGATCTGGACTGCAGTTTTCTCAAAGGACTTCCGGAGCAGTCGATTACCGGAAACATGGTTGGGAAATGTTTGAAAGAAAAATACCTTATCGGCGTCAAAGAGGAAGCCCTTGTTCAGTCTGCTGAGACCTATCTTACTATAACGTCAGCCGGTTATAGTGTTCATTTGTACAACCAAGAACTGAAATTCACAGCATTATTAAACAACAATCTGACACAGTTTACCTTCAGTACATGGTGTAAAATAGCATACATGAACGTGAAATCATTTACAATATTAGTTATTCAAACAGACGATGGGGATATAATGCTGAACTTTAAATCAGGGATGTTAGTGTTGGACTGGTACAATACCTATGTTACAAACATACAGGTGCGGACAACACAGTGGTACTATGTGTCTATTGTGTTGTCGACAAAAGGAAGCGTAACGATTGTGCTGATATCGACCGATGATGTTCAGCAGTACACGATTGATGGTGTCAGACGACGAGCTACAACCAGCATCGAAAGTTGCACTTTCACAGCCTCGGCGTACGTGAGTTTGGACCTGGATTGTGCACGTATTTGGTCCACGGGACAGTCGCTGGAAAACGTTGTAAATGCGATGCGTAATTATTGTGGGACAGATGACTCGGATAGGAATTTGTTGATGGCGGCTGCAATGGATGAAGGAAGTGGTGCAACCGTTAACATTGATACGTTTAAAGAAGGAAAGGTCAATGGCCTATTACAAGGAACGATAACTGGTAATTAAGCCTAGATGGTTACATATTCACTGTTCGAAGATAAAGAAGGTTTCTTAGTCTTTATATTTAAATAATGTGGTTTCACAGAGATGTTTTATTTTCAAATTACATCGCTGCTATATTTTAGTTTTTTTGCTCTTGGTAATACCATTTGTACCTGAACTTAGCCTGCACTCACAATGTAGCCAAAACAGTGTCAAGCAAGGATAATACTTTGTATTTTCTTTTGGTAAAGCAAAGGCTTTGACACCTTACGTACGTGAGATAAACAGCACATTATGTGGACTCTTTTGCATTTACAAACGTTCATTTCATCCCGGTTCTGCCCTCGCACATTGTATGTGACCAAAATGATATAGCTATGGAATAGGTTTCATTTTGAAACTAACGCTCTTTTCACAATTTTCAAGTTGTTACATCATAATTTTACTTAAGACACAGATTGAAACGCTTGAAAAAATAACTCCGAGTTAAGAGCTTATATGATAAGACTTCTCTAGACTCATATGATAAATGCTACAATGCTTTTGTTTTTGTCTTTTACAGGTGCAGTAACCAACTACACGTGGGTCCCTTCAACAATACCGATACCTGATATTTACTTACCGGACGATTTAACCGAGGCCTCTGTTAGATCTACAGGCGGCGATGTGAATACAATGATTGGTGACTGTCTTAACGTTCTCCAAGACCCTCTGATTACGGACAACTGTCCCGATCTTGGCAGCGGGTTCACGGACCACATGCTTCAAACCTGTATTCGAGAGTATCAGAGGGGAGGTAAACTAGGTGCCACAACAGTCATGCTCGAGTCGATTCTCTTCTACTGTGAGGGGGAGATGGAGGTGCCGGAGTGTAAGTTTAAAGGTTATCTTGATTTCTGTGTAGAATCCGTCGACGATTCAGACACCCCTTTCAAATGGTGGGTGATTCTCATTATATGTCTTGGTGGTATCGTAATGTGCACGGTGTGCTGCATGGTGATAGTTGTGTGCATTGTAAAGAAAAAGAAAAGATCTGGCCATGTTGAACTGAAGGATGACGAATGTGGACACTTTGGTCCGGGAATGATGACGAACCCTGGATTTTTCGAAGAACCATTTGACCAGCACCAAGAAACCTCCTTTAACGATGCAGCAACTCCTCCTACTCACGTCCAATGGCCGGCAGATGACACACATGAACCTCATGCTTTCATAAAGCCGCATTTAGTCACTGCATTCAAAAGTAAAAAAGCTTTTCATAATCAAATCGACTTCTCACACAACGGCAGCCATCCGTATGCAGGTGTTGGTAGTACATTCGGAAAGTCCACGGGTCCTCATGGTTTAACCAAACCGGGACATCATGACCGCGACCTAATGGAAGAGGAAGGACTGTTTGAAGAAGATATCGTCCTTTCCTCGAGACCATCAACTCGACCTGTCTCCCCGACAACTAGTATAGCTTGGTCGGACACAGGAGAGACCAATCCCGAGGGACATAACACGGACCATTTTACCGCGCCTTCCTGCACCACCCCTGTACAGGAGATCCATATCGAACCGACTGGCGACAAGGATATCATCCCGGACTACGACGTATCTCCTGACTACAGCGATGACGAGATGAACAAACATCATGAGCGCCGACCTGACATGCCAGGTAACGAAGCTTCGGCGGGTATGAGTCCCTTCCAGAAACCGTTCTATCTGCCGCCCATCGAGAGCAAACAGTTCGCGTTACCATACTTAGCTACGAGTCTCCAGAAACCGAAAGTTGGTTCGAAAGGCACATGGACGGATCAGGAAAGATTCCTGCAAATGTCGGAAGTGTACGGGGGAGATAACAAGAAAAAGGAGGCGCGGAAAGGGAAATCTAAGAAACCGAAAAAGAAATAAACTATTATTTATAAGACAGACCATTCAAATCAATTAACAAGGAAGAACTCGGTTAAATTATAATAAAAGAATATATTGTATGCGAACTTAAGCGTAAATTGTATAAATCACTAGTTAACTCCTTGCAATATTTTTGGATCTATAACTTATTATTTTCATATAACACATTCAAGATAATTACCATTTGTTACCACCTTATTGTCAAGATTAATCTCTAGCCTGACTTATAAAATCAGACAGAATATCTTTAGTTGATTTGATGTCGACAATGAACACATCGACTTTATTCTGTACTATTCATTAATGTATGTTAGCTTTAATTTTTATATTAAATGAATATAATCAGATTTGTGTGTAAATATTTTTCAACAAAAAATCGTATATGACTGATAAGGGGACATTTATCCCCTACATAGATAAGTTGAAATTTGTTTTCTTTGAGATGAATATCTATTGGAGTCGCTCCTTAAATTTTCTGAAACAAACTTTCACATTTAAGGATATTTTAGTCAGACTTACATCGAAGGGACATGCCCTAGAGCTACATGCCGTTCGACTTGACTGATCACTAAACAAACACCTTTCTAGTTGATGAGCTGTGAGGTTTTATAAAAGTCGCACGTCACAAATATCTTCAATTATGTAATACTATGTATATCAACATGATCATTTAAATTCTTGTGAAATCCGATCAGAAGCTGAATATTTGTTGAAGTGTCTTCGAAAATAAATGCCAAACTATTTCCTAATGGCACTAACTGGGTAGTATTCTATTCCGATGATGGCTGGCCTTCTGTGATAGAAATTGTGCTTGTTATTTACTTGGTAGAATAGGGTTATATAGAAACATGCCTGGATAAGAAAGATTACCTGTTAACTGTAGCCGGTCTATCAATTCTTACAAGCGATTGGTTCTTCAAGAAAAGAAGAAAAAAAAGATATACACATGTATATTAATTTGGCAAAGAATATTTATTTTTACGATATAAGAAATATTGGAGAAGCTATTTGCTTTTGTAACATTTCACATAAAAGATATTTAAACATTACCTGAAAAAGAGATGCCGCAATTAATGTCCACTGCCCAAAGCTTCATTATAAATCGTTATGAATCGGATAATTCATGTTCATCTTTTTGACTTATTTTTGACTTATATATAATATTTCTAATTATGTTTAATCTGTGAATTGTACATCGCACCGCTATATATTTCTAATAAAGTTTTAATTTTCTACTAATTGACTTTTATTTGTTTATTACTACTGCCTATTATATATCGAGGGTTCAATGCAAGACTATAGTAAGTGCTTCACAAGCAAGATTTTTACTATAGAATTGCATTGAACCCTGGATTTGTTAGTTTTTCAGTCGCTAAAACTAACTCGATATCCTTTTATCTCGCTACTGACCAACCAATTATGGTGATAGTTGGAAACTTTTCAGCAGATTGGAAAGAACTGCCCAGTACCAGTAGGGAAATACCGGTAGCTTAGATAAATTGGCCGCGGTATAATGTTGTTGTAAACGGCGGAAACAAACAACCAAATCCAAACGCTTATTTAACCCTTAGAATGATGGGTAATTTTCTTAAACTAGATTTTTGTGTCGTCTGCTTTCCAAAACCTTAAATATATGCTTAATTCATTGAGGAAAGATACCGAGTCAGAGTGGCAAACAGGTTAGGTCACAGGCTAGCCGCCAATTCACTTGGCGGCTGGCCTGGATCTAACCTGTTATGATAAGCATGAAGTCGGTTCCAGCACTTTAAGAGTTAATATGATCGACTCTGCTGCCGTCATAAAAGTTGTACCCAAAGAGCTCACGGAACCTTTCGTATCACGTCAGATTAAACCAAACTATGATGTCATCTGGATGAGCAATAATAGTTTCCATATTTGCGACGGCTCAATGATCTGGGCGGCTGGATCCATATCAGACCTTCCCTTTCTTTACATTTATCCAATTCTACAAACTTAACAAGTGTGACCGATATAAATCGGAAGTAACATCATACGAAAAAAATAGCAATGAAAACAAATCCCTTATAACGTGTGTACACACGAAACTGGAAACAATTGTGACAAACGGATAAATTGCTCGTTACGATAAATTGCTCGTTACGATAAATTGCTCGTTACGAGCAATTTTTCCTTTTGACATGATTGATTCTATGCTCTTCTGTAGAAGATATGTCAAAGCTGAAGATATCTGGTTTATCAGCCGTAATAACATAAGCAATAAGAGGATTCGATCCACCGCAGTCTCGAACCGTTTTATTTTCCCAAAGACACATGGTTATGTCGCGTTATATAACAGGCGCATATAGAAGGCACAAATTTCTTTAGAGCGAGCCATACAGATTTTTCAAAAATTCATTGTCACATTAGCCTTTTTATTTTATTATTTCCCAATTTGGTAAGTTTCGGCGTAAGAACTTCCCCAAACTTACAGGCCTATTTCAGCAATTTATTATTTTCACACAATGTTTTGTGCCATATCAGAAGATTATTTCTCAATTTCCTCACATTTTGAAATGGCGTCAGCAAACTCTTTCAATTTGGGACAGTCGGAAATGTGTTGTTTGGGAAAGGGTTAATACATGGGACAAGACAACGTTAACCTAAGTACATGTAATCTATCAAATACCGAGATCAGATAAACGGTCATTTCCTTTGTAGCCTTGTAAATGCCATTGTGACCATTGTAAAAATGCTGCCTTTCAGAAATGTCTCATTTGGCCACAATTGTTGTCCATGATGGGTCCATTTTTATCTCGCAACAACATACATATAGGTGTACGTGTGTGTATCTGAAAGACACAGTTTTAATGTCAGTAACTTCAACTCTTGTTCTTTTGTTTTATTCCAGTAACGTATCAGTACATGCGATTCCCTCTTCTATACAGGCTGTATCCATGCGCGTTCACTGCCCACTCTTGAAATGCGTTCGTTCACGACTATAAGCAAACATAGCGTTTCAAGAAGTTAGCATGCCCTCGTGTTTATCACGACAACACAAGTGAAGATATGTCCGACTTTGTGAAAAATTGTTTCGTGATTCAACAAGAGGTATTAACCGAATTCCAAATATTACCTTCGAAACGTACCAACTTTTTCCTCATAGCGCTTGAACCTACTGCATGCTTATGCCAACAGATAAGATCCAGGTCAGTTGTCAAGTAAATTGGCGGCTGCCCTCTGATCTAACCTGTTTGATATTCTGAGTATCTTTCCTCATCAAAAGGTATGACCTGAGTTATTGAAAATAACAAAATTAAAGATTAAACAAAAGAAAATGCCATTTTGAAGTCAAGTTTCATATTAGAAAAATATTTACTGGATTGGAATTGGCATTTGCCAACTGCATTCATGTAATTTTTATTTCAAACAGAAGATTAGAAATTAAAGGGATGCTTTGGTGTAAATTTGCGGCTGGTTTGGATTAAACTTGTTTGTATAAGCATGAAGTCGGTTTTAGCACTATAAGGGTTAAGCTCGGTATTCCTGTAACATTGTCCAGATAAGAGGCCATCAGTGTATTATAGAACTCCTTGTAAACAATTCTTATCTTAATATTTTACCAAACAATAACGACATTTGACCAGTTTGATGCAGACTATTCTGGAAAACATTGTGGGAAAAGGAGAAATTGCTAGTAACGAGCAATTTTTCCTTTTCCCACAATGTTTTCTACTCTATCAGAAAATTACTTTCAAATTTCATTACATTTTGAAATGTCGTCTGCAAACTCTTTCAATTTGGAACAGTCGAAAATTTGGCGTTTGGTAAAGGGTTAAAACACAGTGCTAAAGGGTGTGGCACCAAACTCGGTTTCTGATTGGTTTAAAACAAGGCACACCTCCCGTTGTTTCACAAGTGATTGTGAACAGGGCCCTGTCCTTTAGTACTGATCATTGTTGCAAGATGAAGCTCTCTGTGCGGATACGTGGAGATTGGCTCGCTGTTCCCTGTAAAGCCAGCGAGAAGGTTGGCTGGCTGGGAGATGAGGCATTGAGACGATACTACAAGCTTAAAGCCAATGAGGCCATTAGGAAAGACGAAAAGGTGTTCGAAGTTCGTAAAGCCAAAGGTGGTGCGATTCTCGATCGCGATGATTCCATCAAAGACGTGTTGGATGACAATGACTTTGTCACCGTGGGTAAGTAGTCCCTTCACGTAAAAGCTCTTTAAAAAGTTAATCTACGAACAACCAAGTTCACCGACATGTGGAACTCGTTCTTGATATCCTTGTCCGGAAACGGCAAATACTTTCCCTCCACTTGTCCGTATTATGGGGTTTTGGTAAATCTCGGGGATTATTCACCTGTCCGTCAAGGCGTTTGAAGAAGCTGGACAATATGGACAATTGAGTTTGCTGCCTCGACAATTTAAGTTTTCATTTCTTTTGTCTGGAGCACTCTATCTGGGGTCATCATCTGATTAAAAGTAGTTCATTGAAATACTGCAATTATGTTTCTATGGCAAATACATTCCTTAAGTTCATCTTCCATACAACAATACCAATTTATAACAAACAAAATGATTAAATGATGATGAAAACGTGTCAATCATTAGTAATCGACAGCTGACTACAAGAAGCAGGACAGGAGCTTTTAGTTAACCCTTTACCAAACGCCAAATTTTCGAATGCCCCAAATTGAAAGAAATGTTATAATAATAAATATTTTGAAATTACAACTTAAACGATAATAGATTAAAAAAAGTTTTTTATACCGAAATGGTAGATTAAGATGAGTATATCACGCAATGAGATTAAATATTAGAGATATACATCTTGAATCGAGGATATTTACTCGTACATCTTAAATATAGATTAAATACTTAAATTAATAAATGATATATTTAGATTATATTAGATCATGACGGTGCCTCTTCAATGTTTTGAGTATTCGACTTATACAATGGTGACTTTATCCATATGGGGCCCGTTTTACTAAACAGTTTACGCTTAAGATTTGCGTAAGTCTAAAACAACAAGTCCTTTTATTTCAATATTTGGCCAAGCAATATTGCAAAGTAACACATCATTGGAATCGTCTCTCCGAGACGCTTCCAATGACGTGTCACATTGCAATATTGTACTTTCATTGAAGATATTATCCATGTTAATCAATTATGACTTACGCAAACATTTTCCGTAAGTTGTTTAGTAAAACGGGCCCATGGTGTTTTAGTTACATTTATACACATTAGGAGTAAGTTATTAATTAACACAGGTATGGGTCATACAGATCGGCTTCGTCAGTGCCCTACCAACATTTATTCAGTTTTGTAATGGCTTTCCTGGATGAATCAGTACTAGGCTAGTGCTCTGAAGTCACTTGCCAAAGACCACTTCCACGAAACCAGAGGTGTCGATTGGTCTCGAACCAGCGACTCCTGAGCACTTGGTGTACCACCTTAACCAATGAACCTCGCGGGACCCCTAGTGTTTGAATACTTATTCGTTTTGTTTTTCCCTAGTGTTGGAGAGTGACATGTCCAGTCCGGTGACGGGCCCAGCTGAACCTGTCTATCTGGAGGAGAAAGTGTATCCTTTATAAATTTGTAGAACTCTTGAAATGTAACAATTGAAAATTATTATGGAATTTAGCGATATTTTACGCAATGCTGTTTTGCTCAGAATAAGTTTCACCAATGAGTAATTGATCATTGTTTGTCTAACGTAATTATGTGTGTTGTGTCTTTTGTGTAATTATGTTCATCTTCTATATGTGTATATTTATGTGATTGTAACTGCGTATATACACTGTATCTGATATTTAGAATTGTAAATATGATCATTTTTGTACGTCACTAGAAACTTTGTAAAGTTAACGTTACGGAATAAAAGATTTATCTATCTATAAAAAGATCACCATCGTTACGCAGTCCTTGTAAAGCCAACATTAAGGATATCTGATATTTTTGTTTAAACCTTTACCAAACACACAATTTGCGGCAGACCAAAGTTAAACGAGTTTGCAGACGACATTTCGAAATATGATATTGAAAAAATCTTCTGATAGGGCAGAAAACATTGTGGGAAAAGGAGAAATTGCTCTTAACCCACAATATTTTCCAGAGTCGTCTGCAATAAACTGGTTAAAGGTCGTTACCGTTTGGTAATGGGTTAAAGAAATAAGTCGAACTGTTAACTCGAGCGATTTAGGCCTTTCATAAGGATTATCATAATCATAGAAGTAACAGAGAAATGGAAAAACAATTAAAAAATGGAAAAAAAGAAAAGGAATAAAAAACAACTAGGAGCGGACGTAACTGTTCTTGGTTCTAATTTGTCAATTTTTCACTGAACTGTTTTTTTATTAACCAAAATAAAGAAAGTTTCAAAGTGACCAGGTTAAGTTTGAATATGGGTATGATAGTATGGGCTCTTTATTTGCATGTTCCATGTTCCATGTTCCACCTCTTTCGTAAGATTAAGTGTTTTGTATTCAATACCTGGTTGGATTTAAGGAATCTTTCCGTATTTCTTCATAACAATTTGCTGTTTTTATAAGTCTTTAACTTGAATACCCCAGTGCTACTTCGGCTGTTGCAAAAGCTACAGAGGTAATTTATATCTAACTCACCCCCTATTTCTTTTCGCAAAATTGGCAGACATAAAATCAATTAACACCATATTTATAAACGAGTGACAAATGCCATACAACTTATACGTTAACGAAACTAGTATGCTTCGTACTTTTCAATTAACCCTTGATAAACCAATCTATGTGTTTGTTTCTTGCCATATTTTATTTGTTTTACATCGATTGTGACGTAAGATAGAACTCTTATTAAATCTACTCTCGATGGCTGCTTCCTAGATTCATTACCAGCAGTTGTGCCGATATGCGGGCTAGTCACGGCATTTTCACTAACGGTGATTGAACCCGAGACCCCTGGTAACAGAGGTCAACGCTATACATCTGTACAACTGTCCTTTAAAAAAATGGAAAAACAGAAGGAAAGCGTGTGCAAAATCTCAGTTCTCTTCAATACTTCCATCTCAGCGTTGAATGAGAGGAGTGCATTGTGTTCTTCTATAATTAAAACGGTTAGATATGATTCCTGTAACTTCTCATATAATGTCTAACATTTCGCCTATTTCAGTACATGTCGCTAGACGGGTCTAGTCTGAGTACCGACGACCTAGTTCGCCTTGGTAAAGGTTCCTATCTCATCAAGGTAGGTTGCGGGTTACAAGCCCCGAGTTAAACATTCCTTCAGAACGATTCTACAAGATGTCTAAACCCATTACCAAACAATAACGCCATTTGACAAGTGTGTTGCAGACGACTCAGGAAAACATTGTGGGACAAGGAGAAATTGCTCGTAACGAGCAATTCTTTCCTTTTCCCACATTGTTTTCTGCCTTATCAGAAGATTAACTCCAATTTCATCACATTTTAAGATGTCGTCTGCAAACTCCTTCAGTTTGGGACAGTCGAAAATTTGGTTTTTTGTAAAGGGTTAATCCCTGAGTTCATTATACATGTACATGACTTAATTATTCTTCAGAAGTAAGCTTTAATCCTAGTTCATAGTTTGTCTACTGTTTTCCATTTCTTTCTTGTTTCAATTCGGATCAGTTAGATACGTCCAAAATTCAAATATACGGAAATGGGTTGATATTTCTACATGAACTAATTATAATCCGTTACAACAGTATGAGGTAATATTTGCTATTGAAAGCAATGTTGTAAATGTTCGTAAAATAGTTCAATCAGCGACTCGATATGTAAATTGTGAGAAAATGAAATAGTATTTTTTTTTTTGTGAAATGGCATATATGAAGGATATATTAGTGAAGAACCCTCACAATTAGCCATCTTTGTTGAGGAACATAGCATTGTTATGATTTCTGGATGAGTACAGTGCATTTTTTTAAATTCTCAAATTGACTAGAATTTAGAACTCACCATCGGACTTCCAGATATAGTGACGTGTGGAAGCCCATATGAAACTAAGAAAAAAGAAAAGTGTAATCCTCTTTAAATTCCTTTGTGTCAAAAACTAAACCTGTGCTCATCGACTGTTTCTTCTGAGACAACAATGAATCTGCAAACCTTCTACTAAATTCACTCATTAAACCCTTAGAATGCTGGGTAACTTCTAAAAATAGATTTGGCTGCCGTCTGCTTTCCAAAACCTTAAATATCTGCTTTATTTTATTGAGGAAAGATACCAAGAGTAGCAAACATGTTAGATAACAGGCCAGCATAAGTTTGCATAAGCATGAAGTCGGTTCCAGCACCCTAAGGGTTAAAAAGTGCTGTTAAAATTTTGAAAAAATCGAGTCTCGTGGCCGAGAAAATCGAAAATGGCCTTGACAAGCTTATCTCATACGTGTCTTATCAGTATGAGTTTTAAGACAGCGCTGATGATAAGTTCATGTAGGGTCACAACCTTTTGAATAATCTCTATAAAGTCTTTAATGTTAAACACCAAAAACAAAAGCTCATCTCAAATCGGTCATTGACACTCGTTCTTGATATGGGGCGACCGATTTTTATGACGTTTTTAGTGCTATATTAGAAGCTATCTAATACGAGTCCTAAGCATTCCATAAAGCTGTTTATAATGCATTGTACTGAGTAAAGAGAAAAATAATATCCTCCATTTTGACTGTTCTTATTTGTCAAAATAACAACGATCAACAAATGAAACAAACATCGTTCATAGCACAATGATTTCATCTCAACCGTCGCAAAGTGTGTACAATGCAACAGTGAAGCTGTTGTGCATACACATTTCAAGAAATTTATTCTTAACGTCCAAATTTCTCCAGATCTGTGAAGAAGTACATTTAACCATTACAGTACTGGAACCAACTTCATGCTTATCTAAACAGGTTATTTCCAGGCTAGTCGCCAAGTAAATTGGCGGCTGACCTGTGATCTAACCTGTCTGATACTCTGTGTATTTTTCCTCATCAAAATTAAACAGATATTGAAGGATTTGGAAAGCAGACAACACTAAAATCCTTCTAAGGGTTAAATTTCTTTTCTCCATACTCTAGTTAACATCGGAGTCAGAGTTGTCTGTCAACAAGGCTAGAGCTCTGTTGGAGGATATCGTCAATAGCAATAAAGGTAGGTCGGTTGTTACTGCTTGGCAATAACTGAATATTCGAATATATTCGAATAGTAGTTACAGAATAGTCAAATAGTGATTTCACTATTTGTTCCCATCCCTAGCCTAAAACCAATTGATCAGAACATTTAGAGATAGTGCTCCCATAAACATAACATAACATAAATTTTACTGCCATTAAACCTTACATATTTATAGCCGTACAATTTTACATACAATTTTACAAACAATGGTGAAACATAAGAAAAGGAAGGTAATTTACCAATACGAACAGTCTAAGTATAGATAAGGATCTGTATGAATAAATAGATATAATAAATAGCTTAACCTTAACATCTAATCTATATTGGAAATATTTATAAATTTAAATGCACTTATAATATATTTAGCGACACTAAGGATGGTGCGTTGTGATATCGAGTTCATGATATTTTCAAACTTTTGTAAACAGCACTTGAAACCCTGAACGTCGGCATAGTATTCATATATTGTCATTTGGTACATGCATCTGGTATACATCTTTTGTGAATGAGATTTAAAATTCCACAGCGACACCATTTTTTTAGTACATTAGTTTTAGTCATAAATGAAGTAATGTTAATTCTTGATATTCCCTCAAAGACAGAATAAATAGTGATTGTATTAGCTGTTTCTTCTTCGTATTACACTTTTGACATTTCTTGTTCTTTCAGTTTTCTTTTTTGAAAAAGATATGTTGTATATATTTTGCATAAAAAACAGTGTAAATAGAGATTGCCTTTGTCTGTTTCTTCTACGTTTTATACATTTGCCATTTCTTGTTCTTTCTTGAATTGCTTTTGTTATGGATGTGTTCCATGCTGTCCATGATGTACATATCTTGCAGTTGTTTATGGGATCACGACTGGCTTCGGTAAATTCGCGAGAACAACCGTACCGAAAGAAAAACTCATGTAAGTTATTCACACCTTTAATTCTTCTAGATGCCATGTAACATTATGTTTTGACACATGCCCAATTTGACCTCACAAACTCAATCGTATCTACTCGGCAATCCCCGTAACAAGTCGGTAGATATACCTCGTAGGCAGTACATGAATACACCAAAAATCCTGGGGTAATTCGCCTTATTTCCGGCGGCTAACGCAAAATGCACACAGGCACTAAATATGTATTTAAATACACACAAATTGGTTATATATCACAATTGAATTTTTGTTTTTACCCTTTTCATTAAAGATGACCATATCAACACATCTTTGATTCATATTTTGTCAATCGTATCTACTCGGCAATCCCCGGCTTGTGCCGGGGATATCCGAGTAGATACGATTGCAAACGGACATGCCCTTCGTTGCTGACCTACTTTCAAAAATGGCTCCCCATTGCCTCCGAGGTTATTTTAAGAAATGGCCGAGGTGTTCCGAATGTCACAAACTTATACGCAGTTCCCATACACAGTTTTGCCAATTTTGTCATGATACTATTGGATATTAAGGAAAACATAATGATTGGTAGAAAATATACTTTCATTATCAGACACGGTCGCTGGAATAAGTTATTATCTTAGGAAATTATCTAATAGTTAAAACTTATCAATTTTGAGTCGATTGTGAAAAACATGCTGTTACCAGTAAGATTAATCAGCTCTGGCTCATCATTACTTTATAATGATTGACCAAGTACTGTATGTTGTGGGTCGCATTGAATGTCATTAACACATTGGTTTATAAATACTCGATTTTATTAACACATTACCAATTTACGCCAAGTTTTTTGTGTCTTGGAGCCGACGACTTTAAAGAAAACCATTGTGACAAAAGGAGAAATTGCTTGTTACAAGCAATTTCTCCTTTTGCCACAATGCTTTTTCAATATATTCACATATCTCAACAGCAGATCTAAAAGTTTTTGCGCATGTTTACAAAGCTTTTCTTATGTCGTCTGCTTCAAGTAAAGAATTGTCGTCAGCATGTGGTAAAGAAATGATGTTTTGCCTTAGAATACCAAATGACATAGTGTTTTTAACTTTTGTTTCAGAGAGCTCCAAGAAAACCTCATACGATCACATGCTGCGGGTGAGGTCTTAAGATTAAATCTACGCAATATCTTAGTGTTAAAGCCATACGTAAATATGCCTGTCAGTTTCTTTGCGACTGGTAATGCTATCTAACCTAGGGGTTAAATAATTTGTCCTAAAATCTGCAAGCCCTTTCTTCCGCGGGGGCTGTATGTTCGTTTCCTGAACCTTGCTGTCGCCATCATATTTACAGTTGGACTTTCCGTGTCGTCCTACATGATACAGACGGCAAAGCAAACCGAGATAGCGTAGATGCTGTGTACAAACGAACATGATCGGTTGATCTAATACTGAATTCAAACAAGATTTATTTATTTTTGTTGCGTTGTTTCTTGCAGGAGTTGGAAATCCATTATCACCCGAAAGGACCCGTATGTTGCTTGCTCTACGGATTAACGTATTGGCCAAAGGCTACAGCGGAATATCGCTTGTTAATCTTAAAAAGTACATCGCAGCATTCAATGGTAAGAAGTAAAAGAAACTTAAATAATGAGATCCGTTTTGGCAAACCATTGGTGATTAAAAGTCGCTTCTTCTTTATGTATGTTTGTCATACTGCATGAGTCAGCACATGTATGCATGATTTTGACGTTTACTTCACAAAAGTAGGTGAAAAAGCCAAAATACCTTGGCATGGCCATCTTGTTTGGACATACGATCGTAAACATTGGTCACGTGATTACCCCGCCTGAACTGAAGTATTGCTATAATTCAAGAACTTCTTCCTCACACATTATTGACTTTCCGAGGAAAATTTGCAAAGAAAGCACGCGTTCGTGCGTTCTTATAGCAGCGTCTTTTTTGTTAGTCAGAAAAGTTCTTAATTGCGCCTATTGTTAGTCTAATATGTTCTCAAGCGAGTTGGAGGTTCGAGATTGCAAATCGGCATTTATCTTCAGTATGGAGTCCCTCCGTCATAGATGTTTCCCTCCGTCATAGATGTTTCACCCCTGAACCATGTACATCTGATACAGGGTGGGTTCACCATAGCAATTATGATAAGATCGATAACTCTACTTCTTCCAGCTCATTTCTTCTCGTCTCGTATCTAAATTTACTCACATGTTGATGTATTCATACTCATAATTTTTTTGTGTTGATGTCTTCATACATGTTTTGTCATTTTTCAGCGTCGTGCCTGCCCTGGGTGCCGGAGAAAGGTACAGTCGGGGCTAGCGGAGACCTCGCTCCATTGAGCCATCTGGCCCTGGGTATGATGGGCGAAGGCAAAATGTGGAGCCCGAAAAGCGGATGGGCGGATGCGAAATACGTATGTACTGTTACATTATAATCAGGCGTGTAGCTAGCCCTCCCTAGATGTGGATACAGGATTAAAATCTTGTGCATTCTATGCGATTTTAGGGTCAGATAGGATACATTCAGGCGTCTAGAGTATAAACATTAATGAAGTACATTTTTCTTTAAAAAAAAAGTTTTCCCTCCCTTTTTTTTTTGAGAATCATGTGGATTCAGCCGCGCACTCGCGTATAAACAGCTAAGCGCCTGATAATCACTTATACAGTAAATAACCGGGTTATGGTGTCCGTATTTGCATAACCAAACGTTTTTAGCACTGAAATCAGTCTGAAGGAGGCAACTTAATAACAACATTGTTTTGATTGTGTGACAAAGGATTCGTGAGACTTGGCTCTTTTATCTCCTGCAGAGGACATTTATTTTTTACTTTATGCAGACTACATTAAAAAAGCTTTGTGAACATGTAAAAAGCCTCTCAGCCCTGCTGTTGTGATATATGAATATATTTAAAGATTGCCAAAACCTTGTGGCAGAAGGAGAAATTGCTTGTGGCAAGCAATTTATCCTTTTATTGAAATGCCTTTTGAAAGACGATTACTGCAAGACACAAAAATGTGGCGTTATGTGGAAATGTGTCAAAGAGGAACTTAATCGTTTCAAACACCTTTTCACGATTGCCCTTATGTTTTTGTAACGAGAAAAGTAATTGAGTGAACGAACGAGAGAAATACTTATGTTCCCATATTATCATTTTTCAGGTCCTCGAATTCAACGATCTCGAACCAATATCACTAGGTCCAAAGGAGGTATGTGGCAAACTGTTTCCGATTACCTTGCATTATAATGATAGTTTTCATCCGTCATTACTTTAGCGACGTTATACCTCTGTCAAGGTTGCCTTGTTTGTCCTTCCTTGTACTTAACACTCAAATATCGTGGTGGATTCAGAAAAAGAAGTGATCATTTCCATTGCCTTTGTTGTTATCTATCTACATAAAGGAGTTGTATACATGTACTGAGTACTTAATTCTAATGAAATAACACAATCAATCAACATTACGGGTTTACAAGTGACTATAGTTTATAACGACAGCATATTTGCCAAATCAAAATTTGTTGATCACAAGCTTTGAAAGGCTAGAATGTCCATTAAAAATTACTTTCTTGAATATTTATATATAATGTATACATAAATTGTTTACCTAATTCAGGGCCTCGCGTTGATTAATGGTACTCAGCTTATAACATCACTAGGTGCTGAAGGTAGGTCTGCGGATTGCTTAAATGAGCTTATCACAAAATATGACAACAGGTCCAATATAACTTTAACCTTTCGACTAGCCTTAAATATCGACGGCATGTGTTTATGATATTTGCTAACTTTTTTTTTCATACTCAATTCAAGGCACATGAAACAACAGTTCTCAGAATCGATTTTTGATTAAAGGATGGGTTGCCTGTAAAGTGCAAAGTATTCTTTTGGCATGCAATTGACTCATAAAGAAAATTGCAAAGACATTAAACCATTTGTTTGTGTTCTTTGCTGAATGCGTCGATGTTGCCTATTCTCAAATATCCAATGGCATTTTCGCCGTTTAAGCATCAAGCTGCTTCGTTATAATGACATGTTATAGGCGCAGGTATGGTGATACCATGATACATTGATAGGACATTGGTCGTCATCAAACCGTTATTGTACCGCATGAGTCAATATAGCGACTCATTGGACATGCAACAATATAACGTATAGTCTTTCTGGTACTTTACAGGCGGGAGAACTACTTGACCAATCTTTACGATCTCGTGTCCAAACAAAATGACCGCGCCCATGATGGAATAGATATGTTTGCCTTTTCCAACACATTCGGGGTACACAATGTGGCTATCAATGACAAAAGTCGGTGAAAAAATTAAAATAGCTGTGCGCGACCATCTTGTTCGGACATATGATCGTAACCATTGGTCACATGATCCCCCGACTGCTTTAGCCAACGAATTAATCGTAGATATAGCAAAACAATGGTTTTATTTCGGATGTGTACCTATGCTATAGAATATCAAACGTAATATACATGAGTTTGACGATTTACAATAGTATTACAATAGCATATCTCTTTGATAATAATGCATTTTCTACATGGATTTTCGAAGCAGCACGAATGCATGTTCATGTTGGATGAATAATCTAAACATAGATGTTTACAGTTATATACATGTACATAGATATTGTACTCTTTTTGTAAATGGTATTTGATCTGAAAAATAAGTCTCTGATATGAGGTTAACCCTTCAACCATTACCAATCAATAACAGCATTTGACCATTTTGTTGCAGACGTCTATGGAAGACATTGTGGGAAAAGGAGAAATTGCTCATAACGAGCAATTTCTCCTTTTCCCACAATGTTTTCCGTCCTATCAGAAGTTTATTTTTCAAATACATCCCATTTTGAAATGTCGTCTGCAAAATCTTTCAATTTGGGACAGTCGTAATTTAGCGTTTGGTAAAGGGTTCATTTTTCCATGTTATTTACATTTTAACAAGTGTATGTTGGATGAATCAGTGTTGTATGTTTGTAGCGGTGGAGCGGGCCGGTGCCATATGCCGACAAGCCGATGTTATTGCTGCTCTAACACTGGATGTTCTCAAAGGAACAACGCGGGCTTTCGACAGCAGTACGTACTCACCTCTGTTGTGCTACATATATACATGGGTTTCGTCCATAGTGATTAATAATTATAATAATAGTAATGAAGACTTTATCTAACAAGGAAACCTATTTGACAATTTAAACTGACAAACTTCCATAAGAGCCTCAACAATGACAAGCGAACAAGAAACTAAAAGAGTAAGGAAAATTAAGGTAGCTTGGCCCATATAACGTCTCACAGTGCGGTATCTAAATATCTGTGAAAGGTATAAGAACGAGCACTGATAAACAAATTTCTATTCCATAACTCTTTAATACGTGGCATGTATGGTCATGTGATTGTAGTAGGGGTGTCAAAATCAATTGTCCGTATTGACATGCTTGTTAAAATGTCTAAACAGACAAATGAAAGATTTATTGAAATTTACAATATAATCAATAAACGTACAATTGCAATTTTGCAATTATCGACAAGTAGATCTACATCAAAATAAGATTCCTCCATGGTATGTATATGCTTGATAGGTGGAACTTAAATATTGCTATTTATTTGATAGGGAAGGGAAGATTGGATATATGCATAATT
Source organism: Cerastoderma edule (assembly GCA_947846245.1). Lineage (NCBI taxonomy): Eukaryota > Metazoa > Mollusca > Bivalvia > Cardiida > Cardiidae > Cerastoderma > Cerastoderma edule. The sequence goes on along the minus strand of OX401413.1, from coordinate 24,864,312 downwards.
TCTCAATGTATTGAAGCGAGTCCATTCCATGGAAATACCCGAGAAATTACGATTGTAGAAAACGGTATAAAATCTAAAGTAATAACAATAGGTTTTTTTTCCCTGTTTCAGACGTACATCGAGTGAGGCCACATAAAGGGCAAAATAAGGTGGCTAGACGACTCAGGTCATTGTTGCATTCAGACACGTACCCTTCGGAGATCGCAGGTAAACTTATTGATATTTTTGGAGGCAAAAGGTTGGTCTTCCAGCATTGTAGCTATCCACTACCATATGTTTTGTTTTCGACGAGATTGCTGTTAATTGCAAAATGAACGCAAAAGCACTTTTGAAAATGGTATAATTCCCGATCGATTTTAGAAAAGTATTATTTCCGGAAACTTTAATGATAAGTAAATTAAGCAATTACATGTCTATGGGAAAAGTTACCTTTCTATGAGAAATTGGCAAAAAAACGAACGCTACTTATCGATGGTGTACTGTCTGGTGTGAAACGAAACTATTTGCTAAAAATGTATAGTGTTAAGAGCAATTTGATAGTTTGGGAAAATACCTCACATATATTTGAGACGTCTGTAACAACCGGATATGTAATAAAACAGGAAATGTAATACATATTACATGTCCTGTTTTATTACATTTCTGGTTGTTGCAGACATCGTAAAAAGTATTTGTTAATGTAAGGCACAACAATGTATATAAATCCAATATATCGTTAATGTATTGAATAAATGTAGTATAATCTCTGTTTCTAGAAATAGGCTTATATCAGTTATAACGGTTATGATCAATAACCGGTCAAATCAACGCTAACACTAACGCTAAAGATTTATATATTACTATTTTACGGTTTTATACTAACACCACTTCGACAACACACCATTTCGTCTGTTTATGGTACAGTTAAACTTGTGTTGAGACGCCAGTCTATGGAACTGAGAAAATTGGCAGTTTAAGACAGGTTGGCTGCTTAACACAAATTGATGTACACTATAAATTCAACAATGGGACTTTCTGTAGTGGTTGTTTGAGGCAGGTTGGCCGCTTGAAAGGATGGTTGTTTAACACAATTTGGACTGTATTATTATGTCGTATTACGTCGTATTATAGAGAGCCACAGGTTTTGTGATCGGGTCCAAGATGCTTATACCCTTCGATGTTCCCCGCAGGTAAGGAATTTCTGTATTTGTTTAACTCTTAACCCTTTACCTACGCCAAATGTTCCATTGTCCCAAATTGAAAGAGTTTGCAGACAACATTTCAAAATGTGATGAAACTGAAAAATAATCTTCTGATAGAACAGAAAACATTGTGGGAAAAGGAGAAATTGCTCTTTAAGAGCATTATCTTCTTTTCCCAAAATGTTTTCCAGAGTCGTCTGCAACAAACTGGTCAAATGTCGCTATTGTTTGGTAATTGGTAATGGGTTAAAGTGCTGGAATATATACAACATTTGGCTACTCCTTTACCCTTATAGTGCTGGAAACGACTTCATGCTTATGCAAACATTTTAGATCCAGACCAGCCGCCAAGTCATTTTTCGTCGGGCCTGTTATCTAACATGTTTGCTACTCTTGGTATCTTTCCTCAACAAAATTAAGCATTATTTCTATATTTAAGGTTTCGGAAAGCAGACGGCACAAAAATCTAATTTTAGAAAATCACCAAGCAAGCTAAGGGATATAGATTCATAGAGGAAACACTACCATGTTCTTCTATCCCTCTGTTCCATTCACTTAGTTTTGCCGTCGCTTTTTCTAGAAACTATCGTACATCCCTATTCAACATCATATCATAACATACGATTAGAAAAATGAAAGCAATAGTATCAAAGACAGGTGGAAATGAACAGGTAAATCGGAAATGCAAAAATGTACATGTACATTGAACGTCGCAGAAAACGAATATTACTTCTTGCTTGTGCAACAAAATATATTCCCATATACGTGCGAAATCATATGAAATCATGTGTGGTAGATATTCAAACATCATAACCTACGAATAGAAATCGGAAGAGATGGTATCGAAGACAGGTGGAATTGAACAAGTAAATATAAAATGCAGAAATTGCAAATTGAACGTCGTAGAAAACGAATATTGCTTCTTGCTCATACAACAAAATATATATTCCCATACATTGAGGGTTCAACGCAAGACTATAGCAAGTGCTTCACAAACGTGAATCACTTGCTATAGTATTGCGCTGAACCATCGACATGTGCAAAATTCTACAGAATTCTATGAAATCATTCATACGTATGTGCTGTGTGGTGTGGATATTTGAATATAGATTTGACTTTATATCCCCTCAGGTCCATGGGATTGTAAACGATACGGTGGATTTTGTGCGAGAAGTCATTACTACAGAACTGAATAGTGCAACGGACAATCCCGTATCCTTTGTGGAAACAACTGCGTATCATGACATGATGATAAAAGTAGAATAACTCATGAATACATTTTATATAGCTCAGGATTTCAAAAGTACGAACTTATTGGTTGTTTAGGTACTTCGTTACCTCAGGTCATGTAGCGCGCATTATTGTGATGTAGACAAAAAGTCAGAGTTTCTAAAAGAACTGTATTTTGTTGTATATATGTATTACATATTATGTAGTGTCAGATTATGCGATATGTCTATCAGACTGAAGGAAAAAGTCGATTTTGTTTTGTGAAAAAAAAGATCGCTAGGGCGAATCGACTACAAGAAGATCTATGATAAGAACAGTCTTTCGGCAACTCTTGTTTAGAAGAAAATTATTTTGAAGTCGGATTTATTTCAAAGCTTGATAATCCTGTGAGCATTGGCTATCCAAAGAGAGTAAAAGATATGCTTTAACATGTATTTATGCCAAATGTTAGCCTCGTTAATTCAGTCGTAGTTATATCAGGACACCCTGTAAAGCAAATGAAAACGTTGTTGCGAGGGTTTATAACTATAAAGAACTTTCGAGTTCTTAATTTAAGATTTACCGATTTATGTAAAAAAGAAGTATTACCCTTGACCGCTAAATAGATGGTATTTGCAGATGAAGGTGAAATCATATCCGGTGGTAACTTCCACGGCGAATACCCAGCCAAGGTAGGGGTGTAATCGTTGTTGATACACAACAGTCTCTTCAAATAATGATATCGACATCGTTTAACTAGCTTAGGTCTCAATGCTTCTCTCACAAAGAAGTGAAATGTTATGTCTACTTTTACGCGATCGATGGTCGTACGAATTTTCATAAAGATTGTAGAGTTTTAGCATGCATTAGAAAATCTGAAACGTATGTCTAAGTAAGTTTGGCCGTTTCATCAGAAATAAACAGTCGTTCAAGTTATTTGGAGCACGCATAAAGGTGATTGTTTACAGAATTGAAGAAATTTTGAAATTAAAAAATATACAATAGCTATATTATAATGTGATATGCACTGAAGAATAGGCATTGGAAATAAAATTAGATCATTCCTATTTATTAAAATAGTGTATAGAGAAAATCAACATTTATCTAAATTCAAAAGCGTGACAAAGCTTTTGATATCTACATCATGTGAATTGAAAATACTAAAATATATTGAGGCTTCTTGAATTAATTATGCTTACAATAGTTACTTTCAATTGTATATCAAACAATAATACAAAAAGTTGTTGTTTCAACGACATTTTATCTTGACTTTCATACGTTCTCTTCTGTGAACAAGCATCTTTAAACTTACGATCGATTTAGATTAATACAGTTGTAGCAGAAGATCGAAGCCTTTACAACAGAACGATACTTGTTAGATACAAGCAATGTCTATGTTTTGCAATGATGGTTTGTTTCCAACACATAAAGGAAGGATTTTTACAAATAAATTTATTGACAAAGGACACTACGATTGCTCTCGTTTTAAACATGTCATAAGCTTCCAATTGAGGGATTATGATATACAAATGAATATGAGAGACATAATTGAATAAAGAGGCAGATCAGTTCACTTTTCGACGTTATAAAGACGCCCAATGAATCCCAAACATACACAGTTTAAACTTTTTATTTTTATGGATTATATTTCGGCTGGAAAAGCATAGAAGGTTTGTTTCTATCTTAAAATTACAAAGCACTACAGCCGTTTATTTCTGTAATGATGATGTCTGTATGCTGCTGTTAACGATGTTTTCATTCGTGTTCATTTTCTAAGAATGAAACTCGCACCAGCTACATACACTCATGGGTACCGTTTTACTAAACAGTTTGTGCTTCAAATTTGCGTCAGTTCAAAACAGGGTTCCGTCTTATCTAATTAGTAATATTACAAAGTAACGCATCATCGGAATCGTCTCTCCGAGACGCTTCCGATGATGAATCACATTACAATTATATACTTTCTTTTATGATACTATCCGTGTTGATCAGTTTTGACTTACGAAAATATTTTCCTAAAATTGTTAAGTAAAACGATACCATGGTGTATGTCCCATAAGAAGCATTTATTTGTCATTTCCTCAGGTGCTTGATTACCTTGCAATCGGCGTCCATGAACTTGCAAACATCAGTGAACGTAGAACCGAAAGGCTTGTTAATCCGGGTAGGTTTTCAAGGCATATCTTATTCACCTTTATAAAAATATACAAATAGATTGACAGTCACAGTACACAATAATAACATGCTATTATATGTTTTTCAAGAACGAGTGTTTGATAAAAGCAAGTAAACACCATCTATAAACATGAATAAAACATAGAGTGTAGGCACCAAAAAATGTAACTGTGTTTTATTGGTTATGAATGAATGGTGATAACATGTTTTTATGTTTTAAACAGATAAAATATGAAATAGATTTGAAAGGGGATAGAATTGAATGGGAAGAGTGACCTTTACCTGTGAACTAGCATGTGATGCAACTTACGATTCTTCATTTCCAATTATTTGGTTTATTTTAGCATACAGTGAGCTTCCCGCCTTCCTTACTCCAGAGGGAGGTTTGAATTCTGGCTTCATGATAGCGCATTGTACGGCCGCAGCTCTAGGTAAGATTGGGGCCATGTCAGCATTACCCCTGGGTTTTAAGACATGTTTGTTTAATATAGTGCAGATCAAATTCATCTGGTGTTGACCTCTATACAAGAAATAATTAGGTCGGGATGACGTGTTATAAATTAATAATCACAAAAAGATCGTACTTACCGTCTGTGTTCACGTGCAGATAATTGAAGGACAGCCCTGAAGATATATATAGAAACCCAACGTAGTGTGAAATTATAATAAAAGAGGTCATCAACGTCAGGTAAATTCGTTCGCAATACAACATCCATTATATCCAATGGCTACAGTTCACCCTTTTGATGGCTCGTCTTGTCGACGGTTTTGTTTTAAATTGGCTTTACATTGCGTCAAAAATGTGTCGGTTTCATTGCGCTGTCTGTCATCATGGATGGAGAATTACCTATAACATAACTACCAACAAGAGCCGGTCAGGACGGGTAGAACCAATTATATCTTGTTAGACACCCTTTCATGAGAATTTAAATCTAGAGACACGATATATCAAAATTTTAACCAATGCGATAAGGGGCTTTGTGGTTTCAAGTTCAATATTTACTAGGCCAAGAGCATGTCCCCACCACCACGTGTATGACAGATGCAGTTAACCTTCATTGTTATTGAAAGCCATTTTGATGCCAAATAGATTGGCTTATCTTAGAATGTACTCATGTGAATACGGCCAAAAGCATGTTCGTTTGTGAAGGACTTTCTATAGTCTTACAAAAAAACATCTAATTCACACTACATGTATTTACAGTGTCTGTGAACAAGGTTTTGTGCCATCCGTCGTCTGTCGACTACCTGCCAACCAGAATAGGTTGAAAAAGCATTGTGGCAAAAGGAGAAATTTGCTTGTGACAAGCAATTTCTCCTTTTGCCACATTGCCTTTTGAAAGCCTTATATTGCAAGACGCAAATATGTACCATCGAAGGTGGAATCCACACTATATATATTTACAGTGTCTGAGAACAAGGTTCTCTGCCATCCGTCCTCCGTCGACTCCCTGACAACCAGCGCGGGAACCGAGGATCACGTGTCTATGGGAGGGTTCTCCGCCCGGAAGTGCGTCACGGTCGTGGAACATGTGGAACAGGGTAGGGCATAACATAACATACCATTACATAATTATGTTAATTTTATTAATACCAAACATATACCACATAACAAACAATATTTTCCACACCCGGAATCCAGTTTGCTATTAATTTTAGAGGTAAAGCGCATTCTCCGCGGACACTGTCCTGCATCATGGAGAAGGTCAAGGTCGGTACATGATCCCTCCCACGTGTTACTCAATCAATGATATTAATCCTTACCAGACGTTTAATTTTCGACTGTCCCAAATTGAAAGGGTTTGCAGACGACATTTCAAAATGTGATGAAATCGAAAAATAATCTTCTGGTAGGGCAGAAAAATTGGAAAAAGAGGAAATGCTCTTTACGAGCAATGTTTCCTTTTCCCATAACGTTTTCCAGAGTCGTCTGCAACAAACTTGTCAACTGCAGTTATTGTTTGGTAATGGGTTAAACAATACCTTGTTATATAATATATCTTCATCAATGATGAGCCTGCTTTACCAAGGTAAATAATACACTGTCGTCAATAACACTGGTTGTGAACGTAAGCATTTTTGAAGTATCAAATTCTTAAACCCATAAGCATGTGAGAGACACATCGAATTACTATGCAAAACCTAGTTAACCTAGTTCACCCAGCTAACTGTGCTGATACTGTTATAAATCTTCAATTGCAACTTAACACTATTGATTCATTTTGTAAAGAAAAGGGCATGATCGTTAATCTTAAGAAATCAGAAATCATTGTTTTTAGAAATGGGGGTCCACTTCGACGTAATGAAAAATGGACATATAGGAAAAACAGCATCAGAGTAACTTCCACTTATAAATTTATGGGTCTTATATTTTCACCGAAATTGTCATGGTCCTCCGCTACAAAGAAACTTGCAAATCAAGCACGAAAATCGGTGTATCAAATTAAACAATTTCAAAGTCATTTTGGGAAGTTTATGCATAATGACTACTTTAAGATTTTCGATTTCATGGTCACTCATAACATATGGTGCTGAACTTTGGGGCTTTGAATGTAATAAACATATAGAACAGGTCCATTCTAAATTTTGTAAAGATTTTTAGGTGTTAATACTTTTGTCAACGACTCAATGGCTTTAGGTGAATGCGGAAGATTCCCTATTGCAGTAAATTACCATATGAAATTTGTAAGATATTGGGTAAGACTTATTGAAATGGAAAACCACAGATACCCAAAACAATGGTATTTAATGCTTAAAACACAAGATTCATGTGGTAGAAATAATTGGGTCACAAAAGTACGAGAATTTCTGTTTTCACAAGGTTTTGGTTTTATTTGGATTTCATAAGAAATAGGGGACTCAAACCAATTTTGTAAACTTTTTAAACAGAGGTTAACGGACTGTTCTTTACAAACGTGGCATAGTGACATAAGTAACTCAACAAGATGTGACTTTTATAGAAATGTTAAATCACTTTTGAATGTAGAACGATATATTAATTCTGACATTAAACCCTATTATAAACGTGCCTTAGCTCGTTTTAGATGCTCAAGTCATAAGCTTAACATTGAAATTGGTAGACATTTTAACGTTGATAGAAATGACAGGGTTTGTCTATACTGTTTTCTTAACAAAGATATATTGATTGTTGAGGACGAATACCATGCATTTTTTATATGTGAAAAGTTTGGAGAAATTCGACATATCTAATTATATAATTGGTATAAAGCTTGTCCAAACTTAGATAATTTCTACAATCTTTTTAAATGTAATGACGAAACAACATTGAAAAACCTAGCTTTCTTTGTATCAAAATTACTAGAGCACATTTCTACTTGATTTCCTTTTATCCTTAAAACATAACAGCAAATGATATATTGATGATAGTGTATGGCATATCTGATTTTGATTTGTATTTTGTAATATGTATATGTATTGTGGGCCGGAGGCCTTTTTACTGAAATAAAATTGTATTAATTGTATTACCATTGCAAGTTTTCCACTTCAGTCATAGACTTATATAAGTATCGCCAAGGGACTTGTCCCTCAACGATTGTTACCCTTGAATATCAAAGGTATCTTTGTTTTCGTGAATGAACTATTGACATGCGTTTAAAGTACAATGAAGATTTCACATGTATAACCTATGTTTCTTTCACGACTAAGTTGGTGCTTTACTGAGATAGTCGTTCCCTCAATATATTTCTGTTTACGAGAAAATCTATCACACGAACCTTTATGAGACAGGCCAAAGCTATTCAAATAACAGTCGAGGTGATCCTTACGTCAGACTGATCTTTTGTTTATTGACAGTTTTGGCCATAGAGTTGCTGTGTGCATGTCAAGCCATAGAGTTTCTGCGACCGTTAAAGACGACCAAACCACTAGAAGCGGTTTATAACTTGGTGAGAGGATCAGTCGGGTGAGTGATGTATATGAACTCGAATAAGCCATAAGCAATTTCTCCTTTTGCCACAATGCTTTTCAATCTATTCATATACCACAACAGCAGAACTGAAAGTTTTCTTCGTATGTTTACAAAGCTTTTCTTATGTCGTCTGTTTCAAGTAAAAGGTCGTCTGCATGTGGTAAAGAGTTAATTCATCGATATCCTGTGACATTGACTTTTTCAGAATTTATCAGAAGAACAACTGTTGACCAAGAAGAGGTGATTTATCTTACACTCGATGTAAAACAACTAAGTTTAAGTTTAAACAAAGAAGAGGTTTTGGAATACCGATTCGGATGCATTGCTAGCTGAACTATTTGTAAATTTACAGGTACATTTCAGCGAAGAAATAGCATGATCGTAAGAATGCATATTGTCTTTGATAAATTCAACTACTGGTAAAACACGCTTAAAGAAATATTATCCCATATTCGCTACCAGTACATCACTGAGAAATTATATGATATTGGAATCTTTCGTGGTATGTATCATGTTAATTGAAATGATAGTTTTTTTTTGTGTTATCATCATTGACATATGGGAGCCTTCGATAAGAATATGGATCTCAATTTGGTATTCACAGATTATACGATCCCATGTGTTCTCTTTTCCTAGTAGTTTTTAAATCAATCTTTAAATGGTTCCAATGGTTCCAGAGATCAATGATATGTATCTTACTAAGAATTAGCAAAGGTACAAACAGATAACGGATAATCAATGATTTACTTTCAAATCCATGTATTCTAGAGCCTGGAAGAAGGATCGATATATGGCACCAGACATTGAGGCCGTTACAAAGATACTTCAAGAAGAACAAGTAAGTCAGAGTTTAATATGGTAAGCTTTTTATAAATCGAGATGGTTTTGGTTTACCTGGCCAGGCCTACGGGTAAAGATGCATTCTAACGTTTCATTGACAAACGCATGTTTGAACTCGTGATGCTCTCGTCATAAGTTCTTGTTTACACATTTCCACGCTCTGGATTGACATAAATATATGACCTCTTTATTGGCGTAAAATATCAATTCATTTTTATTATGGGTATTGTAGAAGAATATCGCAAATGTATTTACTGATCTGTAATGGCTGAAGACTCAAGATATAGTCGTTTTCCAATGACCGCCATGTTTTGTGAGAATACGTATCTGTGTCAGCATGGTAGATATAACACTTAGAATGCTGGGTTATTTTCTCAAAATAGAGTTGTGTGTTGTCTGCTTTCCAAAACCTTAAATATTGGCTTAAATTTTGACGAGGAAAGATACCCAGAGTAGCAAACATGTTAGATCACAGGCCAGCCGCCAATCTACTTGGCGGCTGGCCTGGATCAAACCTGTTTGCATAAGCATGAAGTAAGTTTCAGCACTACTAGGGTTAGGTCCATTTTACGCCATTCTAGGGGTGACAGGAATTTGATCTTTGCTAACATTCTAGTACACTTACATCAGTTAATTAGAGAGACGCCTGTTTTACCTATATCCCCCGTTTACCTTTAAGGTATGGCACACTGTGAAAGGTTTCATGGAGAACTACCATTCTGTCCAGGATATCGAGACACGGGTCCTCTCCCCAACCACGGCATTACGATCAGATGGACCCGCCCCGAAACGGCGACGGGTGACCAGCGAACGCAGAAAATAATAACGTTAAACCAGAATTCATATTGTAATGGAATAGAGTTTTTTTTCACATTCCAGTGCGTATGCGCAAAAGACGGCCAAAACGAACCGCAATCTAAACGATTTTAAATGAGAGGGGTAAACTTACTTCCGGTTTTTTCTTCGCGTAGATCGTCAATCTGAACACATCGGGTTTATCAAATGAAAACACCTCTGAAATAATAGGGATGACGCCATATTGGTTCCCAGCGGAATGACGTCACTTCACTTTCGTGTTTAAAAATAGGTATTATATGTGAAATCTAAAAAGTCGTTAAATTTGATTGAGGAAACAGTTTTACATGTCACAACAACAATTTTGCCATTTGGTATGAGTTACTGATAAAAAGATTATTTAAAAGGATGTCCAACACTTCCATACACATTGAACTACTTAACTTGCACGCTTAGAAAATGTGTTAATTGGCGGATGCCGATTTACCCGAAAAATTGTAACCCTACACTTATATCCGAGGTGTATTTCACAGCTCACGGAAATACCCGAGTAGTTCCGATTGGTAGATCGTGTCATTATGTAGAATACAACATCGGAGCCATTAGTTCATCTTTTATAAAATGTACCCATTCAAATACACGGTTGATTACTCTGCAAACAGTGTAATTTGGGTCAAGTTGAGGCGGACTTTATCGCTTTGGACTTTTCCAAAGTACACATATTTACGATTAAACTATATATTAAATTAACCTCTTTTCCTACAGGTTATATATTCAGCAACATTTTTTGCATAAAAAACGAAGTATTATGGTTAATACTGCAAAAAATTTAAGGATACTTTCAGGGTTAAAGCACTGAACTGTTAAATAACACTCTTTCCGTAACAATTATTACTGTCGGAAAACTTGATTTCTATATACTTAGTTTTGTGTTTGCTTTTTGTGAAATATACTTGTTACTTTACTATGTAACCTATTGCATTTGTACTGTTTGCTTTATTTCGTAATTGTTTAGGCCAATGGTAAAGTGTTGCCGACATGCCTGCAATTTGAAATAAATAAACTAAAAGTTGAAACTTTAATGACACAACGTTTTTGTAATGATATCGAATTGTTGTTAAAAATAAATTGTGAATGGAGCATTGTAAAAAGATAAAACATCTATGATTGATGAATCACAAAGAATTAGATATTTCTGAAATATATATATATATACGTATCTATGTTGAAAATGTATATAAATACGTGAAGGGAACTTGGGTATGCATGTAAATAAATGTTTACGTGTGTCAATCAATTCTTTACTTGGCGTCGATGTTTGACTGACTGTACAGTGTAATTTTACATTATATCCAAAGTAATTTTAATCATACCCATATCAAAAAGAGGAAGATTTTCAATTACATCACGAAGGAAATTGTAATGAAATTGATCAAGACTCGTAAATTATCTGGTGGAAAGAGTTTGGATTACAATGTTTTCTGTTGTTAATCACAATACGAGAAGAAGCCGACGTTGGCAACAATACGAATTATTTTTATATTTATTTTTATTTAAGTTAGATTTGTTGGAGTATTGGAATTATTTGTACTTTCTTTTTTTGTAATATGTGTTACCAGTATTTGATTTTGTGATTAACAATTAAGTCAAAAATCCTTTTTGACGTGTTTTCCCTAGGTTTTCGATTGAACATTTGAAAATATTTATACTTTCTGTTTTTGCTATACGTGATACCATTATTTTATTTTGTGTTTAACAAGTAAGTAAGTAAAACACCTTTTGACATATTTTCCCTAGGTTTTCATAATACACTGATTGCACAAACACAATTATTTTTAAGACTTACAATACCTGTGATGCACTCATTACATGTTAGTGTTTATTCATGTTCCAGCTTATACATAACTTGAGGCTGTGTAACTGGTTTGTTTTGATACTGTATAAAGTAATGTTTTTGTGGTAACCAATGTAAAACCAATATATCCTGAAATTCCATCACCAAACATTTCTAAACAGCATCAATATACGTCACAGAGTAAGTTCTAATGTTAATCATAGTCATTGAAAATCTAGATATCTAAGAAAAAGCATGAAACCGTTCTGAGACTCAATGCTATCCCATTTGCTCCATAACTTATATGTAAATATTTGCACACTTGTTTCACAAATGTTTTGTCTTCATAATTGAGAATTATGACACATCTCTTAAATAACTTGACCTTATTGGCGTTGCTCTACTTTTATGTGAGATATTTTGTTAATAGAAAAATGTATAATTCTGTTGTAAAATGCTGAATAAAGTTGAATTAAGTTTTAATCAGTGTTAATGATTTCTCGTTATGAAAATTACTACACATGACACAGTGAACCCAGGGATGTCTGGTGAAATACTAATAAACGGAATTGTACATGTTTTTCAGTTCAATTTCTTTATTGTCAATCATCAACAAAATTTGCTTATGGCCATTTACAATTACATAGAATATGACTTCGACAAAAAAACGATAATCAACAAACGTTGAGCACAATATACACAAGATGTTATTTCAAGAATGGCGATACTAAATGAATTGAGAAAGTCGGTGGTTAAGGAACAGCAAAGATATTTCATCACGTATAACACAGTTTTCCGACAGATATCTACAGATGCTAAGAATTGTCTTCTCATTTTTTACGACAACATTAATTGTATAAAGATATTGGAAGTAGGCCTTAGTACGGTACAAATACGTTTCTACTTTTTGAGTGTACTTGAAACATTCTAGTAGAAGACGGTATTAATTTTCAACTGAGCTCGACAAACACATTTGACAATGTCTATTTTCTAATGGTATTCCATTAAATCTACCTGCCTACTTGTAAATTGATACACCATCAGTTTCCATTGCAATGCGATGATGCTCGACTCAATATTAATGGAAGCAGTCCCATTCAACTGGACTCAACCGGCTTTCACTATACAGTTATTTCATGGGCATTGTTGGGACAGTCTAAACTGTGGTCCAGAGTAGAAGGGTCGATTTTTAAAATATTGACAAAAGGCTTAAGGCCGAGGGCAACAATTCAAAATGTCATTGCCGACACCGAGGGACCACTTGTTCTTCTGTTCCTTAAATGCCCATGACATAACTATCTTATTATCTAACGCGGTATATAAACGATTATATGGAGAACACATGCACAAATACAACATTTTTCCTCAACGCTTTTACTTTTTGGGATTCATTTTAAAAGTTTATTATTTGTAATCAGAATTAACATTAAATCACCTTTGGGTCCACTTTTTGCTGAACTGTAATCGGTATATTCCGCCTTGGTCGTAAAATACCAAACAATGTCAAGGGATCTTTGGGGAAACAGCCGATGAGCAGGCGATTAACAGTTCAAAATGTTGATCGCTCAACAGTTCCTAGTGCAGTTACAATACAAAATCATGACAGCTTTTCATTTTTCTCTTAATAAAACACCAAAAAATAAGGAATTAACTTGACTCTCTGTCAGTTTTGCAAAACTTTTTCTTCAATTGCAAACCTCCTTCTGAAATAGTTTCTAATAAAACCAATAAAATGATTGTAAAGTTAAAATTCATTTTATTATTTTCATTTAATCTAAGCGTATGTAATAAGTATACATATTTCAGTTGTATTGTTTGAAGATCATTCGTGCAAATCAAAGTGGGGCATCATGCAGTAAGCCTTAGTAACCAATGAACCATTCAGAACAATCGTACATGTAGTAGCGATAATACAATGTACATGTATCTCTTATATAGATAAAGCAATAAGTATCTTAAGTAGACTAAATAATGTAAAAGTTTGCTTATTCGGGTGGAAACGTTACGATATTATTTATAGTCAAATGATGCAAAAAGGTTTCACTCACTTGCTTGTACTGTTCTACCTTTTCATTGTCAACAATTCAAACATTTTATTGATCCCCGTTCATAAGAGGAGGGAAAAGGGCATTGCCTTGCTGAAACGTTGTAAATTTACTTTTATTTATTCATTTGATAGCGTCACAACAGCAGCACTGAAAGAGTTTGTTTTCATGGTTACAAAGCTTTTAATAAGATGTCTGCTTCAAGTCAAACACATGTCATCTGCAGGTGGTAAAGTGTTGATCCAACCTACCCATAGCTTAATTGCGCAAACGGCCAAGGTCGTCGATGCTTAGCGTTCGTTAACTGTGTGTGTTGATCCCGAACAAAGTTATCTGCAAGAGAAGTAGTGCCTTCTTCAAGGCCTTTTTACCAAACGCCAAATTTTCGACTGTCCAAAATTGAAAGAGTTTGCAGACGACATTTCAAACTGTAATGAAATTCAAAAATAACATAGGGCAGAAAACATTGTGGGAAAAGGAAAAATTGCTCGTTACTAGCAATTTCTCCATTTCCCACAATGGTTTCCAGCTGCAACAAAGTGGTTAAATTTCGATATTTTTTGGTAATTGGATCAACTGACTTAACGTAAAGGAACCTACCCATATCATACAACACAAAGGAGTCGTTAACCTTTTACTCTGTTATACCCCACTTTAACATATCTTCTGCTGGCACCTTAATGAACAGGTGTGACAAAAAGGACAAATTACACATCATGAGCATTGTTCCCTTTTGTCACAATGGTTTTTACCAAATACCACGAAATAAATGACACAGTTTCCGTTGCAATCAATTTTGTCGTCTGCTGTTTATTTCAATGGTACCGCTACAAGATCAGTATTCGGGAATGTGTAAATAATACTATAGACTCAGCCGAGTGTGAAACAAAATTCTATAAATAAACCGAACACACCCATTCTTCATAAAACGTTTCTTTATTAATTGTTTGCTTTTGGTTTAATATAAGTGATTTGAGCCACGTTGTTAAACAAACTTCAGTTTTGACTGGCTTAAATTCGTAATATTCCACAGAGTGTCATTAGACTTCCAAAAGCTTAAATATGCAACTTTGATTTAGTTCAAATCGGTGAAGAGGACAATGTTGATAATTCAAACAAGATTTAGTGATATGGGTATCAGGGATTATAGAAAGAGGACACCTTATTTACCTGTCGTCATGGGTAAAGGTAAGATTTCTTCTCAGTCTATACCTCATGTTTCTATCCCGCCAAAATGAAACTCGTACAGGAAATTTCTGACTTACATGTACATGTACTATTATTTCTGGCAAAGGATCTTTGCCTTTGATTAATGTTTTGCTAACGACTTACGAAAAATACTTGCTTGTGTCAAAACTGATAAACGTGAATAGCATCACAAATAAAAGTACATAATAATTGTAATGTGACATGCCATTGGACGCGTCTCGGATATTGCTCATCTCGATTTCAAAAGTAGTGGGAAGGTTGTTTTGGAGTTTCGCAAATTCTCAGAATAATATGTTTAGTAAAACGCTACCCTGTTTTCTTTTTCAAATAATCATCTTCATTGATACACTTTAAAATGAACAATCTTCAAAAATTCAAGAAGCCAATGTTACATAAGGTGAAGTTGCTCATTCACCTCCATATTAAGAAAGGGAATGTTTATGCGTAAAAAACTATTATTTACCGTTTGACTAAACAACTTGAGGAAAATGTTTGTGTAAGTCAAAACTCATAAACATAGCTAGTATCTTAAATGATTTTTTTTAGTGATATTGGAATGTCCATGTCTCTCGGAGAGAATATTCCAATGATGTGTTACGATGCAATATTGCTTAACCAAATATTGAAATTAAAGGAATGTTGTTTTGAACTGACACACATATTTAGCGTAAAATGTTCAGTAAAACGGTACCCAAACGATAGAGTTCGTGTATTTACTTTTATGAATAATACAGAGAAGTAACAATACTTTTAAATTAATTTATTTCCCCATTTTAGTTTTTTTCATTCTTTTAATTCTTTCATTTCTTTCTTGTTTTTTTTTTATGTTGGTCTTTCTCTCTAAGATTTATATCCAATCGCACCAGAACGAGTTATGCGCAGTCATGCCACATAAAAATGTGTCTAAAATCTGCAACCTACAACGTATTTTCTCCCGACTAATTTCGTTCTGGCAAGAATGCTTTATTAATTTCTGCAGTAATCAGGTCTTAAACATATTTCAAGCATATGTTACTTGAAAATTTACATTAGAAAATGAAAATATTTACAGCGTAATTATATAAACCGCATGAGTGAATTTATGGAGAACTATTCAATTATGTGTACAGCGTGTTATGGTAAACCTCTTGAATTGCGTCTATTAGTGTAATTTATGAGCATGTATTTACAATATTCATAAACCTATAAAATACACCTATAGAGAAATATTCAAATGTATCTTCAAATGTATCTTCTCGTTTGAAATTGATTGAATCGTTAACCATCATCGAAATGTTTGAATTGTAAATGGAATACACGTTCTTTTGGTATACTACACCAAGTATTCTGAACATTTGAGCCGCGTTTTTAATGATCGCGGTTTTATGATTAAAAGAAAAATGTATTATCCTTTTTAATGATCGTAAGGATCTTGCAAAACTCAGTCCTTGCATGTTAAATCACACATAAAAAGCTGACAATTTACTCCAAGGCACAATGTACGCTAATGGGAATACAACCAATTCTTGAGGAGTGGATCTTAACCCTGGAACCTGCTGGAACCGACTTCATGTGTATGCAAACAGGTTAGATCCAGACCAACCGCCAAGTTATTTGGCGGCTGGCCTGTGATCTAACATGTTTGCTACTCCGAGTACATTTCCTCATCAGAATTAAGCAGATATTTCAGATTTTTTGAAAACAGACATCACAAAAGAAGTTTGTAAGAAAGTTACCCAGCATATTAAGGGTTTAAAAAGGTATCATAGTAGACTCACATAAAGGGAAACAAGGAAGGTGTATTCCTCTTTAGTTTGACAAAACCTCTACTACTGTTGCACCATATTGAGCCTTCTTAATATGTCTCGCTCTGTAAACGGTTAACGCTTGGAAGAACCAGGATTTGTCTTCTTTGTTTTCCAAAACACCAGCAATTTATTTGACAAACTCTTCAGTACATATTGAACACCGTTTGTTCGGAAAATGTTTCTCGTGGGACTTGTTCCCAAATGACCAGTTCGTGGACCACAAGGTAATTCAATTAATGGTTACTGACTTATCTCCTCTTGGGGCCTGGCATATTGATAGAATTTTGGAGGTACTTGGAATCAGTGGAAAGTGTTTTATAAGCCAAACTGACTGGCTCTTTCAATAGGGGTGACACTATTAGCGATATAACAAACAAAACCATTAACCTTTACGCCATCACAATATATAACGCTTCACTATTGAAAAGTATGACCAACAAGCTAGCAGTCATCAACAGTCACTCATATCTGAATCGACCAGATTTTTTTTCCATTTTCCATTTTCAGTGACAGCGTTTTAAGTACACCTCCTTCTATCGGTTTTCCACAAGATTATACATTTAATCATAAAACCAATAGCAATAAAAACTAATAACTATACAAAAAATACCAGTACCAGTCCCTGTGGCTATATTGTTTAAGTTAGGGTTTTCTTCCTTAACTTTCCATTGAAGGTGCGTTGATCCAAGTTATACCAGCGCTCAGTAGCGTACACGAGGTACGTGACCATGGTCTTGCACTCGGGCAATCTGAACTCAACGGTTTTATCCAATGAGGACATGTATTTCTCAGGTAACGGAAATGCTCGAGTGGTTTTGGTTGGTACTCGGATACCTACACGGAAGCAGAGCCGGTCTTTCACCTTTGGATTAGATAAATGTATAAGCATCAGGGATTCATAGTAGAGTTTGTGAACAATGTACAATATGATGACGATACTTGACAGATAGAAATTTTAACCATGACTTGGTTTTTAAAAAAAAATCCATGTCTCGGAAAAATAAAAAGCAAACTAACTTGAAAAAGATGCAACAGCTTTTGCAAAATAGAGTTCAGTCCGAAATGTTGTATGGGATTTTTTTTCGTGAAGTTTGTACACTATGGGAAACAATTTGTATTATAGCAAAATGACATTGATAGCAGCTTCATGAAACATGTTTTATTGAACGTTTCGTTCGAATTGATACATCGTATATAACAGCGAACACCATGCTATCGATCGATTTAATGTTTGGCTTAGGCGCGTTCCCTCATTTTGAATTTTCTCACTGCCCCAATTTGAAAGGAACAGTAGCCGACAGTTATAAAATTAGAAGAAACACGATATTTTCTATGTGATGTTATGTAAATTACATTGTGGCAAAAAAGAGATGATGCTTGTGACATGCAACATCTCTGATTTTTTTCACAAATGTTTCTTAAGGAACGTTGTAGTCGGTTGCTAGCTACTTGAACCCTTTGAATGCTGGATTATTTTCGAAAACGGATTTTTGTGTCGTCTGCTTTCAAAAACCTTGGATATCTGCTTAGTTTAATAAGCAAAGATACTCGAGAAACAACCCGGTTATATCACAGGCCAGCCGCCAATTTACTTGGCGGCTGGCCTGGATCTAACCTGTTTGCATAAGCATCAAATATGTTCAAGTATTATAAAGGTAAAGATGTTTATTAATGTGAATAAAATGTTTAACCCTTGCCGATAATACCTATCCTCGTCACATACACTGTGTAAGACTAGAGAAAATAGTATAAAAACACTGCGACAACAAGCTGAATTGCTCCTAAAGAGCAAGAATTCCATTTTACATAACACTTCATCGAAATATCAAAGAAAAACATGGGTTTTTTTGCATACGTTTTGATCGTCTGTTGATGCTTTCAATTTGGCCCAGTTACAAATTCCCATAGAGAGAAATTGGTTGGTCAAAAGCTGTTTAGTGTTTATAGATGGGATGCTACATATGGAGTATGGCAAACTTGTGGTGTGATAGTGTGCGGAAGTGAACATTCGAGGTTACTGGATTTTTTTTTTATCGTTTTCATATTCAAACGAACGAATAGTTGGAAAATTGGTGAAACGCTTGCTACTTTATTGTATTTTCGATAGCCGACTTGGCCTTCTTATAAGCATATCCATTTTTTCAAAAGTAGCTTTTCGGGATTTTACAATAAGATATTTATTTCTCAAACTTCATCATTGCTTCTTTTTATTATCACCATCACTCTCGAATTGGTGCATGGTTTAGTGGGTTGAAAAGCATTATTTAAAAGAATAAGTTATCTAATAAGGCAGTTAATGGCATTTATGCGCTAAGTGAGTTCTTATGAGAAACGGGGCTAAAGAAAAAAGGCGCTCCCCATGATACTTATTGCCTGGAAGTGAATTGTACGTTCAAAAGACAAAACGCACGAGAGGGTTCAGCAGTTGGTACCACAGTTTGTAGCTCGAGAGATTAAGAAACCGGGATATAATCGACTGTGCGCGCTCGAGTGCTTTGTGCTATCGAACACAATTCTTCATCATTCACAGTTTGAAATTATGAATGTTTTTGTTCTTTTTCTTTTCGCGCATTTGCTCTGAAGCAAACGTTTATCAACAAGTAGTTTTGTGTGATGAAATTTTGTAGACACCATTGTTAAGGAACAGGATTTACGTCATTTCACTGATAATTTGTCTTTTTAAGTTTCTGTGTTGCGAATTCGAATACGCTGTTCCTTTGAGCGATTTAAGTAATTAGCGCATGGCGATCATAACTGGTTACGCTCTAACTTATCTCAACAAATTTAATACTCGTGCCTAAATAGCTATATATATCGTTTTCTCTGAAATAAGCAAATCATATCTCAATGGAAATGACGATCGACATTAGTAAATCATCATGAAAAAGGGGGGAAATTGCTTTTTAGCTTACGCCACAGTGATCTCAATAGATTTAACCATTCAGAAATTTGATTGTGATTTGTTTACATTTGTTTCAAATGCGTATGCTTCACTTCTTCATCTTTTTGTGTGAAAAAGGTAAAATCGGTGGAAATAAGCTAACAAGTTGTGGTACGTGTTAAGACGATTACGCCTTGTGTATATGTTTTGCGCTTACATTAATTAGTTGCCCGTCAATTTAACAATAAAACATCTGTCATCGTCTTCCACAATGACTTGTGAATTATGAAACACGTTTGGTATCTAAAATCTGATTATCAAGCCTGTTAGCATGATTGTTTGATCATTGAACTCGAACAGTCCGTGCCCGACTCGTGCGAAATTGTGAAAGCACTTATCACAGTGCAAAGGAGAGATATTTGTGTTAAATACATTATAACTTGTTCGAGTGCAAAATGGAGGTAGAAGAGGCGAAAAATGAAACTGAGGCCGAACCGGAAGAAGTAATTGTAGCGGAAGAGGAACCACAAGGTATATGTGTGTATGTTGATGGCTGTCTAGCCCGATTGCAATCGTGACAACTCGGGTATTTCCGTAACCTGAGAAATACCTCTCGTATATTAGTGTAGGATTACAAAGTTTGTTTTAAGTGTTCCAGTTAATAACACATTTCCTATGAACGTTAACGTTGAGTATTTCAATTTAATGGAAGTATTGAGCATAGTTTAAAAACTTTTTTGGCAATACATTATTGTTTCCTTATTCAAATTAGATTGACTGTTTAAAGATAGTGATTGCATTTGACATTTTTATTTAAAAACGAAATGACAACGAAAGAAGTGTTACAAGAAGAAATACGGTGGTTCCCATATTATGTCAGAGACGCTTTCATTGGATAAAGCCGGTGAGTTCAGATCTGCCCGATTGACCCCAGAGTGTTTGTTCCTTTGCATCCAAACAAACTCCTCACACTGGTTACTTTAGCTTCACTCCACTAACCACGACATGACTCCGCGGAGGATTACTATCGTTAGCTAATCTGCAGTATTTTGTGTTATAATTTGACCAAGGGATTCCATCTACTAAATCTTCAAAATCGATGAACACAGGTTTCGATCCAATTCTTTTAATTAAAAAGTATAATTCTTCCAGATCTGGAAGAATTCTTCTGTAATTGCCGAGATCTCCTTACCTTAATGGAAAGGGAGATAACTGCGTAGGAAACTGCACTAACCATCACGTATATTATCGGTTCATTCCCGGACAAACCCGAATCTTCTGCGGTCTTTGTAGAACTCTATTCTTTTTATCTAAACCATTTCAATGTTGGTATATATAGATAAGCAGCATAAGACATGCTATCAGATATAATAAGACTCATACATAAAGATGTCTTACCTATTTCCAGCATCTAGAAACATATTTCTGGCACTAGTATTTTCGACGACATTATTTCATCGCATGTTATCTTTCCATTCAATGTATTATTTTTTCGTAGTATTAACCCATTACCAAACAATAATGACAGTTTACTACTTTGTTTCACATGATTCTGAAAAACATTGCAGGCAATGAAGAAATTGCTCGTGAAGAGCAATTTCTCCTTTTCCCACAACGTTATCTACTCCACCAGAAGATTATTTTCCAATATCACCGCATTTTGAATGGTCGTCTGCAAACTCTTTGAGTTTGGGACAGTAAAAATAAATGGCGTTTGGTAAAGGGTATGACGTATATGATGACGTGTATTGGTTGGTGTAGTGAGACCAATCTGAACACATCAGGTTTATCCAATGAAAACACCTCTGAAATAATAGGGATGACGCCATATTATTTCCCACGAGAATGATGTCACTTTACTTTCGTTTTCAAAAATAGATCTTAAGTGTGAAATCTAAAAACTCGTTTAATTTGATTTAGAAAACAATTCTTCATGTCATAACTTATACTTTAGCCATATCGTATGAGTAACCAATAAAAAATGATTTAAAAGGATGTCCAACACTTCCATACATATTGAACTACTTGACGTGCACGCTTAGAAAATGTGTTATACACCGGGGCCGATTTACCCTTAAAATTGTAACCCTACACATATATCCGAGGTGTATTTCACAGGTCACGGAAATACCCGAGTAGTTCCGATTGTAGTGAGACGTGACATGCACCTGTAAGTAGGAGATTGGCACCCTACACTCATCAGAGTGTAACGAACCGAGCAAATAAAACTCCTAAAGATACAATCACATCCGATCAGTGAAAAACACTGTCGCTTACTGATCTGGTGTGCTGTTTTTTCATGTCTATATTTTCTATTTAACAATGTACAATGTTTCCAAATTTGCGTTTACTTTCCGAGAACGTTACAAGAATTTACGTTCCTGTAACAATTTACCACATGAAAATACAAATCTGTCAATTTCCGTACTCTTTAACGTACAGTTAATCAAGAATCTTCGCCTATCAATTGCATCTATCATTTGAATGCCTGAAGAAATACATTTTCTTTGACAGCGGTGGCTTAGTACGTTTTGAAGCATTACATGAACAATGAATCTAGATAGACACCAGATCATCGTTCATTGGCCGTTTTGAGTACAAATTAACAAAGAATGAAGGCGCTAATAAATGCGAGTTTTATCATCAACCACTATTTACAATGTCCATATACCGTATATTTATTGCATGGCGTTCGATAATAAAAGCCACGTTAGCTTATTCATCCTTTACTTTTGAGTCGACATTTTATTGATTCGTATATTTTGCTAAGATTCAGGAGAAGCTCTCACTAAAGCTTACACATAGCTAAAGGAAAACCTGAATGTCTTCCTTGAATCAAAGCAAACAAGTGTTTGGATGGTACAACATGTATGTCCCGGATCGAGTCGAGTTCGATCGGACTGGATGGGGTCCGATGGGACTTATAGGTCCGATGGGACCATACAAAAGTCTAAATATAAAATAGTCAAAAACCAATCTTTATTTCAAAATGTTATTTCATTTAATAAAATTGTATGTATATTCTATAATATCTTATAATTTATGCGTCTTGGTTAGTTGTAAAGCTCAACAAATTTTATATGGTCGCGTATAACATTTTAACCCTCTAAAGTTCTCCCCTTAGTTTGTATTTAGATAATTAGCAGCAATATTTGTACTACTTCGTTTGTTCGTTTATTTATTCATATATGCTTGTCATGTATCGAAAGTAGATATGATCTACCTAAATCTACGGCAGAAATGACTGAAATGGTGATGATGTTACCTTTGTTCCCTCATTGTTTTATATAAGCATAAAGGTCTAGGTTTACTTCTAAAAACGCATGAATGATAATGATGATGATAATGATGATGCATCGAGAATGCACGCGCACATGTCTGAACAAAAAAAAAAGATCCTTACACAACACAACATTGATTTATAATTGCGAGGGAGATATTATCTTCTATTACCAAAATTCATATATCTATGAAGAGACTTTTAACCTGAATTATTCAGATGCAAAACGAAAAGGCAGAACTATTTAAACTGTGTGTCATATTCCTCTTATTCCTCTTACTTAGATGTATTTAAGTGCGATATGTTTTGACCCATTAACAAACAATAACGATATTTGGCCAGTTTGTTGCAGAAGATTTTGGAAAATATTTTGGGCAAATGAGAAATTGCTCCTAGCGAGCAATTTCTCCTTTTCCCACAATGTTTTCTGCCCTACCAGAAGATCACTTTGCAATTTCATCACATTTTTTTAAATGTCGTCTGCAAACTCTTTCAATTGGGGAGAGTCGAAAATTTTGCGTTTGGTAAATGGTTCACGTGTTATGTTTGCGTGCTTATAATAGACTAAGCTGCAGTTCAATACAAGGAAATGTGTGTACGAATGTGAAACATTTTGCAAAAGTCATGGTCTTAAATCATCCTTGTTCAGCTTCTCGTAAAACATGAGAACATAGGGGTTCGATGCGAGAGCATCCCTCCGTCAATATGAACATGGGATACATCTCTTATGGATATTTTACCACATTTGACGAGAAGAGGGCAATCGCTTTCAACTGAATCATATATATGCTTATACAAGAATGAGAAACCATTGCAAGAAAGCGTTCGTCGTATAATAACCTTACACAAAAATAACGAGAGCAACAATTAGATAGACCTTGTTCTAATTTCTACTGCATCATGAGGAACGTACATGGAAAAACAAATGGTTTTCATTTCTCTATGAATCCAGTCTAACAGGGCAAACAGAAAGTACAATATAAAAGGTCTATCAGTGTGTGAATTAATTCATTCTTTCATTGATTGATTCTTCAAAAGGAGAAAATCTTTTCTGATTGAAAATAAAAAAACATATTCTTGAAAGTGGGCGGACTTCTGAGTTACGGAGTAAACATTTGACCACGCCCATTTTGAATAAACGGTGCTACGTTTTTTTTGGCATATAAAAAAATACACTAAAATGTCAACACTGGGACAGTTTGGTGACAATCTATGCGAAGCATGAATCGATGAAAAACAATCATCGTGTTTCTATAAAAACGGACATAAAATTAATAAAACCAGATGTTGCCTGTACGCGAAATGACGTGATTCCCTCATTATGTCTCAGGCAATTACCATCGATCGAGAAGATCAAATTTCTCAGCAGAAAACGCTTCGTGGCACAACCATGTCTTCGACTGTAACAGGTTTGGACTTTTTATTCCCTTTTTTTATCATAGTTCGCTCTGCATAAGTTATAATTTGTCATATTTACGCCGATAAAGAATGTGTAGCGGCGAATTTTCGCAGTTTATGTTTGTTTATTTAGACGTCATCGCGCGCCTTGGAATAGTAAACATTCGAATTGCAAATTAACCTTAAAGTAGGGTTCTTGACTTCTCAGATACAAAGCAGCCGAACATCAGGGATTGGTTTTTTTTTTATTTTTTTTATACCTTTTGCTGAGGTATCTGAGTTTTGCTTACTTTACTCAAAGTTCCATGTTGTTGGTACTTATCAGAAGTTGCTTGAGTTTATGAGATGTACTGTACCACTTCATTTAGTTTCAATAATGATCTGTGAACGAAGCTTTTTCAACATTTTGACATTTATTGTGGTTTGAATGTATCACTTTATATAGCAATTGCCTTGTAAACCAGAAATCTGGACTATTTTACATTTAAGTCTCAAAAATGAGCCGCAAGCGAAACTTTTAACCTTTTTCAACATTCGGATATTTATCATGCTTCGAAGGCGTTAGTCAATATTGCAATTTAGCCTTTGAGAACAGAAATCTAGACTACAACAACATAGTTTCAAGATTGTTACAGTTTGCTGCTGAAATTCCATACTAAATAACAGCTCTTTTATCTCATTAAAAGCATGATTTAACTAATATAACAAAACATGCGGCCAAACCAGAAGATTTGAATGACACAACATTGTATGCAAACATGCAAATGACTCTGATACATTTAGTGATATATCTTGGAAACTGTATGTTTTTCTTGCTCTGGATTACTAATGTCTTAACTAATTTCTTAACTAATGTGATAGGGGTCTGTGATAGTTATTGATTCTGTGAAACATTTTGTTAAACAGATCAATTTTAAGACTTTATAAATCCAGTGTTACAGAATCTCTCTAAAGAAAGAAAGTGATTGGTGTGCATAGAGACTGGCCTTCTTCTCAAGTGATATCGACTTAGAATGGTAAATGATGGGATTGAAATGCTTTAGTTATGAAGCATTATTTCCTCTTTTTCTCATCTTGATAAATATTTTTGCAATAAAGAGGTTTGATATCAAACTCATTCTTCTGAGTGAATGGATGCTGTGAATGATTAAGTGAATGCATGGTCCTGTGGCAGTTACTAACTGTTAAATATCAGACTTTTTATCCAACTGTTACTGGATAGTTCTTTTAAAATTGTAGTCAATTGTTGAATTATTGAAAAATTCTATGAGTATTCACAACTCAATATTTGAAATGGCTCAAAGAAAAAGCAGGAAATAATCATGTATACTTTATTAAATTAAAAAGAGAGTAAAGATTTATTCTTTCTCTTTCTATTAATGGAAATCAATCTATGATCGTTCATGTCGGTATATCAAGTCTGCCTCACATGTCTACGGTTGGTCTTCTGATTTCAATCCTTTCTTTTGTATTTATACATTTAGATGTACCTCCTGCAGAATGTTCATGAAACCATACCATAAGTAAAAATTGCTCATGCACGCTTTTCAAAAGAACTTGTCAGACAAAATGTTCAATGCTACCTTTTTACACTCAATAAACACAAATATTAGATCATTTCAGAACTCTTTGTGATGAAGAAATTTTGTTCATAATGAACGCTTTCTCCTTGTCATATTTATTTTCTATTTATATCACAAAGTGTATACCACCCTTGATGTTTTATGATTGTCAGTCTATGTTTTGCCTTTAATTTGGACAAGTGACAATCACTCTGTTTGAGGGATTGGATTAGAGCATAACAAAGGCTTGCAGCATTACTGTTATCATTTCTTTACTAAGTAAGGTATTTACAATCTTATCTCCCCACCAAACAACAGCCTTTTATCATTCCATTTACATATTCCCTCTTTTTAAACTTGTGATAAAATCTAATGTAAAGCAACAGCCGTCAACATTTACAAGTTTATAAATTGACATTTTCTGTGTGATTGTAGGTAAAATCTATTGTGACAAAAAGATATATGGTCCTCTTCTCATGGTTGTTTTATAAGTCTTCTTCAGGTGATGGGTCAAAGTGTGCTTTTATGGATTAACTCTTAATGCGCTGGAATCAACTTCATGCTTATGCAAACAGGTTAGATCCAGGTAGCCGCCAAAAACATTGATGGCAGGCCTGTGATCTAAGCTGTTTGCTACTCGGAGTAGCTTTCCTCATCAAAATTAATGAGATATTTTAATGTTTTGGAAAGCATAAAACACAAAAATATATTTTTAGAAAATTACCAGGCATTCTAAGGGTTAAGGTGTTCGCTGAGCACCCTTAAGATAAAGATAGCTATGAAACATTGTTTTCTGGAAGGATCAAAATCTTTAAAAAGGGAGCAATTTTTGCTTTTGTTGAAAATATTCTAAAATTTATGACTTTTGTCTGAAGTAGTATAATAAACTAGATTTGCTTGGTAGGTATGGTACCACACTCAAGGTTGACGTGTTCATGCATTGCAAATGAACTGAAATCATATTTCAATATGCAAATAAAAGATCATTGTACATGTATGAATTTCTTTTAATTTATAGGAGTTTCCTTTTGCGTATCCTATACTCACATACATGTATAAGTTTTGTTGTTCGTATCTTATGCATTTATCAGATAAGATAAACTGTTTTCAGAATATAAGGTTGATACCGTTTTGACTGTAGATGAGCGCAGTAGACTTTTTTATTCAGGGTGTAATGCAAGACTACAGTGAGGCATTCACAAAGATCACAAATGTTAATCATTTACTATAGAAGCATAATTGAACCCTTAAATATATGTTGACCAAATGGAAAATGGCAGATACAAATGACAATTGAAATGTTTGCTTCAGGCTTCTTTTTCATTATTTTTCTTGACCACCAACTTATGTAGTAATTCAATAACCTGACCCCCAAGTTCTCTATATGACTCCAAAAGACCATTATTTTGAATTCACAATTCCATATATAAGGGGTCAAAAGTCCCTTAAGCCAGCATTTTCAAGAGGTCAAGGGAAAATCTGGTTTTTAAACATTCTTATTTGGTTTTGGGAAATTTCTGTTGTATCACAGAGCCAATGTCTGCAATATTATATTATAATGATACTACTCTACATAGTAAATGTAGGTTAACATTTTCTCAGTGATTTAATCTTTTGCCCTCTACTGGGACTTTAAAACAGGTCAAAATTTCAATTAAATTGCAGAGGATAAAATTAAAAAAAAATCCTGTTCAATATTTGGATAAAACCATTTTGACAAAAGGATTGATTGCTCATTAGATGCAATATATTCTATTGTCAAAGTTGGTTTTAAAGTCTTCAGCAGTAAAAGGGAAAAGGAGATATAGAGTAAAGCATGATCTCATTAGAAATCCTGTGGGAATTAGTGTTGAAGTAACAGTTGGCTTTCCAGACACATACTGTATACATTATCTCCACAAATTGACCCATTTTCTCATAGAAACACATTTCATCATTAACCCACTACCTCATATATGGGAATCTGTAACTGGGAAACTCTTTGTCACTTAGGAAATTTTCATATATCATGATAATCATTTACTAGTGTTTAGAGCTTGTTATTTGTGACAAGCAAGAATC
The DNA here is from genome assembly GCA_947846245.1 of Cerastoderma edule. Taxonomy (NCBI): domain Eukaryota; kingdom Metazoa; phylum Mollusca; class Bivalvia; order Cardiida; family Cardiidae; genus Cerastoderma; species Cerastoderma edule. The sequence goes on along the minus strand of OX401413.1, from coordinate 24,836,127 downwards.
CAAAATACAACATTTCTATGTGAAAATTGCATAGAAATGCTTTAGATTAAAGAGCAGAAAAATTAATGTTAAAAATGTTTACACTCATCATGCTGTTTGTTCAATCGTTTCTTAAAGCTTTCCCTCATACTTTTAACACATCTGTTGCAGACTCCTCAAGACATATTGGCCAAAAGAATGATGAGCAATGTTTCCTTTTGTCAAATTGTTTCTTATCCATTGGTTTTTATAAGAGATGTTACAACTTACTTAATTGTTGTGATCTGTTCTTGATTGGATCTCAAAAGACCTTATGAGAAAATAAGGTCTGCATGAACACAAGTAAATAGTGTGAAATTAGTAATATATATGAGTAAAAAAGGCAATATCAGCTGATAGAAAAACTATCCTTGACTGAAGTCGGCGTTTGACCTATGTTTTTTATAGATAACAGGTAAAGGAAAAAGTTAATATCAGCCCTTCCTATGAATCAACTTTAAGTCCTTAATCAATATACCTCACTTTGACACATCTTGTTCAGACATATTTTAGAGAGAAAAAGATGAATTGCTCCGAGTAAGCTATTTATCTGTTCACCACAATTTTATCTACCCATTGCCATAAGTGAAATGTATGTTTTTCAAGCTATTTTTCTCAGTCACTACATGTTGCCTTTAATTTGGACTAGTCACAAATTCCAACATGGGAGGGGAATTGATTTATCCAAGCCCAGCCACCCATTCTATTCATATATGGGTGTTGATAATTTGAACTAATGTCATGTTACCCTGTATAACCCTTCACAATAGTTGTCTATAGTGTCTTAGCTGTGACATGTTTAAGATTTTCTGACTTTGTTTTCGTGATGCATTTTTATCTTCTGTTTTTTTAATATCTTAACAAAATGAAACAAAACAATTTACCCTAAACAATTTACCTTAAACCCAATTAAAGCCATAAACACCTGACCCCATGGCTTAATTCAAAGTTTTTTTTCAAGAGATTTATACAAAAAAAACTTATCTCAGGAAAGTGAATTAACCCATAGCTCTCAAGGAAATGTGCACACTTTGTTTGCATTTGTTGATAATACATTAAGTTTTTATCTTGCCAAACCAAACTAAAGTTTGATTTTCCCTTATGAATTTTTATATATATAGATTATGTGCGCAAAATATTTAGCCATTTGATAGATCAATAATCGATGACAGGGGACTTTGATGGCTAATTGAGGTGTGCATACAACTTAACAATGCAGCAAAGGACTTTCAAAATAGCATTGTGGCAAAAAAGAAAATGTTGTTACAAGCAATTTCTCCTTTTGCCACAATGCTCTTTCAGACTATTCACATATCACAACAGCAGAACTAAAATGTTTTTCACATTTACAAAGCTATTCTAAAGTCATCTGCTTCAAATAAAATGATGTCATCTGTAGGTGGTAAAAAGTCAATTGAAGTATGCATACAACTAAAAAAAGTTGTATTAGGAAAACAAATCTTTATTTGTTTGGTCGGGATAATTTTTATACTATCATAACTGAATAAACTCTAAGTGTATTATTTGTTTATTGAAAACACTGTATTGAGGAAAACAGATTTTAACTCCTTTGTTTCCTCAGAAAGCATATTTGACTTCTATTTCCTTGTACAATATCTTTTTATTATCCCAAGAAAACAACACATAATATCTCTATCATATTATTTTGTATACATATTGTTTAAACATGGTGATTGTTTAAACAAGTAAGTACAATACAAAAAGGGATATTCAAGTTTAGATGGAGTAAACACTTTGCATGGGTGTGATGGCTTATGCTGTAGACTACACTGAATTTGGAAAGGGATGAACATCCTTTATGTATCTATATTTGGATGGAAAGGCATGCATCATACTTGAATGAAGCCTTTGTATAAGGGAAACACTTCACAATGCACCATAATTTCAAAACCCTTTAGCACATTTAGACTTGAAAAGAAAAACACAAGGTTAATCAAAATCATCAACAGGTTTATTAATTTAAAAACTTTATGAAAAAGGAAATAATAATTCTTATTTTGAAAAATTTAAGACATTAATAACTAAATGTGAAATGTCTCAATTTTAAGATCAAGGAGGAAGAGACATTGCGACATTAAATTTAAAGAGAACTGCCTTGTAGTTATTTCCTTTTGCCTTCAAGGCTTTAGAAGTATTTCTGTTGTGCTACAAGTTTGGTTGAAGTGGTTATGAAATGGCACTAACATATTACATTTTCTGTATGATATATTGTTGAAACCATTTTGATGGAAGGATGATTTGCTCTTTTAGAGCTATATATTCTTGTATCATTATACATGTAATGTACTGAGGTAGTAATTAGTAGAGGACAGATGTCCAGGGTAATGTTTTACTAGACAGTTAACGCTTAAGATTTGTGCAAGTCTAAAACAACAATTCCTCTTATTTCAAAAATAGGCGAAGCAATATTGCAAAGTAAGGCATCATTGGAATCTTCTCTCCGAGATGCTTCCAATGACGTGTCACATTGCAATATTGTACTTTCAATGAAGATTCTATCCATGTGTATCAGTTATGACTTACGCAAATTTTTTTCCTTAAGTTTAGTAAACCGGTACCCAGGAGTAGAGTGTCCGGTGGTAGGTTTAAGTCTTATGAGTCATGGGATTCTCCTTGCGACCTTTCATTCATACACATTGGGAGCGAGTACATTTTTTATATACACAGAAAGCAGAATTAAGAGTGATTTATCTAAGTTGTAAGAACTTGTTTCACAATCAATGTACCATACAATAAATATAATAGGTTTAGGCAAAACTAAGTTATAATGGAGTAAGTGTATATATACATCTTGAACATATTACAATCAGTGTTTGTTGATGATGAACATCTCCTCCTTTTGCTTCTACACTTTATGATCTATTATGGTGATTTGAATATCATTCTTCATACACTGTAATTTAGGGCCTGGTGCTTGGTTAAAAAAAATGCTTAATAAGGCATCTTTTATAAGCCAATCAAACACATCTTGAGCCATTTTGGAGCCACCTTTTTTGTGTGATATTGGGCCTTTTTTTTTTAAACACACTTTTTTCACACCAGGAGTGGACTTTGAATGAATGCACTCAGAGACCTCAAAGGCATGTTTGTTAGGTACATGTACATGTATAATGATAACACGAAACACGTTTGAACTGATAAAGATTTTGATATTAGGAAAAGACTGCATGGAAGGCCCCCCTTGTGAGTTTTCAACAATTGTCACCAACTATTTATATGGAATTGCCAGATCTAAGAACATATATTTCTTACACTAATATTGTAATATACCTGGTACTGTTGCTTCAGACAAGTCACAACTTATAGCTTGTTTTAAAGAAATGGTATATTGATGACTGGTATATCCCTTCATAAAGAGATTTGGTCACTGCCTCAAATTGAAAGCAAAAAATGGCTATTATATTTAATCTCATTCTGTCATGAAAAAAGTTTTGTAACTGCTTCTTATTGAAAGTATGCGGAACAATGATTTAGTTTGAAAAGTGATATTTTCTTTATGGTTTTAGTAATAAAGCATTGGGAATTAACCCTTAGAATTCTGGGTTATTTTCTGAAAATAGATTTTTGTGTCGTCTGATTTCCCAAACCTTAGATATCTCCTTAATTGTGATGAGGAAAGATACTCAGAGAAGCAAACAGGTTAGATTACAGACCAACCACCAAGTTACTCTGGATCTAACCTATTTGCATAAGCATGAAGCCGGTTCAAACACCATAAGGGTTAAATGAAGATCGTTTATTATAGGCAATCTTTCACTTTGTCACTAAAGTATCTATAATCTCCTGTTGTTTAAGCATGTTCATGTATGCATCAAGAAGTTGAATTGAACTTATTTTCTTTCCAGGTGGGACCCCGTTTATGCTGAAATATTTCAGTCTGATCTCCTTGACGGCCCAGAATGCCATGGTAATATTGGTGATGCGTTACGTCCGTACGCGCGATGTGCCGATGTTCATGGCATCCACCGCAGTTGTCATGTCCGAGATCATGAAATGTCTGTCATCATTGGCGATCATATTTTATCAGTTGGGGTCATTTAGACGCTTTATAAAGCATCTCCATGAAAATATAATTTTACAACCAGGTATGCAATTTTTGAATATTGTATTATATTACATTGGAGATTTAATGCAAGACCTTTAGTAAGTGCTTCACAAATGTGAAACACTTACAATAGCAGTGATTAGAGAAGAAACAAGTAGTTAACAGTAAATAGTTCTCTTGACTTCTTGTGTAGGGAAATATTTGTCAGTTCTTTGAAATGCGTGCTAAGGCCAATTAGTATTTAAATTAGTATCAACTTTTTAACATCTACAGTGTATTACTTCCAGCAAATCTCTGAGTTAGTCCCTTTAAATGAAGGAGGCTTAATTGTTTTGCAATATTTCCTTATCTAGTACTTAAATTTCCCCCAAGAAGCTTGAAAAGATTATCTTGTCACCACAATGATATTCAAAGTTGTTGTTGAAAATTGAGTTTTATCCCAACATGACAAGTCAAGCCTTTTATATTTTTTGTTTCAGGGGATTGTTTAAAAGTGTCCGTTCCATCCCTGGTGTACACGCTACAGAATAATCTTCTCTATGTTGCATTATCCAATTTAGATGCAGCTACTTTTCAGGTAATAACTAATTGGTTAAGACACTTTTCTCACACATTTTTGTTAAACCCATTACCAAACAGTAACGACATTTTACCAGTTTGTTGCAGACGACATTGGAAAACATTGTGGGAATAGGGGAAATTGCTCTTTAGAGCAATTTCTCTTCTTCCCACAATGTTTCTGCCCTATCAGAAGATGATTTTTTTTTAATTTCATCACATTTCCAAATATCGTCTACAAACTCTTTCAAATTGGGACAGTCAAAAACTTTGCATTTGGTGAAGGGATCATTTAACCCCTTTCTTTATGCATTATTATCACATGAAACAGATGGATTAAGAATCCATCATCACAGAAGGAGAAAGTGCTCGTAATGTGCAATGTCTTCTTTAGGCGCAATGTTTTTTTATCAAGTGCCAGTAAGGGAATCAAACTCCTCACAGTGATCTCCCCTTGCTACGCTGCATCGACCACTGACACCACAAGATTTTTCATCCAAATTTGGATGAAATTCAAATGATGCTGTTTTGTTAAGAGATTACCGGATATCTTAGTTAATTTAGTAACAATATCTTGTTGTATTGATTTGTGACCAGTTAAGTTGAAAAAAAAATTGGTTTTGTTTATAAATAAAGCACTAATGGATTACAATTTTTTATTTTTGCCGCCATCTTGTTATGCCATTTTCGTTTCTAGGTAGGTGGTCAAGTGACATTTGTGATGGCAGTGATCATCCCCATACAGGGAGATCACTGTGAGGAGTTTGTAAGGGAATGGCTTCTGTGGTTACTTTCAAATTGGACCAATCAGAATTTTCCATTTGAGAGAAGGTGTTACAGTAAGAAATAATTTTTGTAACAGACATGCTTGTACCAATACCAATCCTCTTGACTGACTTACAGAATGCTTATGGTTCAATCCAGCATCACATACATGTATATATGTAAAGATTACAGGCTTACATGTCCAAAATAAAAGATATAGTATCCGGCAATTATCAAGGAAGAATTCCAAAAAGCAAGTTGCCCAAAGCAAACAATTACTTTTCTTTTCTTAGTAGTTTTTAGTTTTCATGGTCTTTCAGTGTGAATTAAACACAAATATATGAAGAATTGTCATTGGAAGCAAAATTAGATTGTTTTAAAAAAAAATTAATTACGTAAGTGGCTTTACAGAGAATTAACATGTATTTCTTATTTAAAAGCGTGGCATCTCATCAAATTGTGAGGTCTTTAACATATAAACTGGACATACTATAAATTAATGCTTCCTGAATTAGCTACTTTTAATTGTATATCAAACAACATTTCCAAAACTTTATTGGTTTGACAATATTTTATTTTGACTTTCATATTTTCTGTTCTGTGAACAAGTGCTGTTAAGGAGTCAACACATGTTTTTCAGGTAACCTATCAGTTGAAGATTCTGACCACTGCAGTATTCTCTGTCATCATGCTGGGAAAGCGTTTGTCCATTGTCCAGTGGATTGCACTAGTCATACTGTTCACGGGTATATCCATCGTACAATTACAACCAGAAAACACTCAAAACAGTGGTGTTCAGACGGAACAACGACCCCTTTTGGGACTGCTAGCCGTCATAGTGTCATGCTTAATGTCCGGATTCGCGGGTGTCTATTTTGAGAAGATTCTGAAAGGGACCAAACAATCTGTGTGGCTGAGGAATGTTCAACTGGCATCACTCGGCGCGATTATTGGTGTGGGTACAATGATGATTAAAGAGGGAGATAAAGCCTCCGAAGACGGTTTCTTCCATGGTTATGATGCAATGGTGTGGCTTGTGATTGCTCTACAGTCTCTCGGTGGATTGCTGGTGGCTGTTGTGGTAAAATATGCTGACAATATCCTGAAAGGGTTTGCCACGTCTCTTGCTATCGTTATATCCTGTGTAGTGTCTGTTTATTTCTTTAACTTTCAACTTTCATTACAGTTCATTGTTGGAGCAGCTCTGGTTATGTTATCTATATATCTATATGGGAAATATGTTCCTCCCCCACCACTTGTTGTTAAAGGAGAAAGTGAAAACGGAAAAGTGCGCACCATATAAGTCCCAGGGTAGAAGTGGACAGTTATCATGACTACCCCATTTATGTTGCTGATTTTGTCTTTTTTATGCAGATGACATATGCAGATGACATTCAATCCAATTATCAAATTGTTTCTCCACTAACCCATGTTGTTAAGGGAGTTAAAAAAGTGAAAAGTGTGCGTCATGTTTCTGGAGAGGAAGTATTAGTGGACAGTTGCCTTGACTTGACCCTGTCTATGTTTCTGATCTGATTTATTTTTCAGCAGAGGCAATCAATCCAATAATCAAATTGACCAAAAATATGTATATTGAAATTCATTGAAACCCATTGAGACATACAGTTAATTTTGTTTAAATCAGCCATAGTAAAAGAAGACATAATTTACTTGGCGACTGGCCTGGATCTACCCTGTTTGCATAAGCATGAAGTTGGTTCCAGCACTATAAGGGTAAATGATGTAAGTATTGAAACTCTTTGGGACCAAATACTATATAAAGACTTTGTATGGATTACAGACAAATTTAAGTCAAATCATTTTCTCAACCTTTCATACAAAATGAGCGTTTTGAATGTGTGTCAGAAAAGAAAAGACTGTATGTATCTCATTGATATACAGGTTCTTCTGGGATTGAAAACTGATGGAAAATCAAAGTTTTCAGGGGGCTGAAATGTTTCCTGGAATCGATCTTGTTTATAATTGATTGTTAACAGTTGTAACAGTTTAAACTTTGTATACTATGTTATTTTTTTTCCTATAACCAAAGTGTAAAGAATAGAAGTTTATTTTGCAAACAATACCTTCATAACTTTACAACGCTAAAGTTGCGATTATGACAGGTGATGCTCGGTTTTGTCATCCTTGATTAGAAGTTATATGACTTTCATTGTAGTAATTAACAGCTCATCTTATCCCTTTATATCATTTTTACTCATTTATCCCATTACCAAACAATAACAATATTTTACCGCTTTGTTGCAGACGACTTTAGAAAACATTGTGGGAAAAGGAGAAATTGCTCGTAACGAGCAACTTTTCCTTTTCCCACAATGTTTTCTGTCCTATTAGAAGATCATTTTTCAATTTCATCACATTTTGAAATGTTGTCTGAAAACTCTTTTAATTTGGGACGGTCAACAATTTGGTGTTTCATTCTAAAGGGTTTAAGCACATAAAACAGGTGATATGATGAAAAAATCTTACAAAGAAGGAACTGTGGCCAATAGTTTCATTTTTGTCATAATAGATTCTTTCCAAAATCAAAGAGGAAACATTATTTGCAATTAAAGCCTGCTATTGCTTTCAGTTTGAAATAATTACAAAATACCATCCGATGAAGTAAGTTGACTATAAAAAGGAAAGTCTGCTAAAGATGTATTTATCCCATTTAAATGGCTGTGTTTTGTAATGGAGAAATTGTACACTAATCCTAACTTCAAGAATGGTGGAGATTTAATTTCATGGAATTGAAAGACCCCTTTTTTTTAAATTGAAATTGTATTCGCCTTTTGCGACAATGCTATCTCAGACTTTGTAATTTCAGTATGTTGTATAATTAAACTAAACACCTTTTGTTTTTTATACTTTGATCTAGACTTGTTTTAAAGACTGCTTTTATTTTATTATTTTGAAGATTTCACAAATTTGTGCTATTCTATTTTTCTAGTTCTTATTGTGTTCAAAATGAATCTGAAGCAAACAGCTTATGAGAGGTTTTCTTATTCAACAAAAGTTCAATACCTCACAAACATTTTATTGTTGATATTTTCATTGAATTATAATAAAGATTACCAAATTGGTGATGAATGCTATTCGGGCAATCCAAATTAGTTACAAGAAAGGTGTACAGATAAACCAGAAAACGAAAGTGACAAAAGGAAATATAAGTCACGCTTAGTTATTCATCTGATATTTAGTTATAATCTTCCAGCAAATGTGTCTACATCACTATTGAAAACTAAAAAGAATTATGTCAATAGAAATGGATGTATATTTTGTATGAAAACATTTGTGGAATGATTATGCAATCTGGAGAGCCTGAAGCATTGTTATAGATAAAACGTGATTGTATGAAAAGACAATACATCTGGGTACCGTTTTACTAAACAACTTAACCCTTTCCCTAGTAACGAGCCATTTCTCCTTTTTCCACAATGTTTTCTGCCCTATCAGAAGATTATTTTCCAATTTCATCACAATTGAAAATGTCGTCTGCAAACTCTTTCAATTTGGGACAGTTGAAAATTAGCTGTTTGGTAAAGGGTTAAGGAAGATATTTGCATAAGTCATAACTCTTAAACAAGAATAGTATCTTCAATGAAAGTAAAATATTGCAATGTGACACATCATTGGAAGCGTCTCGGAGAGATGATTCCAATGATGTGTTACTTTGCAATATTGCTTAGCCCAATATTGAAATGAGAGGAATTGTTGTTTTAGTCTTACGCAAATCTTAAACGTAAACTGTTTTGTAAAACGGTACCCTGATCTGTGACTGAAGGTGTTTTCATCAATCCAATGTGATTGTCTCTTTGCTTGGTTTGGTACAATATTAGTGAAAAAGCATCGTAAAAAAGGAGAAATTACTCATTTTCCCTTATAGAAATGACTTGAGTTGTTAGTGTATAAAAGAAGATGTGTTCGGAATATCAATTAAATTTGGATGGAACCAAGATTTATTTAATATTGTAACAATTGATTTAAATGTTTCGAGAACATTCGCTATTTGTTTCAGTGATCACATTAGATTTCATGCCATGTCTTGTCAAAATGATAAAATTGCTTAACCCATTACCAAGCAATAACGACATTGTTACACTTGAAGTATTAATTGATTACCTTATTCATGTGTTTGGGATGACGTTCACAGGGGAATTGTTCTAGATTTGTGTTCATATGAATATTGACTATATCAATAATCATTCTTTGTGAGCACTTTTGAGATGGCATGCCAGTATAAGTCTAGATTGATATGCTAGAGACTATATTTATATACCTAGTCATTTTAGTAAGAGAGAGTAGAACCATATTCATCTTCCTAGTCATTTGTTAAAAATTAGTTGAAATTAGACAAAGCTATAATGTTATCGTAATTGCTTTAAGATTTAGTGTTTGATGTGGGTATAGATATGTAAAACCTGTTTTATGGTTCGATCGTTGTGTAAGCAGTACACAATGGTCAGAGCTACCCCATATTTCCTTATGACTTCATCATATTGACCAGAGTACCCTTTTACTAAACAACTTACGGAATATATTTTCATAAATCATAATTGATTGACACGGATAGTACATGTATCATAAATAAAAAACAATATTGTCATATAGCATGTCATTGGAAGCGTCTTGGAGAGACCATCTTATGACATAGGTACTGTTTTTCTTAAGATTCTAATGACATGTTACTCTGCAGTACTATTTGTCGACTTTCTCAACATTTACCCTTAGAATACTGGGTAATTTTCTCTAAATAGATTTTTGTGATGTCTGCTTTCAAAACCTTGTATACCTGCTTAATTTTGTTGAGGAAAGATACCCAGAGTAACAAATCGGTTAGATCAAAGGTCAGCTGCCAATTTTCAAGGTTTTTGAAAGCAGACAACACAAAAATCTATATTTAGAAATTTACCAAGCGGAATTTGGATTTAAGAATGATTTTTCATGTTGCTAAAGACAATGATTTGTTTTCAAATGAAATTACCTGCAGTCATCATATTTCAACATTTGATGAAACCATTTATTCTATACACCATTAAAATACTACAAAAAGTCATCAAAGAATCATCTCATTGAGAGGCTTTTAATGAATAACCACCATATACAGTAATGTCTCGTTAATCCGAACATGCCCGTTCCCAACAAAATGTCCGGATTACCGAATTAATCCGGACTAATGAAGCAGAGCATGTTCTTATACACATGAAGACATAGACGGGAACGTGTATACTTATAACCCTTTAGCAAACACAGTCCCAAATTGAAAGAGTTTGCAGACAACATTTCAAAACGTGATGAAATTCAAAAATAATCTTCTGATATGGCAGAAAACATTGTGGGAAAAGGAGAAATTGCTCGTCACAAGCAATTTCTCCTTTACCCACAATGTTTTCAAATGTCTGCAACAAACTGGTCAAATAATTCCGTTCCCTTACAATTTCTTTCGGATTGCGAGACATCCGGATAATGGGGTTCCAGATAAACGAGGCTTCACTGTAGATCTTTAGAAGTGAGTTAGGGCTATACACCACCTATCTTGACTTGCTTGTTTGGTGTTTATGAATGTTTTATTGAGAAATGTGTTGATGCTATGTATTAGGACCAGTTTTATTCAATACTTGTGTTCTATAGTATATGTTTTTCTTTGATTTTTAAAGAGATGTATTTTTTGTAACTCTTTTCATGTACTTGTATCTAGACTTTTTTGTACAGTGTACCCTTTTCAAGTATTTCTACAGACAGGCCTTAATTGAAAGACCTTGTAGGTTTTAATAAACATCCTACACAATTTGAGAGAATAGTCTTCTACTAGCTTTTGATTAGCCATTAAATCCATTATAATGAAATGGGCTCTTAAACACCCCCACTTCATGGTTCACTTGACAATATTTTCTGCAGAAACCACTGTAACAAAAGGGTAAACTACACTATAAGAATAATTGATTCTTTTGTCACAAAGGCTTCTAAACAACATGATTCAATTATGATTTTTCTTTTATTGCTGTCAACTGCTGTTGCTTTGAATTTAGACCTTTTCCAATTCCTATATAAGGAAATTGGTTTACCTTAAAGGGAGGCTGTTTGTTGAATGTGGTATTATATCTTTATTTTAATGCCTCTATTTTGTTTGTGTCCCATATTTTCTGCTTCATTTCTCATGTTCCAAAAAAGATGTAGCATACTTAGAAAGAAAATCGATAAAAAATGTATATTTTCCAATGTGTTCGAAATTATATAATTTTTTAAGATGTATTAAACAAGTTAAATAAAGTTATTTGAACACTTATCAAGCTTAAAGATGCCTTGTTTATTCACCCCTACATATTATAAATGTGCTTGTTCACAGAAGTAAAAAAAAATTAAAGTCAATTTAAGATGTTGTCGAAACAAAACGGTTTTTGTATTGTTGTTTGGTATACAAGTTAAAGTAGCAATTGAAAGTATGATAAATTCAAGAATCATCAATTTATCCAAGTATGTACAGTTTATATGTGAAAGATCTTAAAACTGATTTCACACTCAAGATTAAAACACATGTTAATTCACTGTTTTTCATACTTTTAAGTGTAAAAGATGATCAAAATTTGCTCCCAATGACTTTTCTTCAGTGTGTTTTCATATAACAGTACAGCTGTTGTGCAATTTTAAAGAAATTAATCTAAAGCCTCCAAATTCTCACACGTCTGTGACAAGTACCTTTGAATGATCTTGGGCGCCAGTTAGTCCTACACAGACTAAAAGTTACATCCCCCAATGGACCCGCCTGTTTGTCGTGGTGGAGACTTGTATATTAGCCCTTATGCTGGGTAATTTTCTGAAAATAATTTTTTGTGTCATCTGCTTTCTAAAATCTTAAAATATCTGCTTCATTTTGTTGAAGAAAGATACTCAAGGAACCAAACAGGTTATATCACAATTCAGCCGCCAATTTACTTGGCGGCTGGACTGGATTGTAACTGTTTGCATAAGCATGAAGTCGGTTCCAGCACTATAAGAGTTGGTCTTTAAAGTTGAGAGAAAAGGCATGGCATAGCACAATGGTACCTCTCAAACAGGTTTTGGATGTCTGGGACAACGTGACGTAATCAAGGTGTATGATAGATACGCGCAAATGATGAGGCTGGCAGATTCTTGTTAGGTATCAACCAGAGGGGGTCAGAGAGATTCTCTTTATCTTTCAAGGCGGTTTTCCTTTGCTGAAACTAGGAACGTTTGGACAAGATGTAGAAAAACATTTGATTTTACAATCGTTGGTACTGTACTTTATGATATAGCGCTACATGGGCAGATTTTGTTGTTGTCATGTGGAGATTAACAGTGAGTCTGCACAGAGCATGCTGTCTAAGAATACATTTATTCCCGAAGTTGTTTTTGGAGATTTGTTTCAGCTGAAAGTTTTACTTTTGAAACAAATAAGATAAAATACACAATAATTCAAAGTAGATGCGCCAAAACCATTGTACTTGAGACAATTGATTTTCCAAATATTTTACTGTATGTAGTATAGTGAAATGTTACATTTGTACATTTGACATGAGGAGAAACTGAAACAGTTTGAGTCAATGCAGAATCTTGTATTCTTGACACGCTACTTTCAAAGCAAACTCAGACTTGGTGTAAACGGGAACCGAGATGAACCCGGTCTTGGCGATTTTCTCCGTTTCTTTTAGATTTGGAAAACACCAAGGGTTCATTGAGAGACTATGAGAACATACAATAGTAAATTTTGACCAACTGATATCTATGCATGTTATTATATCTAGATATGGTGTACCGCCTCTTCTTCAGGGTGAAGTGAAGAGTCCAGGGAAGTAGCAAGCTTTGATGACGTCTAATGGGGTATTGGCAAATTTTATTGAAACAGCAATCACAATTGCATATTATTAAAGTTAACCAGGAAAGCCTCATATGAAAATTCAAATATCTTTGCCGGGATGTGGGGTAGGGGAGGACCATGTGAATTAAAGTTTACTTAATGTAACATTCATGGAACGGCTATGCAAATTAGGGAACCATATGCATCGTTATAGGGAACATGCAGGTATATAAATAGACGAAACAAGTGATCAGTGGATGACAGTGTTTTCCACTGATGGGATGTGATTGTGACTTAGAGAGGTTTATTTGCTTAGTTCGGTACATTGCTTGCAGCAGTGGGATGAAGACTTCTCCTACTATCGGGGTATTTCACAAGGTCTAAGACTTAGGACAAGCCCTATTGAAGGTGGTAGATGAACTGTCAGATTGAGGCACCTTCTGCCCTACCTGCAGCCTCATGAAGTACTGTGAATGGGGCCAAATAGGAAGATTAACCCTAACAGTGCTGGAACCGACTTCGTGCTTATGCAAACAGGTTGGATCCAGGCCAGCCGCCAAGTAAATTGGCGGCTGGCCTGTGATCTAACCTGTTTGCTACTCTGAGTATCTTTCCTCATCAAAATTAAGCAGTTTTTTAAGGTTTTGGAAAGCAGACGACACAAATCTTTTTTTAGAAAATTACCCAGCATTCCTTTGTTTAACTATCAAAACTGGGAGTTGTATGCAAGATACTCAGAATGTATAGTAAAATGAAAGAGTCAATTTTTGTAGAACATTCAGTTGGCTTCATGGTCTATGTGCACACTTACGGAGACGTAAGTTGAAATTTGGTGACTGAATATAACTTTTTCTAAGAAAGTTGACTAATACTGTGTACTGTCTACAGTTTTGGTACACGATAATGGCATAAGCCTGTGACTCCCATGGCTTTCCTGGTTCCACCAGTACTAGGCTATGGCTCTGAAAGGACTTGCCAAAGGCCACTCCCATGCCTCTCAGCCCATAGGACCTTTATTTGCTGAGTCAGGTTTATAATTTGGAAGCCTCAGCTTGCATAATTTGGCCATCATCTGAACTATGTATCAAGTCTTAAAACAGGCCAATTGAAAACACAAGAATTATCATTATGACTGAATTTAGTATTTATTGTATTTGTATGTGGGACAAAAGAGAAATCCTTAAAAACATTTGTTCATGCATTGATAAAATACTTGCATCAAAAAGACTGGACACATTTTTACACTAACTTACAAACATGTAAAGCTCTTTCCCTTACGAATAAATTCTTGTTTTTAAGTGTTTAATCCCTTTATAACTAACTATATGACTGGTCCAAATTCATGACAATTGTTGATTAGCCAAAAAATATATATCAACAGCACCATGACTCCTAGTAACATCATTCCATCACTGTAATATAAGAGAAGAAGGAATAGGCTTATCAGTTTAATTGATTAAACCCATTCCCTCAAGATCATGTATTCTCTGTTATCTGCAGTAAAATAAGCAACTGAGTCAAAAGTAATTACAATGAACAATTTCTCCATTTTTCACAATGATCTAAATAATCGTTTTTGCGATTATAAAGGACGTATTTTGAGACGGTGAAACATGGTTATCAAGTACATGTGTGCTGCAAATCATCTAAGACCAGGGAATCTATTGAAGAAAACTTTGTATGTAAAAACGTTATTGGTTGTTCACAGAAACTGTTAACATGTCAACCCCAGTTATTCTGACCATATTCCTAATACTAATGTTATTATGCATAATTCGTTAAAGAATGAAACCACATTTTTACAATAACAAATAATCTACCTTCTAACCCTTTCAATCTACAAGAAATCCACTGAAATCAAACCTTTTGTTTGAGTGGGGGAATAAAGAATATTTTAAACAGTAATTTCTAAAGAAAAGTCTTGCACCAGTTCAGAAATTAGTACTCAATGGATCTAACGTCCATGTTCCAATTGTAATGTTTACCATATCATACAGTTGTCGTTAAATACAATAACACAAATACATCGCTTTTACATCAAAAGAAAATTATACGGAGCAGGGACTTGTCATAAACAGCATTTTTTCATTGGGTTTGAATAAGTATTATCTATAGGAGACATACAATATGACCTTTGTTTGCTCACATTACCATTAAATTTAAAGGCTATTTGTGAAGATAATTCCACAGCAGCTATAATGTTATGGTAATCTATGCAATCACAGTCTCTAGGAACCTCTAATTTGATGATCGATGGCAGTGGTCCATTTGATTTTGTTTAACTTTCACATCATAATTGTTTCTTAGGTCAGCATATCATACATGATATCATTGAGGGTAGCAATTTATCATCATTGTTTGGTGTGAGTCAAAGGTCAAATCATTGGTCTTCAATGCATAAGGTCATAATTAGATAATCAAAATAGTGGTGAGTCAAACTTATGATAATCTTTTACATTTCCAATAACATGTACACTTTGTCTTGAAGCACACAAAATACACAAAGCTGTGAGCTAACTATGGATTTCTTGCAACAGGAAACTGTCAGATTAAATTATCAAAGCACACATTAAAGCACACATTTATTATAAAGCTACATATTTTAGGTTATTAAACACTTTATTGTCAAACTTAGAGGGTTCAATGGAAGACTATAATAAGTTCTTCATGAATGTGGAGCACTTTCTATAGTCTTGCAATGAACACTCAACTTGCTAGATTCATGAGCATATTTGTTCACGAGAAAACTCCTCCTCCTATTAACCTATTACCAAACAATAACAACATTTTACCACTTTGTTGTATGCAACTCTGGAAAACACTGTGGAAAAAGGAGAAATTGCTCATAATGAGCAATTTCCCCTTTTGCCACTATGTTTTCTACTCTATCAGACGATTACTTTCCAATTTTATTACAATTTGAAATGTCGTCTGCAAACTCTTTCAAGTTGGGACAGTGGAAAATTTGCCATTTGGTAAAGGGTTAATAAAGGATTTCTGGTCTATTTGGACATGCAAGTACCAACTTTTCGTCTTAAGATTGTTTTTGCACATAAATTTGGGCAGATTACAAATCTTATGCTAGGAACAATGGGTTAAACAAATCAAAGTACTTAAAGAAAAAATGAATGTACATAAAAATGTCAATTCAGTTAGATTTATCACCATAAACATGCCTCTTGTTATTTGTTCGCTATTCCACTATTTATCTTTATTCAAACATCATCATTATATGGGCCACGTCACGCGAAAAGGGGCACTCGGACATATAAAGAAAGCGCTGACTCAGCTCTATCTTAGCGCTATTATTCCAGCATCTGGTCACGAAAGTTATCATTTGTATTTATTTAAAGGTATAACTAAGTCCTCTAAGATGGCAAACAGTGTAGCCCCAGACCAGCCGCCACGTCACTGACGTGGCGGCTGGTCTGGGGCTACACTGTTTGCTATGTCCGAGTGTCCCTTTTCGCGTGACGTGGCCCATATTATTTCCAATGTTAACTAACTTCTTTAACCCAAGGTCATTAAGTCACCACTCTACTTTGTTAGAACTAGATATGTAACAAAATGTTAATTACATTTAACACATTTTTATTTCACCATGTTAATAAACTACTTATTTAACTAGCAAACACAATTAATGGTTACCACATATAAAGGTTAAAAAAAATTGTTCATTTCCTCAAAGCAACATGACTGATAAAGTGCCCCCATCAATAAATATAAACGCATGAAACGAGGTGTGAGAAGTTGGATTTGTCCCTTCCATAGCTGATGAAATGTCAAAAAATACACAACACATTATTAACCCTTTACCAAACCCCAAATTTTCGACTGTCCCAAATTGAAAGAGTTTGAAGATGACATTTCAAAATGTGATGAAATTGAAAAACAACATCCTGAAAGTGCAGTAAACATAGTTGGAAAAGGAGAAATTGCTTATTAAGAGCAATTTCCCCTTTTCCCCACAATGTTTTCAAGAGTCGTCTGCAACAAACTGGTCAAATGTCGTTATTGTTTGGGAATGGGTTAAGACATTATATAGAAATAAATGAAACAAAACATGGCAAGAATTGAATTCTTTCACAGTATATGAGATAATACAAGAAACACAATATTTGAAGATTATCCTTTCCCCTCACACATTTTCAATGTAACTGTATCAAAAGACAAAAAAGAAAAGCTCACAAAAGGCAATCCCTCCTTTGATTTGTTTGTATAGTGTTCAATTATGGTACTGCTTTCCTTGATTCACCAGTACTAGGCTAGGGCTCTGAAGTGACTTGCCAAAGGACCCTCACACAAAAGAAGAGGTGTCAGTGAGGCTTGAACATGGGACCTGTTAGTTCTAAGGCTATCACCTAAACCACTGGGTCATGCAGGACCCCCTTCTTTAACCACATTAGTTATGACCAACATGATAAAACAAATTGTGATTTTCATGTTATTAAGTTGTCTGCTGCTGTTGATTTTTTAATTTAGACAAGTTGAAAGTTATGATATTTGGGAATTGATTAACAAAACCTCCTTCTTGTTTTAATCAAAAATGATATATCAAATGCACATACCATGTGTAACATGTAGATACTTTTGGATGACAATCAAAACAAGAACTATGTTTACATATAAAAGACATTTTCATGAAACATATTACATCTTACTATACAAGGGGCACCTTTTAGTTGAAAGCAAGTCCTTTTTTAGTATTTACAAACAAAGTAGTTTGTTATTTGCTGACATTCAGTTTTGAAATATTGCACAGTAAATACAGAATATATTTATGACAACTACCCATCACCAAGAATATATTTATTCTTTTGTACTAAGCCCTCGAATTGTTCAAAGAAAAAAAAAAGAAATGAAAGTATCATTCAAAAACAATTTTGTAGAGTATATATCTGTCTATAAGTTCTCAAATAAATACATGTAAAAAAGGCTGTTTGAAGTTTTAGACTAATACAGTGTGTCTATTAGTAGTAAAGCTAGCTATTAAAATGAGAAATGTATATTCTTTATTCAATCAATTGAAGGTTTATTGTAAGACTACAAGAAAGTCCTTCACATACATGCATCCCTTACTATAGTCTTGCATCAAACCCTTTAAATGTACTATCATATCAGTCTATATTCTAATCATCTCATTATAAAATTTGTTGATTATGATTACATTTTCCTTTTGTTACCCTTCCAATATTAAATTACATAGACTTTCATAGATTCTTTTTCACATTATTTATAATGTCTTCTACTGCTTATAATTTATTTCAGTGCAATATTTAAATATTAGTAAACATAATTACACTGAAAAATAGATGTACACTAATCTAAGGAAAAGTAGATAGTTGATTTTGAAAGCTCCTCCAACAGTAGTATTAAATGTTCATAATAAATTATGTTTTCAAGTTGAAATAAAACAAAACATATGTGATTACCGGAGGAATTTCCTAAGATCTTCTTTATCAACATTTTCTGCTAGCAATAACTCAAAAATCTTATGTCTTTACAAAAAAAATAATAGAAAAAGAAAAGTCAAATTTATTGACAAATTGTGATAGACAAAATAAATTAACTGGGATACATATTGCACAATAAAAACAATTACTTGAAGGAAAGTATTGCAATACACTATAAGTTAGGAGGAAAAAATCCGAATCACCTGGGATATGGAAAAACATATTGTTTGGATCAATAACTATATATCACATTTTTCCACTTGAGTCAAAGGTCAAGGTAACTGTTTTTGGATGCAGTATTTTGAAATCTCACCAGGTTATCTTCTTTAATGAATTCAATGAGAGCTAACAATATAGGTTTTATCGAAAAGAAAAATAGAGGGGAAATAAAACAGTGGAAAACAATCTCTTACATCATTATGGCCCTCTGTTTTGAGCCAATCCAAGTAAAACCCTACAATAAAGACATAAATACAAAAGTTACATCTAGATAAGATACTGATTTTCAATTTGCTGTTTTTAAACATCACTTCAAACACTCAACAGTGTTTTAGCTTCCTAAATACATCTAGATCCGAAGTTTCACAAACTGGATAGAATATTTGGAATTCCATAAGTCAACCAAGGACCTGCCTCTAATAAAAATTCAATTCTATCAGCATCAGTATTTAATACTGTATTGATATGTACTAAAGTAAGACATTTTCTCATACACATTTAAGAGGGTGTTTAAGACTGATTTTGTTCTTGGATACACAAAAAGGGATAGTTTATTAAGATTTACACAGCTGTTTTATAAATTGTTCTTTCCTTTCATTATTTGCTTGGACTGGCTATATGATTAACCCTTTACCAAACGCCAAATTTTCGACTGTCCCAAATTGAAAGACTTTGCAGAGGACATTACAAAATGTGACGAAATTGAAAACAATCTTTCAATAGGGCAGAAAACATTGTGGGAAAATGAGAAAATGCTTGTTAAGAGCAAGTTCTCTTTTTTCCCGCAATGTTTTCCACAGACGTCTGCAACAAACTGGTCAGATGAACTTATTGTTTGGTAACAGGTTAAGTGGTAAATGTCCGCATATCTAAGACCCAGCTTCCTGCTCCTGGCCAAGACCCTCCAGTATGATCCCCATTGGTGTTCGTTTCAGACCCACATTCTCCAACTTATTGGTGACTTTGTTCTTCATACTTCTCATTCGTAGGGAGGCATGTATAAGAATTACTGTAAAAGAGAAAAAACATATATGAATGGCTATGTATCAATATTTATTTTTTGGACAAACTTCTCTTAGATAAAGAGCTTACATCTTGATGACATGTTTTTTGGTTCGCTCAACACGAGACTCACTGTGCTTCCTTAAACATCATTTTCTTCATGTCTGCATGCTTGGGGTATTGGGTAGAGTTATTTGTGAGAAAAGAAAAAACAAAAAAAAGTTACTCAACATGACATGAAATGTATTATCTCCTGCAGTCAAAGTAGTTGCTTATCTCTACTTTTGTTTGTCAATATTTTTTTTTTATTTGATTTTCATTCTTTCGATTTTGCATAACAAAATGAGGTCTCACTATTGTCTTAGTCAAGACTTATAAAAAAATAATCAAATTCATAATAAGGAAATTAATTCAATGAACCCAGCACTGAACATTATACATTTGGTTTTCTGCACAAGCATATAAAGCAATAACTGTTTTGCCAATCATTTCTAGTCAGAATTTATTAAATGGTGTTTTCTTTAAAACCATTGAATAAAAAGAAGACTGATTGTTTCAAGCGTTATTTCCTTTCTTACAGAAATGTGCATATTGTTCATTTTATCATATGGCTTTCAATTTCACATTGGTTTAATTATCAATTTAATAACAATTGATAATGCTGTTTTCAATTGATAACCTCAATGATTTAGTTCAATGTTGCCTTAGTGAGTTACTTTGAAAAAGAGGAAGTTGATGAAAAAACTTACATAGTAAAGGGAAAGCTATTCCAAACATAAACACAATGACAGCTCCCATCATGTAGACTAACAGGTATCCCACAAGGAGTATGACTATCACACTAATAATCGGGTGGTCTTGCTTAAACCGCCTTGCTTTCCATCTCGAACTTGTACAGTACACAAACCCTCCAAATGCAATAGATATGGATATAAAACCACAGACCATCGCGACTGGGTGAATAATCCTGAAATAAACAAAACTTATACTTAATTCTCATCTAAAATATTTCATTGATGTATTCATCAGAGCCTCCCCTGGAAATTTTTTTCTTGTCGCAACCATTTTCGCAAATTGGATTTTTTTGGAGCCAAATTTGAGAAAGTGGAGCCAAAAGTTGAGCCAATTTAAAATTGGAGGCTTGACGGTAATTATTAAAAATGAGTAGTAAGAAGCTTTTTGTTCATTATAATGTTTTAAATCTATGTACAGCAGCTCATTACTTTATTTATCTTATCATAAACTACTATTTAATGGGGAAGTCTTTGGCTCTTCCCATGTGGTAATTAAATAGTTTTACAAAAGAAATAATTTGATGCCAATAAAGAGTTGATGTCAAACTGTATAACACCTGATAACAGACAAGCAAAAATGGTCCCCCCATGCTTCATTATTTTGCGTTTAATATAAATGTATTTTAAGGATACCATAAGGGTTGTCTGAAAAGACCTCTAAATTATACAAAAAAAACATGAAACACATAACTCATATGAATTGAGCTGAGCGGATTTATAAAAGGAAATGAAACAAGCTTTGGAATTGACAGAAACCAATGTAAAAATAAAAGGTCTATTTTTTTTTTCAATTGGCAATAAATTTCAAAATCAGTCAGTTTATAAAGAGAATGCATCTCTCCAACTTTGTAGTAAATGCTTCATTGTGATGAAGGAGCAACATACCTAAAATAGGTATGTTATTCACCGTCTTTAATTTTCAACACCTGACAGTGTTTGATCATCTAATTTTCACATTGTCTCCAATCATGCGTTTGCCTCAAACTGTTTATTTTACACACCAATTTCCAGGGATAGGTGTCAGGGCAATTTCACACACGCGGCGCAAACATAACTGTTGCCGCACAAGTCATATGAAGTGATTAAATTTTAATCCGATAAGTGACAGTCATTTGTGTACGAACTCGGTTGCGTGCAAACTGCGAAAGATACGGGTCATTACCGGGCTGGTTCCTGTGTTCATACACGCAGAATGCCTCGATAACTCCAGTACGGGAACTGGCTATTACTCCGGGTCGCTTATGTCATGCATGATTGGTAAATACGGTTTGTCGCAAACACTTTCGCAAAACTGTTATTTATGTCGCAAATTGACGAGATTTTTCGCATTTGGCGACATTGGCGATCGGCAGCGGAGGCCCTGTATTCATCATGTATTTGTTTAATATAAAGTACATAGGACTGGTTTTTGAGAGATTTGTATGCCTCAAAGTCATTAGTGAAATAAGTACATATTACTTTCTAAATGTTCTTTTCTTGTGCTTCGACAGCCTGTTAAGATCTTTGGTTATGAAGAGTTGTATATAGTCATCTTGGATGTTTGATACTTGATTTAAAGTTCTCGGCAGGTGTAGTCATAAATTAGTCACAATAGTTAGACGGGAGAAATTGCCTGATGCAAAATTTTCTCAATATTTCCCGAATGGCGCTATCAAATTAGTTTGACTAACAGACAACTGTGAAAACTCCATTTCCGATAGCTGGATGAGATAACCTACCAGAGTTCACCGACAGACGAGTGAACCAAAGAACCGAGTTGGAAACAGGCCGAGTCAACCCTACCCCCTGTTAGATTCACTCACATAATTCTAGAGTATGCCATAGAGGGAAAATCTTGCCAAGTTTTTTGTACTTACCCAATTAGCAGAAATACAAGAAGGGCTGTCAAGAAATAATTTGTCTGATAATACAGAAGATTATTTAGAACCCTGTTTGCCCATTTTTCTGGATCATTGATATTTGGAATCTGGAAACGTGCAGATTCCAATAAAAAATCTCCAAGGGCCCGAAGAGGTGCCAACTGCACATCAGCCATGTTGTCATAAATAAGGACGCTTAAACAATGTTAAATTACAAATTTATATTACTTTTGTCGAACATATTTCAATATAATGAAACGTTGTATTTGGAAGTTTGTTAAAGCAAGTTCGTTTCTCTAAAATCTCAAAATTATATATCTGTCTATCGCGATTTAATTTTTAAACCCCATAATATTATCGTGCACCTAAGCGTTCTAATCAAAACAACAACAATACGCGGAGAAAATCAACAAACGTAAATTGAAAGAAAGAGAAAGACTTTGCATACCAGGCAGCTTCTGATGTCATCTGAGTAATACTTCTTAACCTTTTTACCTGACTAATTTCTAAAATCACTTTAATAACGAATAACTTTATCTAAAGAACCATGATCCGAAATGTAATTGGTTTTCGTGTTTTATTTATTAAATGTGATTAAAGCCTGGACAGACAAGTGTTCGTCCACAAGGCTAGAGTTTATCTAGTCCGAATGATCCAGACGTATATATTTCATTCTGCAAGTTACAGTTTGCATCATCCGAGTAAGATTTGATCTGATATGCAATGATTTAAGTTACTTTTGGTTTTCTCGTGTTAATTTCACTGAACAAAACTGTCAAGCAACCATGAGGGTTAGTCAAAATAATTTGTTGGGAAGATTGCCTTTTATTTTCTGATAGGATAATCTAACATCAAATGCCTGTCAATGGCATCAATTGCCGATAAACTATTAAATACATGATAGATAGGTTTTTCACATTCCAGTGTGCATGCGCAAAGGAAGTTTTTAGGGAGTAGAAAATCGTCTCCTTGTGTTAATTAAACCATTCTTACAAAGGAAATATATGTGTAATACTGACATGTTATGTGTATGGATTGATCAAAAAAGGATTAATTTACGACTGTGAGTAATAATTATTTGATATTCTACCACAATAGTGAAAATATGGGTGTTCAGACATTGAAACAAAAATTTTTGTCACAAGTTATCACCATTAAATGAATGGTTCGAAAGTTTGATGTGATGGGAGATATTGTCCAAAACAAAAAATTCTCGAATGATTCCAATTCTCCTCAAATTAGTTTACCATGAGGGGGTTACATAAGTCCACACGCCTTGCGACCCTAAACGCCAAACAAACTTAATTTTAGTACAGGCCTCTCTTATTATCAATGGTTGAAAGTTATAATGGTGTGTAGATTTAATGGAGCAAATTACGATTTCCTTTTAGAACCTAGATATGTTTTGTAACTTCTTGTGGCTGATATTTAGTCGGCCACCGATGTATAATTTTCATGCTTATCTGTTGCTAGATACAATGTCGTAACGTCTTGTGGCTGATGTCTGGTTGCCACCAACGTTACGATTCCACTCTCATCACTTGTTGGAGCAAAATCAATTTCAACAACCACATGATAGATAACCTTTTAATGATAATCCTAGCATAGTATTGTCTAAAATATCAAATCAAACAGCTTTATAGAAGTTAAAATTTCTTAATTAAGTTGTATTTCTTAATTGTTGGTGAAATTTAGTGAGAAACAAACCGTTCGTGGCCATTTTGATTTTTTCGCAACCTTTTGCACTTTCGGCTTTAAAAATATGGTAATTACTGACTGAACATGAAGGGCTCATCCAATGAAAACACATGTTTTTTCCCGCCTTTTTTGCAACCTTACTACAACTTCCAAATATTGAATACCGTATATACTCGACTATAAGACACATTTTTTTTACGTAGAATTTTAATGGTAAAGTTGGGGGTGCGTCTTATAAGCAAGGTCAATTAACGCATGTTATATTTTTTCAGCCGAGATGATTTCTCGGCAAAACTATGAGAAGCCAGAAGAAAAACGAGTCGACGAACATGAACAGGATGTCGTCTATTCTTATTGCCTTTATAAATGAAAGGCTTCAAGATCTTTTAAAATTGTCATTTTGTGCTCAAATTAATAAATTCTTTATTGAAAAAAATGTTTTGTTGTTATTTTGTTGTTTATTTTACCTTTATTTCACCTTCCGAAGGAGATTGGCAGGTTTGTTACCGTAAGTTGTAAATGGCGGCCTTGTTAGCAAGGGAAGTAAGCAAGATAGTTTAATCATACATATATATATAAAGCCTACAGTACAGGAAATATTTTTTCATCCAAACGAGAACATTGATTTATAATATATCAAATTATTTGTTATATTAATCTTATATCTTCTTTTCAATTAACATTTGCATGACTATGTGATAAGTTGACATAACCAGTGAAAACGGTGCCGACTGCCCAGGTGCATAAGATAACACTACCATGTTTTTAACACCTGACGTCAAACCGTGACAATCATTGCAATGACAGGGATTAGGGTCATTGATTGGCAGTTTGCAATTTGATAATAAACAATAGGCATCTGCCAGCTATTGTATTTTAGCACCTTCCAATTTTCAGGATCGTCTGATTGGATGATCATTAGGAAAGGGCGTTTCTCCCCAATGATTGGTTGTTTGGCAAACGCGTTCTCCTAATCATATAAAACTACAATGTCTTTAAACCGCACTTACCTCATTGATTTTACAAAGACTATAACATACGATATAAACCTTTATAGCAACAATCTCACACTGTTACAACTCAAAATGATGAAGAGAAAGAGACAGTCATATGACATTACTTTCAAGCTGAAAGTCATCGAGTACGCCAAAGCCAATACCAACAGAGCTGCCGAGCGAGAATTCAGCGTATCCGAGAAAATGGTCCGTGACTGGCGCCTCATAGAAGAAAAGATGAGAAAAGCAGATGTGAAATCCATCAAGAAGATGCGAATGGTGCTGAGTCCTTATGACGATCTAGAGATGGACCTGAAAGACTGGCTCGTGGACAATCGTTCGAACGGTTTCATCATTACCAGAAACGCGATTCGTTTGAAGGCTCTTCAATACGCAAAAGAACGTAAGGAGACCGAGTTCAAGGCATCTGCTGGCTGGTCTACAAACTTCATGAAACGCCACAATCTCACACTACGACAGACAACCCACATCACACAGAAGTTGCCGAAAGACGTTGATGCCAAAGTTGATAACTTCCATCGTTATCTCATCGACCTACGAAAAAAACCACGATTTTGCGTTGTCAGCTATCAGAAACATGGACGAAACCCCGCTGTTCTTCGACACGGTTGGGACCAGAACAGTCGATTTCAAAGGCGCGAACACGGTTGCTGTTAAAACCACTAGGAACGACAAGGCCCATTTTACCACTATTTTAGCCTGCCTCGCTGATGGGACCAAACTAACGCCTGCCGTTGTGTTTAAAAGAAAGACACTCCCAAAAGACCAAATTCCAGCAGGGGTTATCGTGTACGTGCAGGATAAAGGGTGGGTGGACGAGGCCATTTGTACCAAGTGGTTGAACGATGTGTGGTTCAAGCGGCCTGGGGCTATGCTTAACGGGAAGTCGTTGCTAGTGTGGGATATGTTTAGGGCCCATCTGGTTTCCAGTGTGAAAGACAAGTTGAAAGAACGCCGCTCATACCAAGCTGTGATACCAGGTGGATGTACCTCCGTTCTCCAGCCCCTAGACGTCTGCATCAACAAACCGTTTAAGGTTAACATGCGCCAGAAATGGAACGACTGGATGATCAACGGGCAGAAAGAACTAACAAAGGCCGGGAACTTGAAGAGACCAGAAATCAAGACTGTTTGTGAATGGGTCAAACGTTCCTGGGATGAAGTCCCATGACGTGAAGTCTTTGTGAAATCGTTCTTGAAGTGCGGTATATCGAACTCAATGGACGGTACAGAGGATGACGAGCTGTTTAGTGACTTTGTGGGTGGAAGGGGACAATCGGAAACTGACCAGCTTAGTGATGATGATCAGGTGTATGACGAGACCATTTCGCCTGCTGAGTTCGAACATCTTTTCGATGAGACTGACGATGAGGAATTTGAGGGGTTTTAGATGAATTATCTGTAAAAGAATTAGATCTACACCAAAATGACTTTTTTTGCTTTTCTGATATGTTTGTATAGTATGTATTATAAATAAATGAAAAAAAATAAGATAAACCATCAATGTTTGTCTTAGTGATTTTATTCATCTCTTTTAAAACCCTCTCCTTCCCCCGAGTTTGACGCATGCATATATCCGACAAGCTGCCATGTTTCTCCCGGATCATGCCGGTCTTCCCGATTCCAACTCTCTCAACTTGGGGGAAATTTCCCCACCTGTCAAAATAAAGCTAGAGAGATATCGTGAGTAGACTTTTGCTAAGGCTTTAATGACAAATGGATGAATAATAACAAATAGCAGATGCAAAGTAATTTTCAGTTAATTGCTAATGAAAAACCACCACATTATCCCTTTTAAACAGATGTGAGACGAAAATTGTTTGTCAACAACAGTCCGCGATCGCGATCCCTTGCACCGAGATAACCGAACGATCGTCAAAATAATTTGACGTGAAGATTGCCTTTACTTTCTCTTGGGACATTGTATCAATCTGCATGACTAACAAAAAGTACATGCGACTTAAAGTCGAGTCAACGCTGAAATACCCCACTTGTAGATCAAAGTAGGGGGTGCGTCTTATAGGCAAGGGCGACTTATAGTCGAGTCAACGCTGAAATACCCCACTTGTAGATCAAAGTAGGGGGTGCGTCTTATAGGCAAGGGCGACTTATAGTCGAGTCAACGCTGAAATACCCCACTTGTAGATCAAAGTAGGGGGTGCGTCTTATAGGCAAGGGCGACTTATAGTCGAGTTTATACGGTACACCTACAGGTTTAGCTCCGCCCAATTTGACCCAATTTGGTTGTCAATTGTTGCAGGATAGTCCTGGATATCCCAATGAAAACCGGAAGTGATGGATTTGAGAAATGAAATGTATAAAGATACGAAAAATGCTTCTATTCTCTTAAAATAATGGAAAAATATTAAATTTTGGACTCTGAGGTATGAGATTATATGCATATGTTTAATCAGGTGAAGTTTTGTTGCATTTAGTTGCCCCATTTTTGAATTATCGTAGCGGTTGTGATACACAACCGGCCTGCTCCAAAGAGCTAAGAGGGCGGATTTACTACCGTGTCCCAGACAGACACGGTAGTAACATTACTTCTATTCTGTTGCGAGAGAAAAGTCAACTTTTTTTTTTACTTTTGTGGAAACAGTGTAAAAAACACTTTCATTGCCTTTGAATTGTCAATTTGCACATAACTTCAAACCCCTATTTAGTTCGGACTTACTAGTTTGTCACAGAAATTAAAAATTTGGAGTTCTAAGCCCAGCAAAATGTCATATAAAGAAAAGTCAAAATTGTATCTGATAAGACCTTCGATGGCGTTACCCAATGAAACTTAATCGATGGAATGGAAAGACTTAATGAATCCAGTAGAGTTTTCAAAGGTTGTTATACAGAGACACCTGAATACCACCACATGTTATGATTTCTATAAAGTGAACACATAGAGTTTGTGGGAAAAAGTGCTTAAAAGCACATAAAATGGCAAACATATGAGGTTTTTGACCTACAGGTACAAGATAATGTGTTCATATATAATCAGGTGTGTTTTTGTTGCAAACTATTACTCCATTAATGAATAATCATAGTGGTTGTGTATGACAACCTATGTGCTCCAAAGGTTAAAGAGGGAGAATTTACTTTTATGTGGGAGAACCATCAGGAAACAGTTGTAACATTACTTTTTTAAAGAACCCAGCTCAGAACAGCTTGACTGGTAGTTTCTAGGTGGGTACTGCTTTAATGTAACCCGGTCACTACATGCACTACAGTGTATCCAGGATATGGATAACGTACTACAATGCACCAGGAAGTTATAAATTGCTGAATTGGGAAATAACAAGTATTAGCTATTTGCTGAGTAAAGCTTTTTGATTTGTTAGATTTGTTGTTATTGTGTTCAGCATTGTTTTGGTTGTATCCCTGAGCTAAGCACACATATTCAAATACATGTACCTGGTATTTTATAAAACTATTGTGATACTACTGTTCATTACTGCACAATTGTCTGTACAAACAACTGTCTTCTTCTCCCATGAACATATTTGATCAGTGGTGAATGAAGATAAAGTGAAGGTTACCTCTACCAATTTGCTATATTAACTTTTCAGGTAAATGAATACTTGGAATGAAAATGAAACCCAACAATACTGCGAAAATGGCTACACTGGCTGAACATGTGTATACATATGTCAGAGATCTGGCTTCTGTAAATGATGAAGACACAGGAGAAGTAAGCATTCCTGATTAATTTACATCATTACCCCTCAAATTTTATGTCTGGTCCAAATTCAAAGCAGTAATAGAGGATATTTATAAAGTAGGATCAAAATAAGGCATTATTTGTGACAATCGTAAGAAGCCAAAATACGGTTGTATGGAGCAATTATTTTCACAATGTTTCCTTCCAAATAGCAGAGAAAATGCTAGATGTTTGTTATCTGCTGTTGCTTTCAATTAGGGCCTGTCACTTATCCCCTTAGTTGGGGGTGGGGTTTGTTAAAGTATTTAAAAGCAGAGAGCATTGGAACCAATTATATTCAATTTTAGAATTAATTGCATCTAAGTCTTATCTTGCAGGTGTATCAAACATGTTTTTATAACTTATAAATATTTATGAAGAATAGAGTTCTCTCATCTAGGAAGACAAAATTCATTATTGTCTTCAGGTTATCTATTGAAGCAAACAAGTAATCTATTATACATAAATATCGTGTCCCTTTTCATATTGGTGATAAAACAGGATTGGAATTATGAAAACCACTTTTCAAGAAATTCCTTTCTACATTCATTATCTTGAGCTTTAAACTTGAATTAATTTCCAAATTTAAGATTAATTGAAATAACCAGGCTAAGTACAGTACATTACATGAAAGAACTTTTCGTTTAATTGCAGATTTTGCGCCAAGCTTTACATTGGTGTACAAACAAGAAGGACGATAAATCTGGAAATCAATCCTCCACAGAAGTCATTGATCTTATAACAACTGATGATTCCCCTGAAAAAGATACAAGTTGGAAGTCAACAGCCAAACCTGGTACTTTCAAATCCCAGATTCCCTCTTTAAAGGATGTGGCAAATGATGAATGTGAAAGAACCAAAGAATACCAAGTACACATCCAGGGAGAAGAGGACACACCCGGTGTTGAAAGAATTCCTCAAGCAACAGGGGATTTAAATGCTGTTGTTAAAGAAAAAGAATGTTCATCCAGAGGGCCTGAAACAGTCCCTGATTATTTCGACATGGATTGTGAAGAAATTGATGATTATGGCATTGAAGAGAGAACTGAACACAATTCTAAAGAAATATTTGAGCCAAAGCCTGAGGTAATTATCATAGATGATGACGAAGACAGCAATGGTGCTAGTCAACAACTGCATGAAACGCCCATAGACAAAGGTATTGGAATCCCTCCAACCAATGAGAATGGTAAAGACTGTAATAGTAAGATTAAGGACGTTCAAAAAAGTGTCAAGAGTGTAAATCAGGCAAATTCAACTAATGTGATAAATTCTATATCTGATATGAACAGTTTTGATGTAATTGACCTTGATTCTGACTCAGAAGATGAAACTGATGACAATAAATCAAATACCAAGAGAAATATCTCAAGGTTACAGAACAAGACTAACAATGCAGTCAAAACTATCTCAAGTTTAAAGAATGAGACTGACAACATCGTGAGACCTGTATCAATTGTAAAACTGTTCACAAATAGGTCACAGCTCAGTGGTTCATCCAGTGCATTGACAGGAAACAACTGTTTCGTTTCATTAAATCAACTTTCTGTATCCCCTTGTGTAAGCCAATCTGATCAAGGAACTAAATCTATGATTAAATGTGAACAAAATCAAAATGGGGACCAGCATAAAGCTACGGGTAGCATACAACATATCATGAATTCCGTAGGATTAGTTTGCGTTCAAGAGAACTTTCCTAAAGTCATGCCTGTACAGGTACAGAAGCGTCCCTATGCTGATGATTATGGACTTGTAAAGGAGGAGTGTTTACCTGCAGAAGAGGTAATGTTTAGTTGTTTTATGTGTATAATAAAATGGTCCTTCCTATTGGACATGGGTACTGCGCCTGATTGTAAAAAATAAGTGGGTCTTTTCCTGGCGTCAATACTATGTGAAATGATATACTATAGTATGGATCCCAGGATAAATAAAGACCCCTGTTTGTAAAAAAATAGTAGACCTAATTGTAAGATTTGAACAAAATGCATTTTCACTTGGATATAGGATGGAGAGCATTGTGATAAAAGAAATTGCCAATTAGAAGCATGTTTCCTCTTGCCACTGTACCTTATTTGAATACCAAAGTGTAAGAAAAGGTATGAATGAAAAGGTCAACAACTTCTCTCTGTTAATTTTTTTTTTCAATAGGAACACTTGTCACAACAGAAGACTGAATTGGTTTTGCGAAAAGAAGATGGATCTACATTTAGTTCTTAATGCATCTACCGGTACATTTAGCTCTAGATTGAAAAAGCATTGTGGCAAACAGAGAAATTGCTTGTGACAAGCAATTTTCTCCTTTTGCCACAATGCTTTTTGAAAGTCGTCTGCTGCAAGATACAAAAATGCGATGTAAGGTGATAATGTGTCAGTGGTAATCCTACCCTGAGAAAACAGTGAGACTGGTTTTGAAACAAATGTCTCATCTATAATAAAACATATTTGGATATTTAGAGCACATATTCATAACTTTATTTGTATAGCTTATATTATAAATGAAACATGAAAGAAACAAACCAATATTTGCTCTACCGGAAGAAGTCTTTTCAGAAAATGACCATGTCTCGCCAAAAGAAAATCATTGTAATGTGTTTATTATGAATTAAATCTGTTTGTTCAGGGTTCCAGCAGTCCTAGGATAAAGAAACGTCTGCTTGACTTTGACAAGAAGTGGAATTTGGCACCTCAGTGCAGTCCAATGCAAGACAAGGTAAACTCCGCCCCAATCCTTCCAACCATCTGTTCAAAGATGTATCTATTGACCCATCTTTAACCCATTACCAAACAATAACGACTTTTGACCAGTTTGTTGCAGACGACTCTGGAAATCATTGTTGGAAAAGGAGAAATTGCTCTTATAAACACAATTTCTCCTATTCCCACAATATTTTCTGCCCTATCAGAGGCTTATTTTTCAATTTCATCACATTTCAACATGTCTGCAAGCTCTTTGAATTTGGGACAGTAAATATTTGGCATTAAGTAAAGGGTAAAGGTGACTGTAACTTGATGATTAAAAGATTGTATTTTAATGCAGGATGATATTCATGTGGAAATGTTCCCTTTCTTACCATATTAATGTGCAGTGAAGCCTTATTCATCCTATGCAGACCCTGATAATCCAGATGTCTCGCAATCTTAACGAAATTGTGAGGGAATGGAATAATTGTACAGTAATTTGCCCTGTTAAGTCCGGAATTATGTGTTCGGACTTGGACTCGGATTTTAGAGTATCGATCTATTTTTGACCTGTATTTGTGTCTCGTTAATTCGGCTGCATCTTTGCCGTGGGCTTAATCAGCCAGTAGTAGAATTAACAATGGCGCATCACTGAGGTGGGAACATAAAGCAGTGGTTTAAGTAACATGGTCTATAGGTGTGAATACCCAGAAACAACTCTGACTTTGCCCTTTTATTACTGTCTGGACTTACAATAGCAACACATATGACACGATAGGAGTGATATCTGTTAAACCCATACATCTGTAAATAAATTGATATAAATAAAATAGAGAGCGTAGGTAATCATACTGACTGTCATGAGAAAACTACATGTATTTGTTTTCAATCTTAAATAAAAGAAGTACTAAACATCATCTTTTTAAGATACAAGGGTACCGTTTTACTAAACAGTTTACGCTTAAGATTTGCGTAAGTCTAAAACAACATTTTCTCTTATTTCAATATTGGACGAAGCAATATTGCAAAGTGTCACATCATTGGAATCGTCTCTCCGAGACGCTTCCAATGAAGTGCCACATTGCAACATTGTACTTTCATTGAAGATACTATCCATGTTTATCAATTATGACTTACGCAAACATTTTCCGTAAGTTGTTTAGTAAAACGGGCCCATGAAGTTTTTTTTTTATACAGCTGTATTAATAGGTGACAAGAATTATATATTTTTATATTTATGATATATTATGTCTTACAGTACCTTGCGGCTCCTGGTGGTATAGAAGCCAACATTTACAATGGAGATGTTACGAAACACTCAATGCCTTTAGTCAGTCACATGGACAGGGCTAAGTTCCGTAAAGCTGGGATCTACTCGAGTATCAGCTCCTCTCGTCCGAAAGTGGTGATTGAGTCCGTCGATTCGAATAAACCCTATCACAGTGCTTGGGATGAGAGTTATCTGAGTGTGAGTGGTCAAAATATTGACCTGGACCAGGAGTGTGAGAATGGTCAAGCGGATGGACATGATTCTGACTATTCAGATGATTCAGATTACACAAGTTCCTGTCCAAGCTTACATTCAAATTCAAATGGCTTTACAAAGATGATAAGTTACAAACGAAAAGTACTTGTTGAAAATAAACATCTGAATCATTCCTTGGAAAGAATCGAGAAGTCTAAATTTAACAATACAAGAGGAAGGGGTCGGGGGCGGGGGCAATCTGTGAAAGTTGGGCGGGGTCATAGAGGTGCGTCATCATCAGTTGGAAGAGG
This sequence comes from Cerastoderma edule, assembly GCA_947846245.1. Taxonomy (NCBI): domain Eukaryota; kingdom Metazoa; phylum Mollusca; class Bivalvia; order Cardiida; family Cardiidae; genus Cerastoderma; species Cerastoderma edule. The sequence goes on along the minus strand of OX401413.1, from coordinate 24,802,714 downwards.
TTCTAAAAGGGGAAGGGGAAACAATAACTATTCAGGAAGAAGAATCAGAGGCAGAGGGTCACAAAGGGGAAGGGGTCGGGGTTTGCCGAGAGGTGAGGGTTCAGCACGGGGTCAGAGTTCCTTAAGAGGTCGTTTGTTAAAAGTACCGGTCATATCAACAGGTCGGGGTTCATCAAGAGGTCAACGTTCCATAAGAGGTCGTTTGTCAAAAGTTCAGGCTATATCCAGAGGTCGAGGTTCATCAAGAGGTCAAAGTTCCTTAAGAGGTCATTTGTCAAGAGGCGGAAGTTCATCAAGAGGTCAGATTTCCGTAAGAGGTCAATCATCAAGAGGTCGAGGTTCATCAAGAGGTCAGATTTCCAGAAGAGGTCGTTTGTCAAGAGGACGAGGTTCATCAAGAGGTCAGATTTCCTTAGCAGGTTTTTTGCCAAGAGGTCGAAGTTCATCAAGAGGTCAGATTTCCGTAAGAGGTCGTTTGGCAAGAGGTCGGGGTTCAACAAGAGGTCAGAGTTATTCAAGAGGTCAGGGAACTTCACGTGGAAGAGGAAGAGGAAGAGGTCGAGGATCAAGGTTATCTAGGGGTACTGTTAGAGGATCAAAAAAAGACACTTCTAGGGGAAGAGGTGTTTCTTCAATAACATACACTCCAAGGGGTTCAAAAAGGGGAAAGAGCATTGGAAGGGGAGGAGTTGCTGCTGGATTGTTAAACATGATTAGTAGAAAAATGAGATGATGGATGCATGGAGGGAAGATTTCAAGAAAAAGGAGTTTTGGTAAAACAATGAAAAAGAAGAGATACTTGGTCTCTTAACCCATTTCTTGATATGTGACTGGTCCAAGTAGAATGCATCAGTGAAGATAAAGAAAATCAAGGAGAACATACATTGTCTTTATTGAGGTTGGTAGCAGCCAATGTGACAAAGGATATATTGCGTAAGAGGAGCTTGACACAAACTTTATAGACCATTACAGCATAAAGTATTGATAAAACTACAAATGGAGGATTTTCTCATATTGAGGACACTCTTCTTATTTCAATATGATTTCGATGTTTATTGATCACATTGATTAATTATCCCTTTACCAAACAATAACTACATTTGACCAGTTTGTTTCAGACGACTCAAGAAAACATTGTGGGAAAAGGTGAAATTGCTCGCGAAGAGCAATTTCTCCTTTCCCACAATGTTTTCTGCCCCATCAGAAGGTTGTGTTTCAATGTCATCACTGTTTGAAATTTGGTTTGATAACTCTTTCAATGTGGGACAGTGGAAAATTTGGCTGTGGTTAATGGTTATGCAGAATTATGCACAACTTTTTAACTTTCCTCAGTTTGATGAAAAAGATTATCTGGTAAACAACAAGACTTGGTTACAGGAAACAGTGAAAAGAATACCAAAGTTGCAAAGAGTGATTTGATTTTAAAAATAAATGTTTTATTACACTTCTTGTGGTCATTTGATGTGAGATACTTAAATCCCAAGTTATAGATGGCTGGTGAATTTAGCATTTCTTCATTTTCAAAGCATTTGTGTTAAATCAGCTTTACATCAAACGCATTATTGGTGTAAAGTTGTGATCTTTAAACCTTTGTTATGTATGAGAACAAAATTGATTCTTTTGTTACTTTCATTTTTTTAACCAAGCCAACCAAATTCTTAAAAATCAAATTTCATTTCTTGAATTTGTTGATAGGTATAATTTGCAATTCATCTAAAGCTCCTGAGTATTTTCTCCCGATGTTGTCTCATCTAATCATTTTGAATAGATGAACTTTAAATATCGTTTCTTTTAAATAAGAAATTGCATGCATAATTTGAGCTAAAGTTGCCTGCATGTTACTGCATTAATCCATAGCCAAACAATAATGACTTTTAACCAGTTTGTCTGGAAAACATAGAGGGAAAAGAAGAAATTGCTATTATCGAGCAATTTCGCCTATTCCTACAATGTTTTCTGACCTATCAGAAGATTGTTTTTCAATTTCATCACATTTTGAAATGTTTCCTGCAAACTCTTTCAATTTGGGACAGTCGAAAATTTGGTGTTTGGTAAAGGGTTAAGCATTCACCAAAATGTGATTTTGTGACTGATCAAAATTGAAAGCAACAATAGATTGAAATCATTATAAATGGAAAGAACACATTTTCATTGTGAAATTTGGTTGAAATGACAAAAAGAAAGAAAATGCTCTTTTTAAGTAATTGCTTCTTTTGTATTTTGGTTTCTTAAATATTCTTCAGCAGGTCTATCCAAATGGAACTATTTCAGATGTTTCACATATCTTAGACTTAATTAATACAACACCGTTGTTGCTATTGCAGTGAAATTGAAATTTACATGTAGTGATTATTTCATCCTTATTCTGGGTGTTTTTTTTAGCTTTAACCTACAAACATTTTGTCTGTTTGCAATAATTAGTCCTACCTTATTTTTAATTGTCATACTTTTCACTTATTGTGAACTTTTACTTTTAGTTTGGACCAATTGCAATATCCCATTTGAGGGAATTTGTTATTTTATTATTTCTTAAGGAAATAACATTTTTAGCATAGCATGTAAATATGGATCATGTTCATGAAGAAAAATAAAGGAAGTCAAATTGGAAAGTTTTTTTTTGCCATTTATCTCTTCGTACAACGTTCTCATACGAGAAATATTTCCCTGCTTTACAACATGATGTTTCTTATAACACTGAACAATGGTCAATTTCCTTAAAATGAAATCCTGCGACCCATAGTGGATTTCATTTCATTACTGAATACTGTGACGGTATCGAGTATTAAACGCAAGTCTATAGTACATGCTTTACAATCATGTAGCACTTAAAGATTTGCATTTAACCCTATAAAAAGAGATTTCCTTACAATTAGTCAATATGACCATAGGTCGATTTCCTTGCAATGTGATCATGTTGCCAATGGTGAATGTTCTTACAATGAGACATTGTAACCATAGGTCGATTTTCTTGCAATGTGATCATGTGGCCAAAGGCGAATGTTCTTACAATGAGACATTGTAACCATAGGTTGATTTCCTTGCAATGCGATCATGTGGCCAAAGGCGAATGTTCTAACATTGAGACATTGTAACCATAGGTCGATTTCCTTGCAATGCAATCATGTGGCCAAAGGCGAATGTCCTTAGAATGAAGCATTGTAACCATAGGTCGATTTCCTTTCAATACCATCATGTGGCCAATGGTGAATGTTCTTTCAATGAGACATTGTAACCATAGGTCGATTTCCGTGCAATGCGATCATGTGGCCAATGGTAAATGTTCTAACAATAAGACATTGTAGCCATAGGTCGATTTCCTTGCAATGCGATCATGTGGCCAATGGTGAATGTTCTTACAATGAGACATTGTAACCATAGGTTGATTTCCTTGCAATGCGATCATGTGGCCAATGGTGAATGTTCTTACAATGAGACATTGTAACCATAGGTCGATTTCCTTGCAATGCGATCATGTGGCCAAAGGCGAATGTTCTTACAATGAGACATTGTAACCATAGGTCGATTTCCTTGCAATGGGATCATGTGGCCAATGGTGAATGTTCTTACAATGAGACATTGTAACCATAGGTCAATTTCTTTGCAATGGGATCATGTGGCCAAAGGTGAATGTTCTTACAATGAGACATTGTAACCATAGGTCAATTTCTTTGCAATGGGATCATGTGGCCAAAGGTGAATGTTCTTACAATGAGGCATTGTAACTATAGGTCGATTTCCTTGCAATGTGATCATGTGGCCAATGGTGAATGTTCTTACAATGAGACATTGTAACCATAGGTCGATTTCCTTGCAATGTGATCATGTGGCCAAAGGCGAATGTTCTTACAATGAGACATTGTAACCATAGGTCGATTTCCTTGCAGTGTGATCATGTGGCCAAAGGTGAATGTTCTTACAATGAGACATTGTAACCATAGGTCGATTTCTTTGGAATGTGATCATGTGGCCAAAGGCGAATGTTCTAACAATGAGACATTGTAACCATAGGTCGATTTCCTTGCAGTGCGATCATGTGGCCAAAGGCGAATGTTCTTACAATGAGACATTGTAACCATGGGTCGATTTCCGTGCAATGTGATCATATGGCCAATGGTGAATGTTCTTACAATGAGACATTGTAACCATAGGTCGATTTCCTTGCAATGTGAGCATGTGGCCAAAGGCGAATGTCCTTAGAATGAAGCATTGTAACCATAGGTCGATTTCCTTTCAATGCGATCATGTGGCCAATGGTGAATGTTCTTACAATGAGACATTGTAACCATAGGTCGATTTCCGTGCAATGCGATCATGTGGCCAATGTTTTATGTTCTAACAATGAGACATTGTAGCCATAGGTCGATTTTCTTGCAATGCGATCATGTGGCCAATGGTGAATGTTCTTACATGAGACATTGTAACCATAGGTCGATTTCCTTGCAATGCGATCATGTGGTCAAAGGCGAATGTTCTCACAATGAGACATTGTAACCATAGGTCGATTTCCTTGCAATGGGATCATGTGGCCAATGGTGAATGTTCTTACAATGAGACATTGTAACCATAGGTCGATTTCCTTGTAATGGGATCATGTGGCCAAAGGTGAATGTTCTTACAATGAGGCATTGTAACCATAGGTCGATTTCCTTGCAATGTGATCATGTGGCCAATGGTGAATGTTCTTACAATGAGACATTGTAACCATAGGTCGATTTCCTTGCAATGTGGCCAAAGGCGAATGTTCTTACAATGAGACATTGTAACCATAGGTCGATTTCCTTGCAGTGTGATCATGTGGCCAAAGGTGAATGTTCTTACAATGAGACATTGTAACCATAGGTCGATTTCCTTGCAACGTGATCATGTGGCCAAAGGCGTATTTCTTACAATGAGACATTGTAACCATGGGTCGATTTCCGTGCAATGTGATCATGTGGCCAATGGTGAATGTTCTTACAATGAGACATTGTAACCATAGGTCAATTTCTTTGCAATGCGATCATGTGGCCAAAGGCGAATGTTCTAACAATGGGACATTGTAACCATAGGTCGATTTCCTTGCAGTGCGATCATGTGGCCAAAGGCGAATGTTCTTACAATGAGACATTGTAACCATGGGTCGATTTCCGTGCAATGTGATCATGTGGCCAATGGTGAATGTTCTTACAATGAGACATTGTAACCATAGGTCGATTTCCGTGCAATGTGAGCATGTGGCCAATGGTGAATGTTCTTACAATGAGACATTGTAACCATAGGTCGATTTCCTTGCAATGTGGCCAATGGTGAATGTTCTTACAATGAGACATTGTAACCATATGTCGATTTCCATGCAATATGCTCATGTGGCCGAAGGCGAATGTTCTTAGAATGAGGCATTGTAACTTAAGGTCGATTTCCTTGCAACGTGATCATGTGGCCAAAGGCGAATGTTCTTACAATGAGACATTGTAACCATAGGTCGATTTCCGTGCAATGTGATCATGTGGCCAATGGTGAATGTTCTTACAATGAGACATTGTAACCATAGGTCCATTTCTTTGCAATGCGATCATGTGGCCAATTGTGAATGTTCTTACAATAAGACATTGTAACCATAGGTCGAATTCCTTGCAGTGCGATCATGTGGCCAAAGGCGAAATGTTCTTACAATGAGACATTGTAACCATGGGTCGATTTCCGTGCAATGTGATCATGTGGCCAATGGTGAATGTTCTTACAATGAGACATTGTAACCATAGGTCGATTTCCTTGCAATGTGGCCAATGGTGAATGTTCTTACAATGAGACATTGTAACCATATGTCGATTTCCATGCAATATGCTCATGTGGCCAAAGGCGAATGTTCTTACAATGAGATATTGTAACCATGGGTCGATTTCCGTGCAATGTGATCATGTGGCCAATGGTGAATGTTCTTACAATGACACATTGTAACCATAGGTCAATTTCTTTGCAATGCGATCATGTGGCCAATTGTGAATGTTCTTACAATAAGACATTGTAACCATAGGTCGAATTCCTTGCAGTGCGATCATGTGGCCAAAGGCGAAATGTTCTTACAATGAGACATTGTAACCATGGGTCGATTTCCGTGCAATGTGATCATGTGGCCAATGGTGAATGTTCTTACAATGACACATTGTAACCATAGGTCAATTTCTTTGCAATGCGATCATGTGGCCAATTGTGAATGTTCTTACAATAAGACATTGTAACCATAGGTCGAATTCCTTGCAGTGCGATCATGTGGCCAAAGGCGAAATGTTCTTACAATGAGACATTGTAACCATGGGTCGATTTCCGTGCAATGTGATCATGTGGCCAATGGTGAATGTTCTTACAATGAGACATTGTAACCATAGGTCGATTTCCTTGCAATGTGGCCAATGGTGAATGTTCTTACAATGAGACATTGTAACCATATGTCGATTTCCATGCAATATGCTCATGTGGCCAAAGGCGAATGTTCTTACAATGAGATATTGTAACCATGGGTCGATTTCCGTGCAATGTGATCATGTGGCCAATGGTGAATGTTCTTACAATGAGACATTGTAACCATAGGTCGATTTCCTTGCAATGTGGCCAATGGTGAATGTTCTTACAATGAGACATTGTAACCATATGTCGATTTCCATGCAATATGCTCATGTGGACAAAGGCGAATGTTCTTAGAATGAGGCATTGTAACTTAAGGTCGATTTCCTTGCAGTGTGATCATGTGGCCACGGGGCGAATGTCCTTAGAACAAAGCGTTGTAACCATAGGTCGATTTCCTTGCAATGTGATCATGTGGCCAATGGTGAATGTTCTTACAATGAGACATTGTCACCATAGGTCGATTTCCTTGTGGTGCAATCATGTGGCCAAAGGCAAATGTTTTTACAATGAGACATTATAACCATAGGTCGATTTCCTTGTAATGTGATCATGTGGCCAAAGGCGAATGTTCTAACAATGAGACATTGTAACCATGGGTCGATTTCCTTGCAATGTGAGCATGTGGCCAAAGGCGAATGTCCTTAGAATGAAGCATTGTAAGCATAGGTCGATTTCATTGCAATGTGGCCAATGGTGAATGTTCTTACAATGAGACATTGTAACCATAGGTCGATTTCCTTGCAATGTGATCATGTGGCCAAAGGCGAATGTTCTTACAATGAGGCATTGTAACCATAGGTCGATTTCCGTGCAATGTGATCATGTGGCCAATGGTGAATGTTCTTACAATGAGACATTGTAACCATAGGTCGATTTCATTGCAATGCGATCATGTGGCCAAAGGCGAATGTTCTTACAATGAGACATTGTAACCATAGGTCGATTTCCTTGCAATGGGATCATGTGGCCAATGGTGAATGTTCTTACAATGAGACATTGTAACCATAGGTCAATTTCTTTGCAATGCGATCATGTGGCCAAAGGCGAATGTTCTTACAATGAGACATTGTAACCATAGGTCGATTTCCTTGCAGTGCGATCATGTGGCCAAAGGCGAATGTTCTTACAATGAGACATTGTAACCATGGGTCGATTTCCGTGCAATGTGATCATGTGGTCAATGGTGAATGTTCTTACAATGAGACATTGTAACCATAGGTCGATTTCCGTGCAATGTGAGCATGTGGCCAATGGTGAATGTTCTTACAATGAGACATTGTAACCATAGGTCGATTTCCTTGCAATGTGGCCAATGGTGAATGTTCTTACAATGAGACATTGTAACCATATGTCAATTTCCATGCAATATGCTCATGTGGCCAAAGGCGAATGTTCTTACAATGAGGCATTGTAACTTAAGGTCGATTTCCTTGCAGTGTGATCATGTGGCCACGGGGCGAATGTCCTTAGAATAAAGCGTTGTAACCATAGGTCGATTTCCTTGCAATGTGATCATGTGGCCAATGGTGAATATTCTTACAATGAGACATTGTAACCATAGGTTGATTTCCTTGTAGTGCGATCATGTGGCTAAAGGCAAATGTTTTTACAATGAGACATTATAACCATAGGTCGATTTCCTTTCAATGTGATCATTTGGCCAAAGGCGAATGTTCTTACAATGAGACATTGTAACCATGGGTCGATTTCCTTGCAATGTGAGCATGTGGCCAAAGGCGAATGTCCTCAGAATGAAGCATTATAAGCATAGGCCGATTTCATTGCAATGTGATCATGTGGCCAAAGGCGTATGTTCTTACAATGAGGCATTGTAATCATAGGTCGATTTCCTTGCAATGTGGCCAACGGTGAATGTTCTTACAATGAGACATTGTAACCATAGGTCGATTTCCTTGCAATGTGATCATGTGGCCAAAGGCGAATGTTCTTACAATGAGGCATTGTAACCATAGGTCGATTTCCGTGCAATGTGATCATGTGGCCAATGGCGAATCTTCTTACAATGAGACATTTTAACCACAGGTCGATTTCCTTGCAATGCGATCATGTGGCCAAAGGCGAATGTTCTTAGAATGAGGCATTGTAACCATAGGTCGATTTCCTTGCAATGCGATCATGTGGCCAAAGGCGAATGTTCTTACAATGAGACATTGTAACCATAGGGCGATTTCCTTGCAATGCGATCATGTGGCCAAAGGTGAATGTCCTTAGAATGAGGCATTGTAACCATATCATGGTGGCCACAATGAGTGAATGTCCTTAGAATGAGGCATTGTAACCATAGGTCGATAACTCCTTGCAATGTGGCCAATGGTGAATGTTCTTACAATGAGACATTGTAACCATAGGTCGATTTCCATGCAATGCGATCATGTGGCCTAAAGCGAATGCTTTTACAATGAGACGCCACAGGTGACAATCTCATCACGATTGGATACTGTGACCAATGAAGAATAGTTATCCCTACAATAAGACGCTGTTGCAAGAGCGTCTAAACAATGGGACAAGGTTTCCATTTCAATCTAACTAAACATCTTTTTCGTCGATCTCGATTTACCTCAGTTCATTCGGATCGCTTATTAAACACACTGGTGAATACGTTACGTTAACAGATTAACTGTTCATTTAGCCGGATGTGACGATCTATGATGAGTGTTTGCATATCATTCTGTTAGCTATAGTACAGCGGAATACAAGCAAATGTTGATTTAGAATAGTTATCACGTGTTTATCAAATCGGCATCTTAGAATTGATTTACGAAATAATTACCGGACCCTCAAATGGAGTAAGTTTTACGACATAATGGTCCGTTCGGCACTGGTTCGACCGGACCTTAAAATGACCGTATTTCATACTACTTCAAAACAGTTAAATATTGCAGTATTTGCAGGTGACGAACAAAATTATCTCTTTTGATTCTTAAAGACAATGACGGTTGTCCAGTAATCGGCGTAGTTCCTAAATTTGCAGACCTACCAATTATGTCATGTTGTAAAAGTCTTTGTTGGTCATACAAGATTATACTTGCTGACCTTACTATTTTGTTGTCAAATAAGTTAATAATCAAGACTTTCGGTCATATGCTACTGAGTGAAATAGGTTTTGCTACAAACTAAGGGTCATTTTACCAAACGAAATATTTGAAATCGGAAATAGAGTTTGTAGCACCTAAATATTGATGATATTAATACTTTTCTGATAAAGAGATGGTATTTTTGAGATAGCATTAACATTTCTCCTTTTCTCAATATTTTGGGGAATGATTTACAAAGCAATGTAGTTATTGGCACCAAACATCGTGATTGGTTTCGACTAATTAACATCAATCTGACACAATTCCGTTTATGGTCAAGTTCGACCCTATTTTGTACACTTCTAAAGTTGTTTTACAACATATTAAATTTAAGGTTTTGATTCTTAAACGGATTTGATTTTTTTTACTAAATTAAATTTCCTAAATGAACATGGATTGACCTACCAATTATGTTATTGTAAGGTGCTCTAATAGTGTTTGAATTAAAAAATTTGAAGAATTTGTCACTATTTTGTTGTGGAAACCATGTCCTCTCACAACATTATCATAATATTTGTATGCTACTCAATAACATTTGATTACTTGATTACGAACTAAGGGTCATAACACCAAACGAAATATTTTTCAATTTTTTTTTCGTCATTTAAATCACAGATATATTGCTTCTGATTTTCCCATGACAAATGTCGATAAAAGGGGATTAAGTGACACAATTGCACTTTATGGTCAAGTCACAAACCCTTTATTGTTTAGCCGATAGGCGGTCTTTGTAATCAACCACTGGCTACCAAGAGTGTGTTTTACAACATATTACAGCAGCATTAGATTCTTTAAGGTATTCGGATAAAGTTGCAACAAGGAGCTTTGGATTTGTTTTGTTTTTAATAGCTTTTAAATTTGGATATGATACATCGATCATTACAGGTAGGTGGATTGATGGGCTATAATAAGAAAGTTAATTTATTGTTTAAGGTGCTCTAAGGGTCCATTTAAAAACAAAATCAATTAATTAAAATCCAATTTGAAGAATTTGTATTTATCCAACTGGAAACCATGTCCTCTCACAACATTATCGATCAATATTGTATTTTGAGTTAACATTTGATTCATTATCAAATGCAAAAATGTAACATTCGTCATTATGTGTCAATTCCGTTTTTTAAAAACAACAATTTTTCATTTTCAAACGAAGATAAGACTAAAATAAAAATTTACTAACATGTGAAAGAAAATTTAATTAATTTCATTCTTTCTAGAGTGTTTTTTATTTGGCCCACAATATGGGCCGAGCGTAATATCTCTATAATAATATTAACAATATCTTAGCAACTTTATACAACAGTGCTATATTGACGGAGTATGTGGAGAAAATGGTGTGTGTACAGTTTCACTATCATTTTTGTCTGGAAAATGCACCACAAAGTACAGTGATGTTCCCTTTTTTGTATACGATCAAGACCAATTCTGTTTGAAGAGTAACCATATAATAGTTGAGTGTACTTAGTTATTTTTATATTTTTATCTTTAAGAGTGACTTATAGGCCCATTGGGCCGAGCGTTTTTTCCTTTCCTTTAACCATGTATTATATATGTAGTGTGTGTACAACTCACTATATAAAAAATAAATGTCTTATCTGTAAAATGCGTACTGGTATGCAGGTCTTATACAACACTTCCTGTTGCTCCACGAATAGAACATTAAAAACGGATGCCTTTTTTTCTTTTTGGTAATGAATAATGAGCACTGAATAACATAACTAGTGTGGTTGTTCCACTTATGTTTATCACAGTTCAACATGTATGACACTGTAGTTAATTACATATTTATTGTAAAACCTCATTGAATCTGCTTGTTTCACACTGACTATCACGATTTTGCAATCATCTTTGCAAATTCTGAAAAGAAAAGAAAAAGAAAACTAGTATCACATAATTCAAATGAGACATGCAGTTATACATAAAATCTTCTGCGGATAAGTCACGTTCTCACATGTTACAAGAATTTAGAGACTATGACCTTACAAAAGTATAACTATAAACCCGATATCCCCTTTTATACTTGATTTGACAAAGGAATAGATACCAAAGAAACCATTGCACAATTGAGATGTAAGTTGCATTGGCTTCTTTGACACTTTATTCCACGTATACTTTATGGAGTCAATTCCTTAGCAAAGTTTGTTGGTATTTGATCTTTAGTGACTTTACCAGAAGACATACAAAACACACTCCATATGAAAGATTTATTGTGTTTAAGACACTGTATTTTTAATATCGACATATTTATGTACATTAACGCTCATTGACCCATCTGCACAAACCTTACACACTGACTATCATGACGTTTTTGCAAGTCATCTTTGCAAATTCTGAAAAGAAAAGTCAAAAAACCAATCTTGATAATGGCGCGAATCGTCAAAGTTATCTCGCCGTCATGAAAGTTAAGAGGATAGTAGTTTCAAAAAACCCGAACGAAACCCGGATTTTATTTTTCGCTTTTGTCAGTCAATATAGCATTTCACGATGAGAAATTTAATGTAGCAAAATCATTTTTTTTATCATATTCATATATAGTATCTAATAAGATCATTTTTGAAATCTTTCATTGGGAAATAAAGATAAGAAATATTTACATTTGTGCTAGAAAAGACAGCACATGCCTTCAGTGTCCCATGATTGTGCCACAGCCGGATCCGTGTAGTAGCTGGTACTGCCCTCAGCAGTACACACATCAGCAACAATTAATACAGCCAAAGTTTGTTTTATTCATTTGTTTGGTTTAAAGCTGTTGTCAACAAGTATTTATCTATACTGGGACTCAACTTCATTTTACCCGAGCTAATATGTCATCTAACAGTACTAGGGTAGCCGATGTTGTCAGGACATCTCACACTTGAATAATTCGGTGCCATTAGAATTAAAATAAATTGGCGGCTGTCTTGTGATCTAACCTGTTTGCTAATCTGGGTATCTTTCCAAACAAAATTAATAATGTATTTGAGGTTTTGGAATGCAGACGACACGAAAATCTATTTTAAGAAAACAAACTATCATTCTAGGCATTTCCCAATGAACGGTTTACAGATTTCGGATAAAATGATAAAGTTTTTCGAGCATTTACATGATTTACCTGTTGACGAGTATATAAGTTGGTTTTCAAGTGAAACCCAAAAATAAATGTTAACGAAAATGTGCATGTGTTCTCCAAATAAACATTTATGTATGCGTTAGGTAATAAAACAGTTATTTCGTTGGCATTTGGTGAACTCGGTGTCGGGAATGACAATTTGAACTGTTGCCTTCGGCCTACGGTCTCGTGTCAACAGTTCAAAAGTCATCCACACCACCTCAACATCACAATTCTGACTGTTCAACTAATGCCCATGAAATAGTTGTTTACTCTGAAGACACCTCCGACAAGTGTTTGGAGTGACACATGTTTGAAGCGGGGTTTCTGACGACAGATCATATTTTATTTACCATCACTATCCGCCATTCGGACCATTTCCTGTATATCTTTCTTTGTCGGAGACTGGCCCAGCGATCTCATGATGTTCTCCAGCTCTTTAGTCGAGATCGTTCCATCGCCATCCTTGTCGAACAGGTCGAAGATGTCTCGGAACTCTGCGCGACATGAAATTACAACGTTACGATTAACCCATTACCAAACAATAACGACAATTGGCCAGTTTGTTGCAGACGACTTGACGAGCAATTTCTCCTTTTCCAACAATGCTTTCTACTCTATTAGAAGATTATTTTTCAATTTCAACACGTTTTTAAATGTCGTCTGCAAACTCTTTCAATTTGGGACAGTCGAAATTGTGGCGTTTGGTACAAGGTTAAACAATTTAAGTATAAAGAATGAATGTATCTTTGTTTGTATGGTGTTGAACGCTGTATCAATACTTTTTCAGTGATGTGACGGGTTTCCTGGATCCATCAGAACTATGTTAGGGCTCAGAAGTAACTTGCTAAAGGTCACTCTCACGAAACCAGACGTGTCGTTTGGGCTCGACCCTCTGGTTCTGAGTCCGCCACCTAAACCACTGAATGAATAAAGCATGCTTACAAATGTGACGAAGTAGTCTGTGGACGTGAGGGTTATATTCATATCTGACTGATTGGGCGGAATTGAACACTGCTTTGCTTTTAGCCATCATAGTGCTGAAACCGACTGATATGCTTGTGCAAACAGGTTAGCTAAAGGCAAGCTGCCAAGTAAATAGGCGACTGGCCTGTGATCTGACCTGTTTGGTACTCTGGGTATCTTTCCTCAACAAAATTAAGCAGATAGATGAGTTTTGGAAAGCAGACACCACAAAAATAATTTGTCAGTATAATAATGAGAACAGAGAGTCTATATCTGTTTGTTACAGCCCAACTATTGCTACATTTTAATCTGTTGATTTACAATCGTTTTGATTCAGTCATATTAACTTGATTTCCACCAATGAAAACTCTTACCTCCATATGTTTTATATATATCCTGACTTTTACTTGTTTGAATAATTTGATGAGTGAATAAACCTTACTCAAATTGCTACTAATCTGACTTAAACACTTTACAATATTGTACTTTTATTTAAGATATCAACCATGTATATGTGTTTGACTTACACGAACTTGTTCCTTACGTTGTTAACTAAGCCTTCCACGGATCGGCGGATATAGAATAAATAAGGCATTAATCCGAATCAACACATTTCGAATTCTCGTAAAATCAATGCCTGATTTACAATTGTTTGCCCTAGATCAACCTATCACATGGACTATGTGATGAGATGAGACGCTTTACGTAGAAATATCACTTTAGGTACTTGCTAAATGGCTCCTTTTTACGTATCTACAGAATGCCAGCACGTTTTAACGGTTCAACTGAGATGAAAATATACCAGAAGCCGCAGTTTTATTAGAAGACGCTTTCCCTTTCAAGCAACATTCCCTAAAGGCTGCTTGCTTGTTAAATAACACACACGTGTACAATAAAAAAACAAAAACATTTTAAATCTCTAGGTATAAGGACTAAGAGCTCATCATAATTTGCTTATTTATAACCATTTGTATTGCATACGTATAACTTATAACTTCGGTGTTCAAACATACACATACAACACATGGTGTTGAAGGCATGTAAAGCATTCTTATGATCATAGTCATAACTGTGCTTATATTGTCTCTATACCACTCAAATACAGTACCTCATTCATTGAATTGAAGGGTATGATGTACTTTAGTTCAATAAAACTCAACATATACATAAAAATCAGCTCATTGAATTTCTATGGTACAAAAGTACAACTGTGGAAAACTTCTGCATTCCCCAACAACTTCGAAAGATATACAGTGACGTCTCGTTAATCCGAACACGTCCGTTCCCAACAAGATTTCCGGGATTAACGAGTCATCCGGACTAATGAAGCAATGCCTGGTCTTATACACATTAAGACATAAACGGTCTATATGCGAGTGTATACTTATAACCCTTTACCAATGTCCAAATTTTCGATCGTCCCAAATTGAAAGAGTTTGCAGACGACATTTCATAACGTGATGAAATTCAAAAATAATCTTCTGATAAAGCAGAAAACATTGTGGGTAAAGGAGAAATTGCTTGCCACGAGCAATTTCTCCTTTACCAACAATGTTTTCTAAAGTCGTCTTCAACAAACTGTACAGTTTAATCTCTATACCTCAAAGTTGAAGGCACTTTATCAAAATTTTCGACATATAGAGAGTTCGACGTACAGATGTCTGGAATATCAAGACGTATGAATAAAGATAAAATATGTTAACTCTGTATTTGATTCGACGAATAGAAGCGTTCGACGACCAAAAGTTCGAGATAAAGACGTTCTACTGCATGCAGAATATAGCCGAACTCACCGGAGCAAAGGTATTTCAAATTAGCCATAACATATTATCAAGCTCTGATCGACTCTGTGATAAATTTCCCCTCTCATTCCGGCTCTATCCGTGCTCTAATTAATTATACACAGGCCGGGTGGTGGGATAGTGCGTAATACAGTGACACATTGTAACAGGTGAAGCCAATGATTACGGATGATTCAACCCTCAATGCTGTTCCTCTTCATTTACCCTTAGAATGCTGGGTAATTTTTCTAATACATAGATTTTTGTGTCGTCTGCTTTCCGATACCGTAAATATCTGAATACTTGCTCATTTGATGAGGAAAGGTACTCAGAAAAGCAAACAGGTTAGATCACAGGCCAGCCGCCAATTTACTTGTTGGCTGGCCTGGATCTAACCTGTTTGCATAGCATGGAGTCGGTTCCAGCACTATAAGGGTTAACTCTTGATAAAGCAAACGGACACTCCGATGATTCGGTGCAACAGTACTGTAATTACTTTACGAAAACATGGAACTTGATACATGATCTCCCAATGGCTCGGATTGAAGTGAAAGGTAACTGTTGTACTACTCACACCGAACCCTCACCTGTCGTGTAATATTCGGACATCCAACAATAGAGCTTTATGTTCGGCTGAGCTGTTACTAACTGGATGAACGTTTGATGAAAAGGCCATCTTTAACCCTTTACCAAACGCAAAATGTTCGACTGTCCAAAATTGAGAGAGTTTCCAGGCGACATTTCAAAATGTGATGAAATTGGAAAGTACTCTTCTGATAGAGTAGAAAAAATGTGGGAAAAGGAGAAATTTCCCATCAAAAGCAATTTCTCCTTTTCCTATAATGTTTTCCGAAGTCGTATGCAACAAAGTCGGAACATGTCATTATTGTTTGGTAATGGGTTAACTATTTCCTTTGTGGGCGACATTGGTGAAGTGGTAGAGCGTCGGCCACTTGTACCGAGGGTCTTGGGTTCAGTCCACGTTATGGCGAGGTGAAAATTGCCGGTACGAACCCACAAATCGGCGCGAGTTTTCGTGTTGGTTTAGTATCGAATAAGCAGTCATTGAAAGTGAATTCAATAAGCTTCAAGCTTCCGTCACAATCGATGTTAATTAAGTAAGTTTAAATCTTAAAGTTCTAGAACCGACTTTATACTTATGCAAACTAGTTAGATTCAGGCCAGCCGCCAGGTAAATTGGCGACTGGCCTGTGATCTAGCCTGTATGCAACTCTGAGTATCTTTCTTCATCAAAACTAAGCAGATATTTGAGGTTTTGGAAAGCAGGCGACACAAAAATCTATTAAGATAAAATTTCACAGCATTCTAAGGATTAAGAATCGTTTCCTTTATCGATATCTATACGGTGTAGCTATGGCGTAAATGTGCGTTTGAGTAAGGGTTTACAAAGATTTTAACATCATAAAATCTATATCTCGACAGTCACTCCACCTTTTTCATGCTCGTCGTTTTCCTAACAAAAAAATGGCAAAACTTCTGCTTTCCCACATCATTAAAGGGCTTAAATCAGAAATCTTAATAAAAACTTAAGAAACGGTTCTGACGTTAAGATATATAATCCCTTATAAAAGGCGGAAAACATCGCCAATATTGCGATATCGTATGAAGAGTTAACGGTCGTCCCTTGGCGACTTCTTCGAAAGACTTCGACAGCGTTAAGTGGGGTCCGTAGATGCTAAGGTTTTAGACGACACAAACATTTATTTTTTTTGAAAATGACCCATCTTAAGCTTAAATGGGTGAATATTTATTTACGATTGACTTGTGCTGTTGATTTAAACCAAGATACATGTATAGTTGTTAAATAGTCTGACCTAGATAATCGGACAAAATTCTTCAGCAATGTAAAGCGGGCTTACCTTTTATCAGTTTGTCGGAATTCAGGGCCATCGCGTTCTATAAACAGAAAAAAGGTAAAAACCAAGAATTAATACATAGGATGTGTGGCAGCAATAAACTTATATGTATTTACACCGATTTTACAAGTTCGTACAACTTAACACTAGTAATTCACGATTCTGCTTTCTGAGTACATTACCAGTACATGCGCCAATTCAAAGGTTAGTCCCGGCATTTTCACCTGGCCGCTAACGGGGATCGAGCCCAGAAATCTCGGTACCAGAGGTCTTCGCTTTACCACTGCACCACTGTCCCCCACTAACATTGAACTCACAGCATAAAATGTTTTGTATTCGTCATACTGACCAGGTAATAAATACCGTTACCCCTATGAAGAAAGTAGTAACGGTTTCCTATTATGGCTCTTTGAGTAAAAGATTAATTAATATAAATGGAATTACCTGTTTTGGGTAAAAATATATGGAGAGATTGTTTTGATACAGGCAAAGTCGCTTTCAAAGAAACAGTACCTTTTTAACAATCGTTTCGCACCTGATCCATTTAAAAATCCAATGAATTACCTCTTAGATTTTCGATAACATTTGTTTACGATAGTAATTTTTCCAACAGTCAATCCTGCTTAATCTACCATAGTATACAAGGCAAAATCGTTAAGTAAAAAACAACTGGCGGCTTAAAAATGATACCAGTTAACTCCAATAAGAGTTTTTTCTGAATGATTTAGAAAGATTAATACATGTAGAGCATAGATCAAAAATCTTTTCATGCACTGTTTAAGGACGGTCGCTTAAGACAATGATTGTTTAAATATCTTTCAGAAGATATTGAATGAAAGACGAACCTATACCCCCCCCCCCCCTTTTACAGCGACACAATAATAGTACAGCTAACGCACGTACAAACAAATAAAACATACAGTATAAGTAAAACATCAAACACGTTTTGTTCCATATGGCTATGTATTCTTTACAAAAAACGCGTTATGAAGAAACATCTTACGTTACAAGAAAGCCGTTGACTTGAAGTACGAATAACGAATTTAATACTAACCTTAGTAACAATCCTTCATCTAAAACATTTAAATATTCCGTGCGAAATGAATAAAAACACTTAAAACTCTCGATTGAGGTATATTCAGAGCAGAGCTTAATGAAACCAAGACATGTTTAACTGTTTATTTTTGAATCGAGAGTAAGGTATGGTGAGCCGTATGTGCCATCGTTTACTTAACACGTTCCCAAACGCCAAACTTTTCGACTGTCTCAAATTGAAAGAGTTAGCAGACGACATTTCAAAATGAGATGAAATTGCAAAATAATCTTCTGAAAGGGTAGAAAGCATTGTGGAAAAAGGAGAAATTGCTCGTTAAGAGCAATGTCTCATTTTCCCATCATGTTTTCCAGAGTCGTCTACAACAAAGTGGTTAAATATCGTTATTGTTTGGTAATGGGTTAAACACCCTAATTCATAAGGTAAATAGACGTACATTGGATTTCGTGTGCATTAGAAACACACGCTTTGCATCGCTTTCAACAGTATTTCATTATTATAGCCGCAGCCAGAGCAACTATTCATGTTACTGGGTATATTTCATGGGTGTTACACACATTCGTCAATAAAATCACAATCAATTACGTTTTGAAGAAGTAAATGCTTGAAGGTGCATAGAAAAATCCGAAATGGGAGCATTCATTTTGACTTCTATTGAATTATCTTATGAAATTTCGTCATTGGAAGTGTTTCAAAGAAAATACTCATAAGATGAGGACATATAGTACTACGTGTAAAGGTTTAGTGTTCGGCAATGTCAACCCCACCCCCACCCTCATGATATACATGTATATATTAAACAAAAAAGTTTTCTATTGTCACTGAGAAACACATTATCATATTCCCATTTCAAATTTTGTCTGCTGTGGTTTCAATGGTGTATTGTACTTTGTATTGGGTTAAGTGGTCATGATTTCATCTCACTATTGTATGCTTATAGTAGAAAACCAACACAATAAGTATGTACACAATAGATCTATTAAGACGACAATGCAAGTTTCAAATAGACCTATGTGTATGAATAGCAAACAAGATCACGCCTGTTCACCAGACAAAGCGCCATTGAGCGCTCGATTGACGTATCCGGTTCATAATATCGCGAGATTCGGACCTGGGATACCATCGTTCGCGCGCTAGCTGGCGTTTACTCTTTTGAACAAAACCAAGAACTGAACCCCGACCCCCTTTGCGAAAAATGTTTAAGGGTTTACATCGTTTTGAGTGAAGTGTTGGAATAGTGATATTTTGAGACTAACCCTTTCACATAAAAAGTTGTTTAAGTCGAAAACGTTTTAAAGAAATGAGTTGAAAATTTATTACTCAATTACAACTTTTTGACACAATATTTGATCGTTTAATTAAACATTTTTCACTCTAATTTACTCGTTTAACAAAACTTTTGAAGACTTGTTTATATACATTTGTGATAAAGAAAATCGCTCATAATGTGCACTTTCTCATTTTGTCACGACGTATTCTAACAAATTTGTCACGTGCGTTGTATTCCATATTTAATTGATTTTCGTTTTCTGTCGCACTAAAGATCGACAAGTCATATGAGTTTCATAAAAGACAAAATAGTAAGGCCCTTGACCCATAATTACATTTGACTCATTGCTAACAAACGCCACATTTTGCGTCATGCAGAAGACGACTTTTAAAAAGCATTGTCTCAAGCAATTTCTCCTTTTGCCACACTGTTTTTACAATCTATTTACATATCACAGCTGCAGAACTTAAAGGTTTTACAGGTGTTTACAAAGCTTTTTTCAAAGTCGTCTGTCTCCATTAAAAATGTCGTCTGCAGGTGGAAAAAATTAAAATACAGTGTACTGTATAGAGTTTTGTCTATTTTAGCTTTTGATCTGGACCATTCATTAAGTCAGATACGAGGGAATGGTTAATAAAGTACTTCTGTACTAGAATTTCGTGACAAGAATAATATAATGGGTACCAGCAACATAATGATATACCAAAAGGGTTCTAATAAGTACATGTAAAGTACAACGATACACCCGCTTTACGAGACTTCTATTCAGATAAACTGATCAAACGAAAAATTGAACCAAAGGGACATAATAACGGATTACGATTGCTTCCTGATTCAGTACGGAATTACTTCCCTTTGATAGAAATTGATTGAAAGGCATATGTATGTAAAGAAACTATTATGTAACGATGAATACATATATTATACTCTAGCATAGCATATGTTGAGAAGCTTGACTTTTCATATGGTGTTCTATAGTTTTAAAGGGACGAAACACGTGTCGTAGGACCTTGTTCCACAATCATTATAATGGCCGTTGAGATATGTGAATAGATTGAAAAAGAATTATGACAAAAGGAGAAATTGCTCCTTTTGCCATAATGCTTTTTGAAAGCCATCTGCTGCAAGACACTAAATAATGGCAAAAGGTGGTAATATGATAAAAATGTTCTCCATATTAAATGTGCTGAACATATTGTTAAAACATTACCAACTGCTCGGCGGGAGCAACTTATCCTATTGTTACAGTCGTTTCTAACGTCTTCGGCAGCTGTCTCGTTAAAGGATTTATCAAAGGTAAATAGATTAAAACAAAAAGCTTAATTTCCAAATACTTGCATATTGCCTTCAAAAAGTATTTGAACCCATTTTCTTAACTAGGGGGATACCCCTGTTAAAGGGCACTTATCATTTATGATAACAGAAGCAATTGTCTATCTTATAAAACGTCGTAATCTTGTCTTTCACAATTCACCCCTTACATAATGATACTTGATGACCACTTATCAGTTCATACCTTTTTCCTATTTCTTTATTAACGTCCGGAATATAAATTCAATAAATGACTAGGTAAAAGATGATGTGAAAAAGGAAGACATTGCTCTTTAAGTGAAAATGCTCCTTTTTTCACGTCATCGTTACAATTTTTCTTCGTTAAGCGTAGTTTTTCTTGTATCAGTTTTGCCTATATGTTCATGTATTCTTAGCTTTTACCACGCCGATTCTGCATAATTTTTCATGCTACTGTAGCTCTCGTCACATCATATTTGTATATGTATACGCCTAGGTGGAGGACTGGTTAAAGTACATAAAGTCCCGAAAGCCCTCTCCACATAGGTTCAAATCGGGTTGACGGCATATGGATTTCCATGAAGGGTACTTTCCAAGTTGCATAAAGGATTGTCGATTGTTCTATCCGGCCTGACCAGCCCTTGTAACCTGTCAAGCAGGCGTAGTGTGGGAGTATGTCGAGTGTTCAATGCAAGACTATAGTAAGACTTACTATAGTATTGCACTGAACCCACGATATTTTCTCATGGAATGTAGCTTCAAAAGATAATGTCCATTTTAACAATTCGTAATACGGGTTAAACTTATGCATTAAAGAAATTCAATCTATTTCACATACTTTCCAAATAGAGGACAATGCTGATAAAGGACTCGATCCGGAGATATATATATATCGTATCTCTAGACTATCAATGTTAAGAAGACTGTACTACAAGGATAGTACCTAGTGTTTAGGTCGATTATTCAAGCTGTACACATGTAACATGGCAGATAGAGCGAAAGTTGAATACAGCTTTCTCGGTAAATCCGGGGTTCGGGTCTCCAACATATGTCTTGGGACGCTGACGTTTGGACAACCGAAGCAGGTCAGTTTTGTTTCATTTCCCCCCGGTTATATAAAGTTGTTGTTGTTTTACTAGATTTGCCAAACTCCACCATGACCGGTCTCAAGCTCGGATGCAAAAGGAGGAGGATTGTGCACAGGGCCAACACCCTCATCACGTAAATTAGCTATAGTAAGCTACATAAACCAATACCAGAGGAATCAACGATGCAGGGATAAGGATGGACGCACGCCAGGCAACTGGAACTAGGACGGATGTCAGTCAAACCCACCGCGAAGCTGACATCCTGATAGCGCACATCCTTGGACAAAAGCCAACACGAAGAGTGGGCTGCTGGAATGTTAGAACTCTCCACCAGACTGGACGGCTAGCTCAAGTAAAGAACAGGATTGGGCGAAGGACCGGCTACATTTGGGAAACTCTGGTTACGGCCTTATACGAATGTCAGCTCGACAAGGACTAGATAAATTGACTAGATTTCCCAGTCTCTAATGGTATTACTAACGTTACGTTACAACATTATCATAGGTATGGTAAGGGCCGAACAGTGAACCATTGTTTCCTGCCTAACAATTATCATAGTTGCCTACCAACCCTTGCATTAATTGCCTGCCTAACCCATGTAATGATTGCCTTACTACCCATTGTATTAGTTGACTACCTAACTCATGTTTGCCTTAAATACTTAAGTTTATATACCTTACCTTTGTAATGATTGCCTGTGTAACAATTGTATTAATTGCATACCTTACCCTTGCATGGATTACTTGCATAATCATTGTTTTGATTGTCGATCAAATCCTTGCATTAAACGCCTGTATTTAATAGTTTTGTTTAAATACCTTACCATCAAAATGGTTGTCTGCCAAACTTTGTATTCTTTTATTGGTTGTCTGCCTAGTCATAGTACCAATTGCCTTCTTTACCCTTGTATTAATTCAATAGATAATAAATTAATCATTACTCTAGACTTACAGAACACCCATCGGTTCCCAAGCCTCGGAAGAACTGGCACATGAGATGATAGACAGGTTTGCAGAGCTTGGTGGTAACTTCCTTGATACTGCTGATATGTACAATTGTGGACGTTCGGAAGAAATCCTAGGATCTTGGCTCTCAAAGTGAGTATAACGTTGCGTCGGTCATATGCAAGGATTCCAAAACGTTTTGGCCGCATTATGTACCGCTTATGATGTTTTCAGACTTTTGACCGCATTAACGTTAGCGAGTTTACGTCACAAGGTACTGTGAAAAATTACGCAACGTCCAAACAATAGTCCCAACTATTCCAAAATTTGGCTCAACAATATTGCAAAGTAACACTTCATTGGAATCGTCTCTCCGAGACGCTTCCATTGGCGTGTCACATTTCAATGTTGTACAGGTACCTTCATATAAGACACTTTTCATGCTTATCAGTTTTTACTTACGCACATATCTTTCTTATGTTGTTTAGTAAAACGGTACCCAGCTGTTTTGGAACTTAGTTCAAATGATTGAAAATTGTAGTTTAATGACCCATTTGGTGAACGTTGGGTTGTTGGATCAGTTCATTGAGGCCATGGCTTAAGGAATACAATCAAATCAATCATCATAGTGTCATTAGCCATAATCTTGATTAGTTTTTGTCTCGAGCTTTCTGTATGTCCCAAATGTCACTGATAACTTTCTTATATGAACAACTTTTCCCCGTACTTAACGTCGAACAAGCAGATACCAAATATATGGATATTTTATATGGCACAATCCTTCAAATTTCTTTTACATACTCTTTGGGCTAGTCACAAAATATACAACAAGCGATAAAGTGCTTATATATGACAATACGTTACATAATGACTCAAATCTAACATTCGTCTTTAAATACAGACAAGACCGAAGCAGATTTGTGGTTGCCACCAAGGTTCGAGCAATGTTGGACCCTACAGACGTCAATCAGATTGGCCTGAGCAGACGACATATTACTGAAGGGATCGAACGCAGCTTGGAGAGGCTTCAAACCCCATACGTTGACCTCTACCAGGTACAGGCTATATGTAATGTTGTATCTGACGATTGCAATGCAGATGATAGCAATATTGTGAATAAGACTACAATATGACCACATCAACCCCCTAGTTTGTAACTGGCTCAGTGCATGAGCAATAGTAGATGACAAGGCAAATAGCATCAAACACAGTAATACTATGTTTTTATAACAGCAGGTACTACATGTAGGCCTAACCACTGTTGCTAAAGATACTTTACTTATTAACCATTAGAATGCTTGATGAGTAAACACGTTTTCTGCAAGTTTTTTTTAAATAGGACATGTTGGGAAAAGATGGGTGGTAAATTATCGTGGATACGAATTAAAATACTCACGTCTGATTGGTCAATTCCGGGAAATATATGATTGACAGGTCGGATAATGTGTAAAACATACATTATTTTAGTCACACCTGTGGGACAGTGCCACACCGCTCGATGAGACACTGAGAACGTTTGACGATTTGACACGTTGTGGTAAAGTACATTACCTCGGGGTCAGTAACGTGTGTGGCTGGCAGATGCAGTCCATCGTGGACCAAATCAAGATGATGGGACTTAACCGATGTGTCAGTCTACAGGTAAGATCGATCTTATCTACTCGGCAGTCCCCGGCACAAGCCGGTAGATATACCTCGTAGGCATTTCATAAATACACCAAATATCCTCGGGGAATTTGACTGTTTTCTGCCAAATAAAACACTTGATTACAATATTTCGCACAGGAACTTTTTTGACTTTTCTACCAAATCAAGAGAATAGGACTTAACCGATGTATCACTTTTCATGTTAGATATGGTAGACTAATTTACAAAGTGCCCTGATTCAATGCGCCTGTGTACAAATGATATGATGTACCAGCTTATACGATCTTGATTTTACGGTAGTGATTATAAAAGGATCATGGTTTTCGACCTTTCATTTACCAACCTGCTATAGTCAATCTATAGTCGACCTTGTCATATTTCAGCATGTATTCATCAGTAATCCGGTACGTGGTGATATATAACGAAAATTGTGTTTTTCTTCAAGTTCAAACATTAATTATTCAAGCTTCCTTCACAATCGATAAAATACCAATCAAACAAACAAAACAAACAAACGAACTTCTGTTATCTCATGTTGCCTCATTTTGTCTGGTCTTTAATTCTCTCTATTGTGAATGGTTAATTGGTTTCCAGACTACATGTATATAACCATTAACAACAATGATCTAAATACATAACGATATGACTTACAGCAAGAATACAACCTTCTCTGTCGCCATTCCGAGTACGAAGAGTTCATGGTGTGCAGAAACGAGGGCGTCGCGGTGTTGCCATGGGGACCACTAAAGGGGTAAGACATGGTTTGATAAATTGTAGGGGCAAGTCTCGTTTTGACTTCTAAGCCTTCCTTGGAAATCTTCGTATAAGTCTATATTCAAAATCGTCGTTGATATTTACATACAAAATCGTCGCATAACTCACGTTCAAAAACGTTGCATACGTCTAGATTCTAAGATCGTTGTATAGGTCTACATTCGAAATCGTCGTTTAAGTTTACATTTTAAGTAAGTCATAAATATCTACATTCAAAATCGTCGATTTAGTCTACATTCAAAATCGATGTGTAAGTCTTGATTTGAAATCGTCGTTTTAGTCTACATTCGAAATCGATGTGTAAGTCTTGATTTGAAATCGTCGTTTAAGTCTACATTCGAAATTGATGTGTAAGACTTGATTTGAAAACGTCGTTTAAGTCTACATTCGAAATTGATGTGTAAGTCTTGATTTGAAAACGTCGTTTAAGTCTACATTCGAAATTAATGTGTAAGTCTTGATTTGAATTCGTCGTTAAAGTCTACATTCGAAATTGATGTGTAAGTCTTGATTTGAAATCGTCGTTTAAGTCTAAATTCGAAATCGATGTGTACGTCTTGATTTGAAATCGTCGTTTAAGTCTACATTCAACATCTTCGAAAAGTCTAGAATTCAAAACATTGTATAAATCTTTACTCGAATTCGTCGTTTAAGTCCACATTAACAATCGCCGTATATGTCTTCATGTAAAATGCTATAATAATTTCAAATTTTAAATCGGCGTACGATTGTGTTTCACAAAATTGTCAGGGTCAAAGTCTTTACCTTTATAAACTGGAACCTTCTTCATGTTTATGCAAACAGGTTAGATCTAGGCTAGTCTCAAAGTTTATTGGCTGCTGGCCTGTGATCTAACATATTTGCTACTCTGAGCATCTTAAAGCATAACCATAAAATGATTTAAATTAACAAGCCTTGTATTTACTTATCGAAATTTTGACTTATATTTACAATTACAAGAAATTTGTTCTTGTAGAGGACTCCTCGCCGGTAAATACAAACGAGATGAGAAGCCGAGTGCCACTTCCGGACGTGTAGGTATCCTGCTAGAGGATAAAAACCGAGTGATTCTTCCCGGTACTGAGTGGAGTGATTATTGTGATGACGACAATTATTGGAGACTCATGGACACACTAGCGGGCGTCGCAAATAACCATGGTATGTTACTTCTATAGTGTGGACATATTCACCTGACGTTGACCTTTATGAAAGATTGGGAGGACGTGGTATAAACCAATTATCGCCAACATAGCGTGAAATCATGCTAATCAATGTCATTAACGTCAGATTAATCTGATCGCCATATACCAATTCAATTTCAATTCTTTATTTGGCAAAAACAAGATTATAAATGCCTTTGGCCTATACACCATTCACAAATATGGTACAAATAAACATATACCCAAACATGTTAGATATACAAACACGACAAAGATGAAAAAATCGCCAAAAATGTTAAACACAAATAAAACGATCTAACACATATAAATACAGCGAAGTGGATAAATCAAAAGATTGATTCCACTTCAATACATTAGATATTATATACCTATGACAACCATTAACATTGGAAGGCGTGTAGCTTCCTGTGCACAGAGTACGCACCTACATGTACGCAAACATATTGTCCGAAGAAAATGAAACGATAAGATCTACATTAAACGTCTTGTATAATCATTTTAATTCTCTGAAATTCCTGTTCGAAATACCTAAAACTTACATCGAATGGAACATAGGTGTTAAGATTTTCCGAAAACCCCCTAGACGTGCGTACATTTACTAAATGGCTGTGATACGCCCCATTTAACACTGATAATGTTTATTGGAAATATTAAAGCTGACAACTATTTCAGTTATGCATTGTTCACGACCAGCGGCTTAAGTTGATGGCTATAGGCAGACGTCACTTATTGTAAAACATTTTCCCTTAAAGTATTCGTGTTCTGTTAGCCCTTATTCAAATGAAGGTTTCTATATTGGCGAGACAGGAAAAGGTTATCTAATATGACTTCTTCAGATAAGACTTCGTCGTTTATCAGTCTTTGAAAATATCCCATTTAATAGGCTGAACTAGGTATCAATTTGTGTCCATGGTGATGCGTGTATGTATAAAGATGTGTGTTATAAAGATCTTTTTAAAAGACATAATTCGAAAATTCAGTGCAAGACTTTAATAAGTCCTTAACAAGCGTGAATCACTTACTATAGTCTTACACTGAACACTCAAAAAAGGGGTTGATTTAGCAAAGGCCACTGTGTGTGTCTTTTAGGTAAGACCATTCCACAAGTGGCTTTACGATGGTTGATCCAGAAAGACGTTGTCGCGTCAGTTATTATTGGTGCCACGTCTGTCAAACAGTTAGAGGACAATATGGGAGCCAGCTCTGGATGGGAACTCTCCGCAGAGGAGGTAAGAATCTTAATCTGTATCTATATTTAGACAGCGGGAAAATGTTAAAGTTATTATTGGTGCCACGTCTGTCAAACAGTTAGAGGATAATATGGGAGCCAGCTCTGGATGGGAACTCTCCACAGAGGAGGTAAGAATCTTAATCTGTATCTATACTTAGACAGCGAGAAAATGTTAAAGTTATAATTGGTGCCACGTCTGTCAAACAGTTAGAGGATAATATGGGGGCCAGCTCTGAATGGAAACTCTCCATAGAGGTGGTAAGATTCTTAATCCGTATCTATATTTAGACCACGAGACGATGTTAAAGTAAGTATTGGTGCCACGTCTGTCAAACAGTTAGAAGATATTATGGGAGCCAGCTCTGGATTGGGACTCTCCACAGATGAGGTAGAAATCTTAATCCGTTTCTATATTTAGACAGCGAGACAATAATAAAGTTATTATTGGTGCCACGTCTGTCAAACAGTTAGAGGATAATATGGGAGCCAGCTCTGGATGGGAACTCTCCGCAGAGGATGTTAAAATCTTAATCCGTATCTATATTTAGACAGCGAGACAATGTTAAAGTAACCTCTGTCCGAGAGCCAGGGTAATTAATGATGGCCAGCTTCGGATGGAAGTGGAGAAGTTAATTCTGATTTGTGTTACAGACCACCACAATCTACCCATAAGCACGTTTCCTTTCGTTCCATAAACATTTATGTTGATTGATAAGGAACTAATTAACTGTATATACCTGGATCTTCCACAAGATTGGTTCCATGCATGTCATATAGAGGAAACATAGAATCCAGCACCGAATAAATCATTATTAGAGCATGTATAGCTTAATCCATTCCTATAGTCTAAACTGTAATACATCGTGTTATATTTTTATATTAGGCAAATGTGGGAGTCTAATTCTCACAGTTATTAGATAACACTTAACATTAAACATTTGAAGCAATTACAATTGTCAAAATGAATTTTATTCCCTGCTTTCTTTCTAGGCGGTACCAATGTAAATGTTCTGGAGCATTTAGATTTCACAATCACTCTAGAAGTTTGCAGAGGTGTCCCAAATGTATTCGGACACGTCTGTTTACGTCTAAAGCAATAGGACGTTCGGGAGACTCTGGTTTCATTATTACGAGTTCATTCACAGGTACTAGAAACACACACACACAAAAGTTAATCGGTTTTGTACTATAATATTCAAAGTATCTTTCCCAATGTACAGCCACTTTTTGTTACCTCCACAAAGAAATGTTTATCTTCTTATACCGTAATGAAATTAATACAATCAATTAAGATACCATAAAATGACAAAATGTACAAATCAGTTTTTTTTAAGTTTGATATTAGTTACCGGGTATGGGTAAAGAATGTTATTTCGCCAAACGGACACAACACAGAGGTTACAAAGGAAACGGAAAAATCGCATGACATAATGTGAATCCGTTGTTACACGGCGTTTCGTTGGCTGCGTTTGACACACATTCAGGCAGTCCGTTGTCACACGGCGTTTCATTGGCTGCATTTGACACACATTCAAGCAATCCGTTGATACACGGCGTTTCATTGGCTGTATTGGACACACATGCATGATACGTTTTAATAGTGTCATCGCGCTGTAGGTTGGCTTCGGTAACGTCGAGAATGAAAAGCTGTCTAAATTAATAATTTTTACGGGACTGATGCACCAAACACTTGACCGATCAATTGATAAAAAGGTTAATTTACACCAAAACGTTGTTTAATGTGGGGTATTTGGGCCAATATGTAATATTGATAAGACCCGTCTTATCAGCAATGAATTAGTCGTCTGATAGATTTATAAATTAGAGCATTTAACCTTTATTGTTGTTGGCTATAATTAATGACTGACAGTGTGATGAATTGTGAGGCTGACCTGTGATGAAATCACAGACCAGTTTCACATCCAACATATTGACACAGTAGCTATTTAATTCTCAGTTGGCGAACCTGAGCTGTACTCCTACGTCATCTGTTTTGGTGGAATTTCCACTTTTGTAATTGGGTCATCTCTCAGGACTCTTTATATAGGATTTACTTTGTAAATATTATGTGTTATAAACTAGCAATCACCTTACATGAAATTTGGAACAGGGGGTCATTAATTTATCGCATGTTTTGTCTTTTAAGTGCTTATTACGCCACAATTAGCGAAGTCACTGGGCACATGTTAATAAACTTACACGGTGGCAGCCATTTTGTATTCCATATGCGCTATGCATTGTGGGACGATTATCGCTGACTCATCGGCTAATAATAACAAAGTTTGACATAAGGAAACCTCTTCTTTTCATGGTAAAGTGATTGTATATAGAATTTAAGTCTTTTATTACGGAGGAGGCGAATTGGGACTGGAATTGCACATTCATATTGATATTTAGTCTTCTGGACGTTTATTTTATACGTCATTGGTCCGGTGGACAGAATCTTGGTCACAATGACCGTTTTGGCCACAGTGACCGTTTGGCCACAAGTGTGACCGGTTGTGACCCATTCTGGTCACAGGCGTTCCTGACGGCTATATAAGGGCCGTATTTTGGCCACAGGGCCAGTCTTCCTTTGTTCCAGCAATCGAGAGGTGCAATTCTCGTCCGTCGTTCATTCATCCGAATCATTACAACTTAGAAGAACCTGTGCAGTATTTAATACTCCGTGGTACGCAGCTCTTCTTTTGAAGTACGATACGGGAAGACTCACTTTATTAGAAGTTCTGGATATTTTTGCTGTCAGAGAAAGCGTATATTCAGGGCCTCTAGTAATTTATTTAGTCGTCATCAGTCCTGCCCATTTTTTACAGTAAAGGGAGATAATCCAAGGACAAGTAGATTAAGAAGATTGCACATTGCTTTCCCTTGTTATTAAAAGTTGTTGGGAAGTCATTCTCAGCGAGTTAAGTTTAAAACAAACGAGTTGATTTATTTTCGCCATCCAACAGAATAAGAAGCCGGACCGTAACAATATGTTCATATATAATAGCGAAAAGTCAACAGAATTATGATTCAATATGCGTCATCTCAGGAATTTACTTGGAATCGTCAAAGGAAAGTTACCATGTAAAGATAAAGTATAATACACACTTTTCTTTTGTTACTTGCACATGTGGGTTAATTATCAAACAACTTTTTATTATTATTCCAGATGGCCTCACTAGATACCGTTAGACCCCTTGCCAGTATGTACCCATACTCGTTGGTTTACCCACGTAACAGAAACAGACTAAATCCTTTCAATAAGGCATACGATCCCTAGGTAATGAAGGTGATGATTTGAAGTAATGTTGATCACAATTATAAATTGTTTTAATACTCGTCTACATTTTACAATCCCGATAGAGCAACTTAAATCCTTCTGTGGATAACCTAGTTTTGTAAGTGCTGATAAGAGGTGTTTTCTCCTTTGTGAGATTCTTTTTTCTTAGACCTTTACTGTCTGCACTCATCATAAAGACGTGTCGAGACAAAAATGATGAAAAAGCTAACAAAATGGGTTTTAATTGAAATATTTAAAATGATAAACATGTAAATGGTCACTTCTTCGTTATACTAACCGTAATGATCGGTTTTGCAAACAGTGTAATATTGGTCAAGTCAAGACGGAGTATCACCTCTTAAGGTTTTGCCCTGAGTATAAAGATTTATGATTAAAGTATTAAGAATTAATCTCTTTTCCTACAGTGAATGAATTAGACAACATTATTTCATCTTAAAACAGAACTGTTATACTTAAAACTAAAACATTTATTAGGGATGCTATTAGGATGAAAAGCACTGAACTGTAAAACAACCCTTTTTTTCGTAACAATCATTGCTAAAGTCCTCTGTATTTTCAACGGAAATCATGTTTTCTTTGCATTTAATTGTGTGCTTACATTTTAGCGAAAAGTGCATATTACTTTACGTTTGTAACATAGTGTGTGCTATATTTTGCAACATTATATTATGTTTAGGCCAATGGCAAAAATTTGCCGACATGCCTGAAATTTGAAATAAACAAATAAAAAAAGCTAAACTTTATTGTCTTATATTCTTTATTGTTGGTACTCGTTATAATCTTCTTGTCGTTGTAAAAAGTGTCAAAAAAGGGTTTCATGTTATCATTCTGAACTACTACATGCTAAAGACCGTAAAACACGACTAAGCTAGACCACCCCATGTACATGTACACATATATCTATTTTAGTTTCTGGATGATCAGTTTTCAATTATTGCCCAGGCTTATCTTCAGATAAATACCGTTTTCTATATACTTCATGTGTCAAAAAACATTCATGTCGATTAAAAACAAACGTATCTCATATCTTAAAAAATAATTTACCCATCTATTGTGACGGAAGCTTATAGCTTATGGAATTCACTGTCGATTACTGCTTCCTGGACACATGACTCGCACTTGTGCCGATTTGTGATGAAGTCCAGGTATTTACATCTCACCGCTAACAAGGATCGAACCCTCCGTTCAAGAGGCAAACGCTTGACCACTGCACAACTGTCACTTTTATTTCGATATAATTGGGACTATCTACCCCCAAAGGAAAAAACCCCAAATTTGTTGTCCTTAGATAATTTCTTTTTTCCTTTTCTAAACCTACAATGGGTATTTTACTCAATGTTGATCAGGCGTTGACCAGTCACTGCACCAAATGATTTATTGGTATTGCAGAACTAGTAAGCTCTGCTCTGGCACAAGGACAGACAGATGATCTGTCTTCTGAACATGTCGTCTGCGTAGTCAGGGTGCCGGGATTCCAGGCTAATGAACAGAAATTTATCAGGTAGTGTAGAGGATTTATTACAACCAATAAAGTATATTTGTTTTATTTCTTCTCCAAAGTCTTTTTCATGTTAAAATAAAGCGTTTTTATATTCCAAAGGCATGTTCGACTAATGTCTTGAAATATATCGATCTAAACTCTTGAAGTCTGCGACAACCCTACAGCAGACGACACCACGATTGTTCTTTGCGATCACCTACTTAGATTAATTCAATATGTCGTATATACTTAAACACCAAAGTTTAATCGCATATAATTCAGTATTTTAAACTAAAACTACAAACTTCTATTGTATCTTATACTGGAAGAAATGTCCTGGTCCGAAATATTGTTTCGTTGTTAGTAAATGCATCCCCTTATTTCGAACCATAGAGGGGTCCAAAATGAAAAAATCTACAGAAGACTATAGATGATCAAGTATAACATTTCAGGCTTTGTCATTTTTGGAGAAAATTGGTCGTCTTTAACAATTAATCTTTGTATCAAACCGGGTTCTTGTGTAATCAGCTGTATGAACGTAACAGCGATTGTTGCTAGATTAAGGGTATAATCCAACCCCTACTCATCACAGTGATATCCCCTCATGGGATTGATCACTCCCACCACAGATGTCACATAATCATCTGCTTTGAAACAAAAGTGGCGTTAAAAGATGGCGGCGACTATCATTTGCGCTTAATTTGTAAAAATATATATATTCAATTCATGGTAAAAAATCAACACATAAAGACATTAATACTAAATTAACTACATACACTATATCCGAAAACATTTGAAAAGAAAAACATCATTTAAATTTCATCCACATCGGATAAAAATCGTGTGGTGGTAGAGATAGATACAGCAAAGCAAGGGGAGATTACTGCGGGGTGTATGATCCGATCCCTAGTGAGGGCATACCTGTTATACTAAGGGCGACTGTGGTAAGGAACGTTGGTTTGTGGACATAGCATATCGACTTAAAGATAACGATTTGTTTTGAAAATCCTTTTTTCTTAAATTTTGAATAGACAGATGTGGCGACAGTTGAATCAATCCGACGAAAGAAGATCTAAGTCAGTATGGAAAGGTTTTCCACCGATGATCTGTAGCCATGCAACAGGCATCGACCATTTATACCATCATTTATCGTGAATATTTTGGGCTCTGTGAACCTGTGTTTAGTATAAATGAAGGTATTGCATCAATCTCTTCTTGTTGACCGAATTAAACGCACAAAAAGGCGAAGACACACAAACAAAAATCAATTTCATGATAAGAAGAAAAACGCTTCTAATGGGCAAACTATATTTTATACTAGAAGTTTCAATGAAACAAAAAAAGATATCTAATTCTACTTTATTGTTGTTTTTTTTGCCCTATTATTTTTTGAAAGTATGAACTATGTGATATTCAGCCTTCGTAGTTTTTGCCAGTGGTACTATTCATTCTTGAAACCGTATAAAATGAGAAGTATGGCCTGTATATGGTCATTGTGGTGAAGAGGTATAGTGTTTGCCTCTGATAGGGAATACTGCATGTTCGATGCCCAGATCACAGTGGCCAACAGACAGTCCAAAATGGCTGCCGACATTGGCACTCTAACAAACCAGAATGACAAGAATAGCTGTAGAATGGTTAGGTACGTCCCAAAAGAATCCAGGATAATAAATGGTCTCGATCAAAATGAACCACGAGGAAAATATAACATAAGGAAATCCGTTATAGTGCTGGAACCAACTTCATGCTTATGCAAGTAAATTGGCGGTTGGTCTGTGATCTAAACAGTTTGCTACTCTAAGTATCTTACTTCATCTAAATTAAGCAGATGTTTAATGTTTTAAATTTTAAAGCAGACGACACAAAAATCTGTTTTTAGAAAAAAAACAGCATTCTAAGGGTTAACCCACAACAATGCTGCTACCCGGGGCTGAGAACAGAACTTTTTAAAAACCTCTCTCTGTTTGGCTTCAAATCCAGATGTGGGTTTGAATTAATTGGGAGGTGGTAATCCCACGTTGCTTGAAAGAATGTTGATGGTTCTTCCCGACTTGGCATGTACAAACGGACATATATGTTTTGGGATCTGTCTCTATTGACCATCATCCGGGCATTGCAATAAAACCGAAACAAATGTTTTATTCATAAGTTTTTTCATATAAGTTTAACTTATTTGTTCTACATCGATTGCGGAGGAAGCTTTAAGCTTGTTCAAAGCCACTCTCGATGCCTGCTTCCTGGATTCTAAACCAGTACTCCCACCGATCTGTGGGCTGGTCCTTGATATTTTCATTCCGCCTAGAGGGGATTCAAACCCTCGACCCCCGGTAAGCGGCCGATGCTCTACCTTCTAGACCATTTTCATCCACATGTTGATGCGATGTAAAAAAAAAAGAAGCCCAACTAAACAAGAAAACGAATTAATCTATCGAATACATACGATATAAACTGGAACATATGCTCAGAGGGGCCTCCTTAAATGGGACGATAATAGCGTGGCTATATTGTACACTGATAGCCCGGACCGTCTTACTATACTCTACCCTTTACACGTCGTGCATAACTGAGTTATAAGGTAAGACTAAACATCATTGGCAATCGATAACGGATGTTAAATAGAACAATTTGAACACAAAGAAGGGGAATGGTCTACCTGCAAGAGCCCAAGACCGACCAGAGAAGCATAGGAATTTTGCTTGCTTAAAACATTCTCATATTCACTCGTATCTTAACTTGTTTTCGAGAGAACGCTTTTACCCTGCGAAATGTGAGACCTCACATTATATGTTTACCTTTAACTATATTGTCACCTATTATTTTGTATTGTATACAGGCAATGTCACGAGCAATTTCTTCTTTTGTCAAAATGATTCACATTTGATTATTCTCACCACTGTATAATTGTCATAGTCAAATTTCTTACTCATTGCCTCCTGGTATTGTTTTCGAAATGAGATACCGGTATAAACTATAAACTCATTAAACCCATTATAGGCGAAGTGTTTGAATAAAATATAGTACATATGAACGAGGGTTTCCGCGTGAGCTTTATATATATGTGACAGTGATACAGGAGCAACACAACAGTCACCATGTCGGCGCAGAAGAAAGTAGACTACAAGTACCTCGGCAAGTCCGGGACCCGGGTCTCGAACATATGTCTCGGGACCATGACCTTCGGCGAGCCCAAACCGGTAAGCAATGATCTTTTGGCGTATTTGTTTCTTTTCGTATTTGATTGGTATTCGAGTGCATCTATCTATATTGTGTTACACGTATATTATATATTATAGATCATTCACGCTCTCGTGCAATGTTTATGTTTCAATCGATCGATACCGTAACTTAGATGCCGGGTTCTGATCGGAATTACCTACCGTTGCATTTAGTCTGAAACATCTGTTTACATTTGTACTCGGCCATATACTGCATTGGACCTATACCACACCTGAGAAATGGGGTAATTGGAATATCTGATCAGAGTTATTTACCGATGAATTAAGCCTATATCATCTGTTTAGATTTTTGAACTCGGCAATATACTACTTTGGACCTATACCGTACCTGAACAAAAAGGTTGATCGGAAGAAATGATCAGAGTTACCACCGTTGTATAAAGCAATCGACAAAACGGATAAAACTAAACAACCCTACAGCAGATTATTTCTGGAAGCTTGTTCCAAATGTAGAACTTGTTCAATGTGAGCAAACTCCTTTTTGTTGCAATGCTTTCGGTAAAGTTATATCTCTGATGGACAATGCTTGTTACTTAGAAAATGTGTTTCAGGGTCATACAATGCATTATCCTCGACAGAGATGGTTTGTTATGAAGTAGTATAAAGTCCTGTCCGTATCGATAGCCTTTTTTTTTAAACCAACATGCATATTAAAGACCTAACCTTTTCTTTTACTGTTTCACATCGAATTCCAAATTGTAATTAATATGCAAATAACGGTAGGTGACACAAACTATTAAATACTATTGCATTCTTGATAGATTAGATTTGAACAACTATTACGAAGTAAGGAAAGAGAAGATGGAATGGCAGCATTATTTGTGTAAATGGCAAATTGTGGGACACAGTAGTTGCGTGGTACCATGCCTCTATCCTTCTTCGTAAAGGGTTAGTGGCTCATTTCGTTGAGAACTGCCCCCATGTCTGAATTAAAGAAAGAGAAGACATAACGTATTTCCCACAACATCAGAGAACGGTTGACGAGTGGGCGCCTGGCATGATGAGTTTTAACCATCATTCAATTCAATTGCATATTCTAGATCTTCCAAATATGGACATGTGAACTGAGCTTTTGTAATTAAACACCAACAGCGTTGATATAAATAGTTGTTTATAGCTCATTTAAACCCTGCATAAAGAGTTGCGGTTGACTGTTGTGTTTATAAAGTAAACAACCTGTGTTTAGAACATCACCAGCCATCTCGGATATAGTTATTTATAACTTTTACAAACCCTGCATCTAGAGCTATCGTTCACTGTTTTATGTTAATCTCAGATGTATTTTCATCATGATACAACCCTTTGCATAATCGGGTTATGGCTGATTGAAACAATACTCGTAAAAACTCATCGTACATGTTCCTACCTTAAACAGATGACATAAGAAATATTTTTGATATAAAATGGACTTAGCTCTTAAGAAGCGTATTTTCAAAACATATGTCACTGCATTCATACGTTTTAAAGTCAGTTGATGATGGCATTTGCATTATCTGATTTAAAGGTGTATAGACAGCTTTAGAGGGACTATTTCACAGAGAATGTTCTATGAGTAACAAGCATTAAAATGACCATTTTAGTAACCCTAATCGGTGTCATTTGTTTCCGTAGAAAACATTCTATCTAGACAATAATTAAAATCGATGTCATTGTATTCGTAAAACCATATTTAATCTGTTAAATAATCCCTTTAATCAATTACCAAACAATAACGACATTTAACATCTTCGTTGCAGACGACTCTTGAAAACATTGTTGGAAAAGGAGAAATTGCTCGTAACGAGCAATTTGTCCTTTTCCCACAAGATTTTCTGCCCGATCAGAAGATTATTTTCCAAATTCATCACATTTCGAAATGTCGTCTGCAAACTCTTTCAATTTGGTACAGTCGAAAATTTGGCGTTTGGTAAAGGATTAAAATGTCTATCAATTATTACAGGGCGGTATGCAGATGCCACCGTCCCAGGCCAAGGAGGAGCTTTCCCACCAGATCATGGACAAGTACGCGGAACTGGGCGGGAACTTCCTGGACTCGGCCAACGTCTATCAGCATGGAGGCTCCGAGGAAATCGTCGGAAACTGGCTCTCAAAGTAAGACTTATTTTTTTACGAGTGTGTCGTTTTTCACATTAGTAATAAATAACCAAGTGTGCATGCCAACCGGATTTCATTTCACAAGTAAGGGGAAAAACCCAAAAATTCATAAACTATCATTGAAAAGCATTGGGCTATCGCATGGTCGCGAACGTCGGAAGCCGAACATTCTGATGATCAATTCGTCGTCAAAGACACCAATGATTGTTAAGCAGACATTTCCATTAAAGTCATTTTGAATTGATTTTTTTTTTCTTTTTACTAACTTTGACCATCTTTCACAATGATACACAAGTATCGTTTGTTTCTGGTTTCAGACAGGACAGGAGTCGTTTTGTCATCGCTACGAAAGTTCGTTTTAACATGGATCCAACAAACGTTAATAGAATCGGCTTGAGCAGACGACATATTGTTGAGAGTTGTGAGCAGAGTTTAGAGAGACTAAAGACGCCGTATATCGATCTATACCAGGTACAGTTATTGTCTTATCTTCCCTGAATTTTGTCGATCTTTCTCTATTCTATGTGTTTCACATTTTGTATAGGGGCATGGTGAAGTATTTACTGATGAAATATTATCTATCCCCGCATAACGATGTCTCACTGTTCTAATATTGTCAGTGAAATGTCTCAACAAGAGGATGTGTCAGAGTCAACTGCATGCCATAGCTCGGTACATGTGCGATTAATCTTAAAGTATAGGTACACATTAAAGGTTCTTGTTAACAGAAGAGACAATTTGAAAAACAAAATAAGATTCCGCTCAAACAATACAGGTTTTGTGTCGTTGTTTGATATTACAATTAAAAGTAGCTACTGACAAAATAAATAATCCGGGAAGCGTCAATATATTTTAAAATGTAGAGTTTAAATGCAGTAGATCTAAAAAAGCGATGTCAAGAATAGGTTAATTCTCAACACATTCTGTCTTTCTTTATTTGTTTCCATTTCTGTCGCATTGCTGAATCTTACATTGAATCAGTTTGAAAGTATTATTGGAAAAGGAAACAAACACTCGTTAATATATCATATGTTTGGAGTACAGAACTTGAAATCACATGAGGCACCTCGTGGGTTCAAATCCTAGTTAGGGTCATGGCTATTCACGTGAGGTAGTCTCTTGGCTGAATTACGGAATACGGACGGTTCGTTCTACCCCGCAAGACAAGTCCGTATGTGCAGTTGAGCAGGGCGGTCTTCCTCCATCATTAAGAATCAGGCATGAGAACCAAACAGCAATAATGTTAACGTACTTTAAAACCCCATGTATAATAATAGAAACAGACATTGCATGTAATATACAGGGAATTATAGCAATGGAGCACATATTTTGACTATACATACAGTTTGTATTTGCATTTATTTCAGTCGCATTGCTGGGATAATGCCACACCTATAGAGGAAACTTTGCGAACGTTTGACGATTTGATCCGAGCCGGCAAGATACGTTATTTTGGCGCCAGCAATGTACTGGGATGGCAGATGCAGAAGATCGTTGATAAACTGGAAATGATGGGTTTGAACCGCTGTGTCGCATTGCAAGTATGGCTTTTAACTGCGTTTACTCGTATCTATAAATGTAGAGATTTATGTCAAGTCACGTCTCTCAAGGGAGCAACAATATGGTAAATGTACAAGCCTGGAGTTGCCTCCCTTACCAGTATGTTACGATAACCTTAGAGAGCATGACAGGGAATAAAACAATAAATGTATTCCTTTATCCCTTTACCAAACGCTAAATATTCTATTGTCCGAAAGTTAATGGGTTTGCAGACGATATTTCAAAATGTGATGAAATTGTAAAAATACTATGGGAAAAGGAGAAATTGCTCATTTTCTGACAATATTTTCCAGACTCGTCTGGAACAAACTAGTTAAATGTCGTTATTGTTTGATAATGAGTTATGTTTTATTACGACGAAATACCTTTTGTTTTGTTTCACAGTAACATAATCTAATCTTAGCTTATCCTTTTCTTTTCATCAATAGCAACGGAAGCTTGAAGATTATTAATTTCACTCCCGATGACTGCTTCCTGGATACTGAATCAGTACTCGCGCCGATTTGTTAGCAGCTAGTCCAGTCATTTTCACCACGCCGCTTTACGGAAGTCGAACCCGAGACCATCGATTACTGGTTTCACAATAACACTACCATTCAATCACCTTGAACGACTAAACATGGACGCTTAGAGAACTTGTGTTATATGTCGGGTGCAATTTACCCGAAAGATTGTAACCCTACACTTTAATCCGAGATGTATTTCTCAGCTCACGGAAATACCCGAGTAGTTCCGATTGAGATTTCATAATGACACTACCATCTATTTGTTTTATTTTTCATAGCAACAATACAATCTTCTCTGTCGACAACCGGAGTTTGAGGAGTTTATGGTCTGTCACAATGAGGGAATCGGTGTGTTGCCATGGAGTCCACTTAAAGGGTATGTTATACGTTGTTTCCGTCGTAGATCCGGTGATCGTTGGCTTACAGGTTTGCTTCAAGCACATTTTCTGGTACATGATATGCAGTCTTTGTAAGTGAACATAGTAAAAGGATATGGTGTATATGGCAACTATTGGCTTAAAGTGAACGTTAGTCCTTCAGAAATGTTCAGTAGGTGACTTGTGCCCTGCATGAAGTAACCCTCATACTAAATAACCTTACTAGCACTGTTTTAACCCTTAAAAAACAAACCTTATAAACAATAAATTTTGTGTCGTCTACTTTCCCAAACTTTGAATAGCCGTTTTGTTGACTAAATGTACTCGGAATAGCAAACAGGTTAGATCACAGGCCAGCCGCCAATTAAATTGGCGGCTGGCCTGGATCTAACATGTTTCCATAAGCAGGAAGTCGGTTTCAGCACTATAAGGATTCAGAGTGGTTTTAAGAGATAGGATTCTTAATAGTACCCACAATTTGGAGTTCTGAGAAGATATGTTGAGGTCATAACTGGATTAATTCGCACACTTATGTTGCAATGACCAGCTCGTTAATTTAGGAACAAGTGAGGTCACAGTAAAGTGGTATCGCAACTCAATCTAGACATTTCTTATAATGCGTTGTGGATGTTGATTTGTCTTGTAACTGGTAGTCCTGTGGGTTTGAGTACATTTGCTCTTTTACACGATGGCTTTTGATCTGCAAAACCTTTAGATATAGCGTTTGCCTCTTGTGATATAAACTTTAATATCAAAGCAAATGGGCACATCATTTCCTATTAACTTTCTGAAATTGTAAATTTTATTTTCAGAGGCCTTTTAACCGGAAAATACAAGAAGGACATCAAACCTGACGCGACTAGTGGTCGTATCGGGTATGTTCATCAGGATGAAAAGAAAGCAATGCAGGCAGCGCCCGCCTGGAGTCAGTTTGTCGACAACGAGGGTTTCTGGAAACTCATGGATACCATGGAAACTGTTGCCAAAACCCATGGTAAGTTGATAGCTCGTTATCTGAGTGCGTAAATTTACTTAATGTTCATGAAAATAAGAATTTGGTCTGAGGCTCTGCGCTTAAATTGGCAGATTTATATGTAGATATCGTGTCTCTATAAACTCGAATTCTTTTTTCATCACTGAGAGAGCTTTTATGTAGCGCCACAGGGCAGTTGCTTGGGTCACTGGCTCTTCTTCCTTTTGAGCATTATAGTACATGTTCCCTGGATGCCCTACCAGTATTAGACTAGGGGATGTGTTTTGTCCGAAACACTCCACGTTGAAATAAAAGGGCGCTTTAATAATAAAATAACTAAATTTAATTCATCTTTTGAAATAAGTTGCATGTTTTCCAGAGTTTTAGTCATGATAAATCAGAACGATTGATGATCAATTTGCCTAATTTGCCCAAAAACAAAACTTAAAGTAATTTGATTTATCAAATTTGATGTTTGCTTTATCCCTTACCAGGTAAGACCATTCCACAAGTGGCTTTACGATGGTTGATCCAGAAAGACGTTGTCGCGTCAGTTATTATTGGTGCCACGTCTGTCAAACAATTAGAGGATAATATGGGGGCCAGCTCTGGATGGGAACTCTCCGCAGAGGAGGTAAGATTCTTAATCCGTATCTATATTTAGACAGCGAGACAATGTTAAAGTTATTATTGGTGCCACGTCTGTCAAACAGTTAGAAGATAACATGGGAGTCAGCTCTGGATTGAAACTCTCCACAGAGGAGGTAAGATTCTTAATCTGTATCTATACTTAGATAGCGAGAAAATGTTAAAGTTATTATTGGTGCCACATCTGTCAAACAGTTAGAAGATAATATTGGAGCCAGCTCTGGATGGGAACTCTCCGCAGAGGAGGTAAGATTCTTAATCCGTATCTATATTTAGACAGCGAGATAATGTTAAAGTTATTATTGGTGCCACGTCTGTTAAACAGTTGGAACATAACACGGGTGCCAGCTCTGGATGGGAACTCTCCGCAGAGGAGGTAAGAATCTTAACTCGTTGGTGTGATTTAAGAGTGATAGTGTTATTTGGGAGATGACACCATATTTGAACTCAACTCTCTCGCAATATAATGCGTGCTTTCATTTGTTCTAAGAGTTTGCATGACTACCTACGGCTGACAACACTATATGAAACCCGATCCCCAAACAAAGCTGTCAATACAATTAAAGTCAAAATACGAGGTTTAAAAGGGAACGACACTTCTTTGTAGAGTTTGATAGAGTTCCTTTACAGCCGAGGTATTCTAAGAACCAATTTTCTGCTCGTATGCTGAACGATTTTTTTCATGGATCTACAGATTTAAGTCACATGTCGTGTCGCACTGCCAGTGTAACGAACCTAACAAGCCTGTTGGTTACCTTTGCTCAATCGTAATTATACCAAACGACCAAGCTATAACTATGCATGTTCTCGATGTTTCAGATGTCTTCGCTGGATGCAGTCGCTCCTCGTGCCAATCCATACCCTTACGAGATGATCTTCCGGGCAAACGCAGACAGAAACAACTACTTTAACAACTCGTACATTCCATAATTATAATGTACACAGCATCATTGTGGAACACGTCAGACATTAGAGAGTATACGCAGACAGAAATAACTACTTTAACAACTCGTACATTTCATAATTATAACATACACAGCACCATTGTGGATCATGTCGGATTTAAGAGAGTCTACGAACAGTTTCACAGCGTTGTGGTTATTTTGCATTGCATTGATTGTTTTATGATTGCTTTAGAACAAATGGGAATTCATCCCTATTTGAGGGGTTTTCTTTTGTCGTAATGTTTTCATGTGTCGTTGAAGGAAAATGTGTTTGAACACGAGGGCATAATTTAACCCTTTACCAAACGCCAAATTGTTTTCTGTTCCAAATTCGGAAGAGTTTGCAGACAACATTTCACAGTGTTATGAAATTGAAAATTAATATTCTGATATATTAGAAAACAGTGTGGGAACAGGAGAAATTGCTCGTTACGAGCAATTTCTCCTTTTCCCACAGTGTTTCCAGAGTCGTCCCTAACAAAGTGGCGAAATAGCGTTAGTGTTTGGTGATGGGTTAAACATATGTTTACAAAGGAACTGGTATATGTAAGTCATTCTCGTGGTACTTGATCAAATAAATGATTTTAGTCTTAAGTCGATCTGGTTTCGTGAACACCCTTCATATTACCGGTTAATAGTGATAACACCTCTTTATTAGGGCACACATTATAAGCCAGTCACCTCGACTTAATTGATCAGTCAAGAAAACCTTTCCAATATGTTTAGTGAAGTTTACTTCAATAAAAGAGAGTTAAATGCAAGACTATAGTAAGACCTTCTCCCTTGTGAAGGACCTGCACTTGTCTCGCATTGAACCCCCGAATAATTGCTTTCAGAAGCAATTTGCACGTGTTTGGTTGCCGGAGGTTTGTTAATGATTTCACGGGTGAAAACCACAGGTAAACGGCGAATAATGGTCACCCTCGATTCCCTTTCAACTCAAAAAACGCTATCTTTTTCCAATCGTTGTTTAATTCTTTTTTATTCGAGAAATAAAATGGAAGAGGATAGCGTTTTAGGCTTGAAGGGGGTTTAAGGGGTGTTGGAGGGGGTCATTATTCGCCATATGCCTGTGGTCAAACTGTTATAGATATTCACAGCAAGGCGTCTAATCTTTATTAGTTCACTACTGGTGATCACTCTACCGCACGAAATCTCAGCCATTTCAACTAGTTCAAAACTGAAACTTCACAAATAGGCGGTTGAATTCAATAAAAGTTAATTCATGTTTTAGATATTTGATTACTTATCGGAAAATGCAGAAAAATGGCAAAATCTACCCTAAAAACGCCAAACCGGAAGTTGAGCAACCGATTTCGTCGTCAGCACCATGATGTTGTGGCAAAGCGATCACCAGCCCTGTAATTCAATTGAATTGGAGTTCAACAGTATTAAGTTGGTCATTGTGCCATCATGCGCACTAAGTATTTCCTCGAATGCACTGGGTATTCTTCTTCCCTAGTCACATACTGAACACATGTTGTCATATAAAAATACATCTAGGCTACTGTAGTATAGATTTACATCCAACTCCGATGAATAAATGCAAAGAGTGTGATATAACGGGATGTGTGGTCCGTCCACACCAATGGTTATTGTGTCGTGATGCAGATGAAAATGCGCGCAATGTTTCCAGGAAAAAACTCTAAAAACATTTTGATTATGCAAACACCAAAGGATCATCTTTGATGTTGCTGGCTCGGACGGCAAGGTAATTCCCGAGTTGGCCAAATTTATGAGTTTGCAAAGAAATCGTCTTATTACTACAAATCAAAAAAGTGTGTATATTGCGTTGCAAAGCTAGCATGTCGTACCTTCTCACAAAACGTTCAAAAGCTTGTTTTATTTAGTCTGTTGCTTTGAGTAGAAATCTTTGTAACATAAGATACAATAGCTCAGTAGTGTTCTGATGCGTTTGCTATTTAAAAGTTCTTTAAATCAAGCGTATTTCGAGGTCACACCGAGGCTCGATATTTTGCAATCGTGTTTCACATACACCTCTTGAAAAAGAACTTTGTTAAAATCGCCCGAAAATATAATCATTATTTTTAAAACGAGGGATGCCTGTTTTGGA
Source organism: Cerastoderma edule (assembly GCA_947846245.1). NCBI lineage: Eukaryota > Metazoa > Mollusca > Bivalvia > Cardiida > Cardiidae > Cerastoderma > Cerastoderma edule. The sequence goes on along the minus strand of OX401413.1, from coordinate 24,757,866 downwards.
CATTAAAAACGTGTTTATATGGCCATCTCGTATAGTAGATCAAAACTTTGGGAAATAGAAAGCAAATGGGAAAATGGCCATTGTCATCAACAATTGAGTAAGTGAGTTGTTTACCCGATAAAAAAATGACACTAAAATATCAATGCGAATATGATCTCTGTACAGTCAACAAGTATAAGGGAAAATAAAACGATGAACCCATTCATCTATAACGTCAGCCTTTCTTGGCGAAAAAGGTCCACAAGATACGCCGATGACGTTATTTACAAACCACAGACTGCTTTCCTGCTTGCTTGGTTTTATTAGATTTTTCCCTCACGGCAATTTATCTACAATGTTTAGCTTACGAACAATGAAGAAGGATCGTGAAACCAACTTCTGATATGGATTTGGATAGGCTTGATTGAACCTCTGATATTTCAAAGGTACGCCAGAGAAAGAAAGAAAACCAACAAATAAACTGGGAACTGATTTACAAAACATTTTAAGAAAATGTTTGCGGAAATCAACACTGATAAACATGGATAGTATTTAACATGAAAGTACAATGAAACAATGTGACCCGTCATTGGAAACGTCTCGTAGAGAAGACTTCAATATTGCGTTACTATTTAACTTACGCTTTTTTGCATAACATGTTTAGTAAACGTTACCCTTGTTTCTGGCTTTGAACCAATATATCCTGTAGTAAAGGGTAAAACTACAACTCTATATGTGGGGCAATCGGATACGGTGGTACAGAGGTGACATGTATGCGATTTTTTTCGAGATATTCCGAGTTAGTTAGTCGAAACAACGAGATAATAAGTCTTTATTCCGAGTTAGTTAGTCGAAAAAACGAGATAAGTAAGTCGTCATTTCGAGCTAGTATGTCGAAATAACGACTTGATTTTCTCGTTATTTCGACTTACGCATACATGTCACCATTTGCCCCCTTAATCGGATGTGAACTCTTATAATAACTTTGAATTTGGAGATTTACAGTACAGTTTTCCAAACCCTAAAACTATATCCTCAAGATTTATTTCTCGAGGGGTATTTTTGGACTAGGGTGCGTTAGCATCTTAGTCCATTGAAGTTACATACCACTTTCTGAGGGACTTTACAAACTGTGGTCTGACACGAATTACTCATTATTCATCTACATTCACTGTGCGGACTAATACCTTCTTTGAACCAAGAATGTAGTCCAGATTCACTCGCTTTACACTCCAAGACGTACGTAGCATATTGAGCTGTTAGACGGTTAAACTCACAACCACAGTTACAGTTTATCATGGCTATAACGTCAAGTAAACATAAACACATCATAATGGATTGGTCTAATAATAGGTACCTACAAACCCTGAAAAGTACCACCTTTACTCGCTTTGTTTTGCTCTAAATTATTACTGTCACGTTTACATTCTCTAAGACTTGCGTAGCAGATTGAGCTGTAAGACGGTAAAAACCAAAATTACAGCTTACGACGGCTGTAACGTCAAGTAAACATAAACACATCAAAATGTCTTGGTCTTAGAATAGGTAACTTCTTTAACCCTTTCCCAAACAACAAATTTTGGATTGTCCAAAATTGAAAATGTTTGCAGACGACATTTCAAAATGTGATGAAATTGTAAAATATTCTTCAGATAGAGCAGAAAACCTTGTTGGAATAGGAGAAATTGCTCGTTACGAGCAATTTTTCCTTTTCCCACAATGTTTTCTAAAGTCGTCTGCAACAAAGTAGTCAAATGTCGTTATTGTTTGGGAAAGGGTTAATACCGTATACTTAACTACCGTCATATTACATACAAACATACTCAAGAGAGGGAATCAATAAGCTTAAAGCTTCCGTCCGAATCCGGTAGTAAAAATATTTCAAATTGAAATATGTTTAAACCCTTATGATAAGACAACCTATCCTTTTCTATTCCGCTCAATAATGGTCTCGGCCACTTTATATCGTAGATAGGTAAACAACAGAACAATAGGTTGATTAAAATTATCGATTTTCTACAATTTTCATTATAGCTCCCTTTACATATTTACGTTTTTCAGAGAAGTGATTTTCAAACTTCGGACGTTAGACGCCGTTTCTTTAAACCATACCATACATTTGCACGGCTTTTAGTTTAAACCTTTACCAAATGCCAAATTCTAAACCGTCTCAAATTGAAGAAGTTCGCAGATGACATTTCAAAATGAAATCAAATTGAAAAATAATCTTCTGATAGGGCAGAAAACATCGCGGGACAGGAGAAATTGCTCTTAACCGTCAAATTTTAGGATGTCCCAAATTGAAAGAGTTTGCAAACAACAGTTTGAAATGTGATGAACTTGAAAAATCTTCATCTGATAGGGCAGAAGACATTGTGGGAAAAGAAGAAATTGCTCTTTAAATCCAAATTTTAGAATGTCCCTAATTGAAAGAGTTTGCAGACATGACATTTCAAAATGTGATGAAATTAAAAAATAATCTTCTGATAGGACAGAAAACATTGCGGGGAAAATGATAAATTGCTCATTAAGAGCAAATTCTCCTTTGTCTACAAAGTTTTACAGATAATTCTGCTACAAACTGGTCAAAGGCCTTTCTTGTTTGGTAATGGGTTTAGACCGACTGTTAGGTTTTGTGTGAGCGTAATAAGTGTCTCGGTTGATCGAGAAAAAAAAAAGCTTCCAAACGCAAAATTTTAAACTGTCTCAAATTCAAAGAGTTTGCAGACGACATTTCAAAATGTGATGAAATTGAAAAACAATCTTCTGATAGGACAGAAAACATTGCGGGAAAAGGAGAAATTGCTCTTAACCCCACCAACTTTTAGAATGTTCCAAATTGAAAATGTTTGCAAATGGCATTTCAACATGTGATAAATTGAAAAATATCTTCTGATCGGACAGAAAGCATTGTGTGAAAAGGAGATATTGCTCTTAACCACAAAATTTAGGATGCCCCCAATTTAAAGAGTTTGCAGATGGCATTTCAAAATATGTGAAATGTAAAAATAATCTTCTTCTAGGACAGAAAATATTGCGGGAAAAGGAGACATTGCCCGTTGAGAGTGTTTTCTCCTTTTCCCACAATGTGTTCCAGAGTCGCCTGCAACAAACAGGTCAGATGTACTATATATGTTGGAAATCGCCGAAGAAGTGACATTTTGCTTAACACGGTGCAAAGGAAGAGATTATTTTATATGGTTAAAGAGTAAATCTGCTTTTTCGTCACAATATGAAATACTCCTTGCCATATAACCTGCATTTGGAGAATGTATATCTCATAAAAAGTCCAAATGCCATCACCGGAATGTGAAACCTCACGGAGAGGGCAACGTGATTAACATTAGTAAACCTATTCCTCAAATGGGTTAATGTGACTTGTTACAATTGAAGCAAAATCAGACAAGAAACAATTACTAAAGTCGAAAATATAGCAAAGATGAGCAAAGCCAGTGCGTATTAAAGGACAAAGGGATGGCTAACTGTCCATCCGGCGGCGGTTAATATTGCGGTTGATTGAGATGGACTACACATCCTCTTTAACTCGGATGATCCAAGCAAACTGTAGAAGGAATTATCTACGTCTGGATCATTCGGACTTCTCCCGAAATCAAAGCACCATAATGCGAGGCTGAAAAATACTATCTCTCAATGTCCTTTTGTATAGTTATTAAACCAACGCATGTAAGAGTTAGAAATAAGAGCCGTTAACATTGCCTTTTTAAAAGAAAAAAAGGAAACAATCAAAATACAAATACCCTACCTAGTCTGGGCTCCGGGCCCGTAGGTATACCCCACACTAGGGGTCACTACCTCCGCGGCCTAATGATTACTACCAGTCAACTAAATGTGACTGGTCTAAATCAAAGCAAATATAGAAAACAAAAATAACAAGGAAAAACGTTTTCTCCCGGTTTTCGGTAGGATCATGGACATAAGCAGTTAAATTGACATTTGGTATCAATTTCATCTTAAAGATACTCTCAGAGATGTGTGCTTTGAGAGGAACAAACATTAGAAATTTGATATTCATAATCCTTGTTCTTAAACAAAAGATCGCTTTCAATTTCTTTACATATTAGCTGCTAAAAAAAACGTGCTTTCATTCATTGATATGAAGTGAGCATTCGCATATGTATGTTCTTCTTTGGGAATGCGAGTTAATAAATAATCGGGGGAATTCTTTCTCACGCACTTTTAAAGGTACGACACCCGTGACGTGAATCTGCTGAAGGCGGAGAATTAGAAAAGTCAGAACAATGAAATTAAAGGTTAAACAGAACACAATTTAATGCCATTTTAAAATCAAATTTCATATTATAAGAATCATTCCTGGATTAGAATTCTTATCCGTTGATGTAATGTTTATTTCAATGGGAAAATTCAAAACTAAGGTGAGGTCAATGATATTAAATAAATAACACGACGTAAGGGGTGGAAACACGTTCCACCAATGTAGAAAGTGCGAGTATTTTTTAATAAATCCTTATCGAATTGAGCAATAATGATAAATAAGGTTTTTCGTTGTTTGTTTTCCTCCTTGTTCGGCCCAAATTCGCTTGACAGAAAAAATGCTTCCATGGAAATGCGCTTAAATGTTTCCAAAGACCCATGTGACGTTAGTATCTATAAATACCATCATTTACTCTACGTTTAGCATGTTGTTTACACAATAAACCCATTCAAACGGTCTGCAATATCGGCGATTTTGATGTTATTTAGAATGTTCCAAATAATCCAATTCTATGAAACTTTAGAAATGCATGCAATTATTTTTACGGTAAAAACCAATTTATCTTAAAAAGTTAAAATCTTATTCTTTGAGAAAGGCTCTTTAAGTGCAAACTTTCTTTCTGGCGAAGTTGCTTCGAATGTCGTCGTAACTTTCTTTTTCTAACGCAGGAAAAAGAGAAAGGGTATACAGTGTATAAAGAACAATAGTGGTAGAAGTGAAGTTTGCTTTTAATGCAGTTTGTGCTTTGAATAAAGAGTACCTAACCAAAAAGAGACACACTGCGATACACCCAATGGTTTTCTAAACTCAAATATGAAACCAATCTCACTTTCTATCTTTGTTTTACTCTTTATAAGATACAATTTCGTGAAACAATGCAAACACGTAAGAAACGTTCAGTCACTTTTCATCCTTCAACTTCAATTCTTTTCGTAGTTTTAACATTCATTATTTTCGCACAGACACATAATCATTTTGAAATGTTTGAAAGGAAAATTCATTTATACTAAAACACTTTACAAGTTCAATCAATCGCACAACATAGCCTAGTGCATCATGTATTCAAGTGTATTCAATGCGATATCAAGTAATAGACTGTTCTAATTATGTAAACAAATGACGTTTGTATTCCTTTTTACGGTTGCCTCATGGGAAATCGTAGAATGTCCAGATGTTCGAAAAATAGACTATCGCTCAGTCTCTGTTCACAGGAATAATGTTGCCCAAAGAAATTTTCAAATGTATCCTCCATCATCTTGCTTTAAACGCACCTTAATCCTTCAGTGCTTTCAGCGCTTTGATTACACTTTTGTTGCACCAAAGTTTTGCATTCATCTACAACCCCTTGGATGCCCTCCCCCGGAAACACCCCCACTACCTCAACCAAACACGATCAGTCCATATAGACATGCAAACATGTAGTAACTCACCAAGAGTATTGTATATATGTACTAATTTTGGTTAATGGATCTTAAAACCGTGTCGACAAGTTCTCAGTTATGTTACAGGTTTATGGGTTTTACCAGTACTTGGTCAGGGCTCTGTATTAAGTCTCTCTGAGTACATGTATAAGACTCCGCAAACTAACATGATAAGGAAAGGAGTTCTCGTTCGGAACAATTGTCAAAGGGAAATTGACACATAGGTCAACACTAACCTCTATTGATACACAGGCAGTATACAGTACCAGTAACTTGTACAATCTATTGGTCCTACACAACTTCAACTGGACGTTAGGATGCCATGTTGTCAATTCTTAGATATTATAAGATTAGGGTTATAAATTTCCTCATGGGAGATAAAGCAAATAAGCAACAATATCCTTCCTTCTAAAATTTGTTCACACATTTCTGTGGAAATGTAAGATTTCATATGGAATCTTCTCAATTTCTAATGGTCACAAGGACCGCCCAGGCTATGAAGTAACTGGGCCTACAGGCAAAACAGGTGGTCAAGAATCTAAGGACATGAATGAGTATCTAATCATGTGTAGACTTAACATACGTCACCTCTCTTACTTCATGCATTTAACCCATATCTCCAGCAGAGGATTTGAGAAACCGTTACCATAAAGGGAACCACTGCTCTTTTAAAAGCATTCTTCGTAGGACAGAGTAATTTCCCACTTTATCAGAATTTGTTTTTAATTTTAAGCTAACAAAAACCTCAACATAAACCTTCTTTTTATCTTGCATACTTCTTATGGTTCTTTTCTTATCTAAATAGAAAATGAAAAAGAACAATTCCGGCTCCCAGTCTAGCGTTCAGGATTTCGCAACGGGCGTAACTTTCCTTATCTCACCACCTTTACCAAGATTACAAAATTACCAGAACACACTTGTCTCTAGACAATAAAGACACAGTTAGTAATCCCATCATGAAGTCAACCACAATATCGCTCTTTCTCGTCGCCGCTCTTTACGGGGTAATGGTGGAGTCAGCCACCACACAGGTTCCCAAACAAGGATGCTGTATGTCCAACAAGTTCACAGCAACCATGCTTGAGCTGGGTGCCAACCTACAACACAACAACACGGAACCCCAATTCCGCGAGGTAAGGTTTGCAGTTCGATCCTCGATGTGTTCTTTTTTTATTTCTGATCATATGGCTTGGGATTGAACCTCATTGTGCAAGACACACCCTTTTTCGGCACGCTTGTGGCCGTGGTACTTTAAACAATGTGATGGTAAAGGAAACCCCCAAGATACGTTGAGATTTTATTGAAGAATCAAAGCAATATACATGTATATTAATGAAATATTACTCTATCTTATACATGTATTTAGATGTGATTCTGCTTCAAGGCCATTGCATAGTCTTGCTTCGATTTGTATATGCCAAGGTTTTAGTGCAAATCTCATCGACAGGGGTTTAAATTACTTTGTTGGATTATTTTTTCATGATTTGCACGTTTACATCAAAACATGTTTAGTTATTTTGAAATATGCAATTCTTCCCTGTTGTGATTAAGCCTCGGAAAGTGAGACTTTAGATTATCATCAAAGCAAATATATATCATCGGAATAGTGAAGCATTATATGATAAACATTGAAACAACTGTGACAAAAGGAAGGACTCGCTCTTTTTGTTCCGATGCTACATCGTCTTCTTCAAATGTGTTTTAATGTATTTGTATATGTTAAAAATGTTGACCGTTTGTGAATACACAGTCTTAGAAAGATTATAAAAAAATATATGGTTGGTGTCTTAAATATTAAATGTTATCCGAAAAGGCGTAGGAAAGTTATCTGGTGATCCGAATGGCAAAATGATCCATAGATTAGCACGATAACTGGGTTTGCTGTCTAGTTCAGCAACTTAATTATGTTTTATGCTAAAGTTTAATTGACATCGACTTAGAAATCGTAAAAGCTGTCTTGGTACAGGTATACCGTATACAACATGTTGTTAATATTTTTGTTAGGAATCATTGACGAAAGCATATATATATTGTATGCCGCCTTGGCACAAAGTAACCATAAACAACACATTTTTAATAATAAAGGAAATATTGACGACGACTTGGATTTCTTGTATATGTCTTGATTCAAAGATACTGCAAAGCCATTGTTTTGAATGTTTCTGTAAGGGTTTCATTTACACTGACTTGAATATCTTGTATGCCGTCTTGGCACAAAGTAACCATAAACAACACGTTTTTGATAATAAAGGAAATATTGACGACGACTTGGATTTCTTCTACATGTCTCGATACAAAGATACTGCAAACCCATTGTTTTGAATGTTTCTGTAAGGGTTTTATTTACACTGACTTGAATATCTTGTATGCCGTCTTGGCACAAAGTAACCATAAACAACACGTTTTTGATAATAAAGGAAATATTGACGACGACTTGGATTTCTTCTACATGTCTCGATACAAAGATACTGCAAACCCATTGTTTTGAATGTTTCTGTAAGGGTTTTATTTACACTGACTTGAATATCTTGTATGTCGTCTTGGCACAAAGTAACCATAAACAACACGTTTTTAATGTTAAGGAAATATTGACGACGACTTGGATTTCTTCTACATATCTTGATACAAAGATACTGCAAACCCATTGTTTTGAATGTTTCTGTAAGGGTTTTATTTACACTGACTTGAATATCTTGTATGCCGTCTTGGCACGAAGTAACCTTAAACAACATGTTTTGGAAACAATGTTTATTCTGACGTAATTATCTTTTAAAATCGGCTAGGCACAAATATACCGTATACAACAGTTTTTTTCAGTATTTCTTTTAGGGCTATATTGACATTGAATTCGATACATTGTATGCTATCCAAGCACTTGGATTTCTATTTTTGCCATTTAATCGTGTTTTGTATCAAGGTATCATTTACATCGACTTTGAAATCATGTATGCCGTCTTGACACCAATATAACGCACAAACACCTGTTTTTATGTTTCTTTTAGGGCTTTATTGTCATCGACTTCGATTATGACGCTAAAATGTTAAAACTCGATACGAGCACGATGAACCTTCAGACTGGTAACTATGACAACGTAGTCACCCACAACGATTATCCAAATGTAAGTAAGATATGCTACTCGATTCATATATCCGAATTTGTTCTCGAATTTCTGAAATTAATGTTTACGAATTTCTGAAGCGTAGCAGTATCTCAAAATTGTAAGTTGCTTGTATATCTGAGTTGTAACATGAAACTTCGAGTCGTTTTTACAGGATGATACTCAAGTGTTCTAGTTGGAATTCGTTTTTGTCAAGTTACTTCTTGAACGCCTGAGTTATTTCCTAACTGTCCTCACAATACTAGACTGTCTGATTATAACACATATACTAGCGTTTACACATCGGGTGCAATGATTCTTTATTCATTATTGGTCATTATTAATACATTGATATGACCTATCAAGCAACACAATGAACTCCTATATTGAATTCAGTGAACAAAGAAGTGTTTACATGCATACCTTTCGATTAATTCCGATACTTTGTTTTAAAGGCAGATTCGTATGTGCCTGAATGCTAGTCTTGTTCCGAATGATGCATAATTCGATAGTTTAATGTTAAACTTAAGTACATATAAATCCTTCACAACTATGATGGACTTATTACAGTATTTCATTGAACCTTCGAATGATGGCGTTCCGAGCTCTATTTAGTTACTATGCCTTAAACGATAAAACAGGCTCAAAATCAAATTGCTAACAATTCAGTTATTTTATTTGGCAAAATCAGCACAAACATGCGTTTGGCCATAACATTTCAGGACAAAATGAATATAGAATTATAATCTTTCTACAGGAATATTCAAACAAGACACATATACACTCATATAAATATACATACAAACAAACATACGTGTTAGCTCACTCCAAAGAAAAAATGGCATACTATTATCATAGGTGCAAGAATTGCGTAGTTCAAACGCTTCCTATAACCCTTTACCAAACGCCAAATTTTCGACTGTCCCAATTTGAAAGAGTTTGCAGATGACATTTCAAAATGTGATGAATTGAAAAGTAATCTTCTGATAGGGCAGAAAACATTGTGGGAAAAGGAGAAAATACTCGTCAAAAGGAATTTCTCCCTTTTCCACAATGTTTTCCAGTCGTCTGCAAAAAAACTGGTCAAATGTCTTTATTGTTTGGTAATGGGTTAAATAATGTGAAATTTTAATAATTCACTTTAATTGACTTTATTGATATTTTGCTGCAGGATAAACTGTATGCCGTCGCTGGGGACAAATGTTCCGTCAACCTTATAACGGCTTCCGGAATAGCGGATATAACCCAGCCTTGCATTCCATGTAAGTGTCTTATGCATTCATTAAGTAGTAAACTTAATTAACCCTTATAGTGCTGGAATCGACTTCATGCTTATGCAAACAGGTTAGATCCAGGCCAACCGCCAAGTAAAAAGGATCGGCAACTTCTTTTAAGAGACCATTTTTGATAGAGATTTCTTGTTAGTTCTGTTAACTCTTATATTCCTGGAACCGGCTTCATGCTTATGCAAACAGGTTAGATCCAGGCCTGTGAACTTATCTGTTTGACCTGTTTGCTACTCTGTGTATCTTTCCTCAACAAAATGAAGCAGATATTCAAGTTTTTGGTAAGCCGACGACACACACACATCTTTTTTTTTTTAGAAAACTACCAACCATCCTAAGGGTTAAGTTAGTTGACATTCGAGCGCTCTTATTGTTGACTATTTGTTGTTTATTTGTAGTTCAACTCAAATTTTAATGGTGTCATTGAATGTGGTGTGCAATGGAATAGTATTGGCCTATAGCACCAAGGGTCCCTTGTTCGATCCCCGTTAGCGGTCAGGTAATAATACTGGAAGTTACACATAATTCGGTGCGAGTGCTGGTAATGTATCCATAAAATAGTGATCGGGATTGAATTTGACAAGTTTCATGCTTTCATCACAATCAATGGAAAATGAATAAGTTCAAACTAAATTAAAAACAAAAGTTGCAACGCTGCAACTCAAGGGTCGAAATGAATATTTCCATTGAAAACTATGAACTTTCTTCCATTCCCAATGCCAATGATCATCAAGAAGCATTTAGGTAACTGTATTATGTATTATCATACTATTTCGGTCTTTCATTTGACTTGGAGGCGACCTCATAGCTGCAATGCATCATATAACCGACAGAGAGATTAACACCTCGCCATTGCGATTGTCCATCGGGAAAAAAAGAAATGCAGGGAAATCACTTGATCACAATGATTGAAGCAATCCTCCTGAATGCTTTTTCACTCGGAACATTTCTTCAAAATAACCTCGAAGCTAATAGGGGAGCCATTTTGAAATCCATTATTTCTTTAAATAGACTGGTCCGAAGTTCCCATCTAAGAAAATATTGGTTCGTAACAATGGTCGAAGTAATTCTTGTGACTTTCCATCCCCACCACAGCCGACTTCACGTTTGAGCGAACATACCGACTAGGAGCCGCGTCTGCCGGACTGACGGTAAATATATTCGCGGGGCCGCTATTCGGCGAGCGTGTCTCCCTGCACGTACAATCCGACACCTGCACGCCCATCCTGCAGACGCTATACGGTCCACGGCCGCTACGTAAGGAACGTTGGCCCCTCTTTATTCTATATAAAATCAGCCATTTTGGACCCTTCACACTACCTACCATGACAAGCTTTAGAGTTAATCCTCGTTGTTTCATTATTCCACACTCCGTACCCTATCAGAATTTTACGAACAATCATGCCGATTCATCTGCTACTTTTTTCGCTATCGGCAATCTCTTTTCGCGACCCATAAAAATCGCATCCAAATATGCTTGGGTTAGCGAAAGGCGTCTTCAATATCGCTTCGCCTTCCGCGAAAGCAGTTCTGGAAAAAAGCAACACTATTCTTTTTTACAAACCAAAGGTTTAGAACATGGCCAACACCCACAAAAGATCAAAAACAGCCTAAAGGGCCCCTCTTCTGTCATAAAAGCATATAATGAACACACAAAGTAACATTTTAAATTTTCATGAAATACTTTTTTTCTGTACAACGACTCCGGAAATAATTCATGAGTGGTCTTTGACCGTATGCGAATGTCAATCGCTACTCCTCGGTAAGGGTGGCATACTACACTGATCCGGCCTGCCGGAATTTGCGGAGGAGTTCCGATTGTGCGAATGCGTGATCGGTTTTATTGTTGAAGCATAGCAGAAAAGCATTTTCATTATGAGATTTTGTGGAATCCATCGTGGCATAAAGATGGCTAAGAGCCTTTTAGAACCCCGCTTCAAAAGAACAACACATCATTTTCAAGGTGCTTGTTCATGGAAGAGAACAAAATAAAATTCAGTCGAAACAAAACAGTTTCTGTGTTATTGTTTGATTTTATAATTAAAAGTAGCAATTGTAAGCATAGTTAATTCATAAAGAACCAATTCATCTTAGTATATCATGTCTGTAGGCAACAGATCTCAAAAGAGATGTCACGCTTTTGGATTAAAATACATGTCAATTCACTGTATAAACATGCTTTAAAGCTGTTTAAACAATTTACTTTTGCTTCAAATGGCTAGTTTTTAGTGCGTACCATATAACAGTACAGATGTTGTACAGTTTTAAAGAAAACACATTTTTGTGAACATGCACCTTTAAAACAGTTTACCGGGTTTAAACATTTGTTTTCAAATATTTCTCCGTTATGTGATGTGTACTCTCAAGAAATGTACTTTAGGGAGTCTTACTCGTCCGACAGGTTGCGGTAAATGTATAGACGCGACAACGTAGGGTATTCTAGAGGATTAGATTGGGGCCTTCTGGAATATTTTTAATCGGCAATGCTTATACACACCAGAGCCTCTAAACGAGGCATTCGAGTGACATGTACACGTAGTTGATAAGCGTTTTACTGGGCAATGGTGCGAATGTTCGTCATTAAACCACCATGTTGCAATGCCAGCCCGTTTTGGATGAGAGAGGACCCCTTGCCATACGTTCCATAGGGGTTGATAGACGGGTGGAACCATCGCTATTCTATTTAGTCAGTCAGGAGACTACATCTGATAAATTATGCAAATCTACCACTAACATGATGTGAACCCACTCAGAGGGAGGGGCGTTTCCTCATTTTAATTGTGTTACATGTTATCTTACCCCATTAAGAAAGTGTGTGCAATCAATAATTTACAATGTTATGCTACTTTAAAACTCCAGTATTCTAACCATTAAACCAATGAGACCCTTACTGCGGTCATGTTTTAATGTATTATTTTTTTTTACAGAGCACGATCTCGATGTTACGACTTTCCTCTTTACCAACTTCAAAGCAAACACGCTGAGCTCTGCCAACGCATTCGACCTTCCAAACAGTTGCAACGTAACTAGCCTTCCTTTACCATTTACCAAATGCAAAATATCGACTGTCAAAAATTGAAAGAGTTTGCAGACGACATTTCGAAATGTAATGAAATTGAAAAATAATCCTCTTCTGATACGGCAGAAAGATGTTTTGGAAAGGGAGAAATTGCTCGGTAAGAGCAACTTCTCCTCTTCCCACAATGTTTTCCAGACTCGTCTGCAACAGACTGGTAAAATGTCGGTTTTGTTTGGTAATCGGTTAATCAAAGTTCCCCCTTCTTAGTTTATGAATATTAACCACTAAATAAAGATTTTCGTAAGAGCTTAAACTACATGAGAACATGTATAGTGTACTGTAATATAGCATTAAGTGGATTTACAATTACAAGAAAATGGCTGGAAGTGTCTTTATAAGTTCACTTCGAAGAGACCGGCGACGGTGCCGGCTATCGAACCCAGGACCACAAGAATTAAAGTCCAACACCTTAACAACTAGGACTCGCTGGAGAAATAAATAAACCAGCATATCAATGGTATCCAAAGAGAGTAAATTGGTTCGTCGCGCTCTTTTAATGATGTTAACCATACAATAATAACATCTTTCTTCATGTGTGATTTACCACTGATTAAAATTAAGATAAGGAAAAACGCTATAAAAGTAACACTTTCTTCATTATATTTTGTAGAAACTATATTGACAAAGAGATAGATTTTTCATTAGGAAAATCTTTTTCTTTTGTAACAGAGGATTATCAAAATATCTTTAGCAGACGCAGCAACGTAGGGTATAGGACAATGTCATGAAATGCTTCTACAGAACATTTGATAAATTAAAGCATTATTGAGTACGGGTGTAAAGTCTTTGCTTCTTCACTATTTCCTTTTTCCTTTCACAGATTGAAGTTCCAGTCGGGAAGTAGTCATGGAGCGGCGAATGGATCGTCGAGTTTGAAAATTTGACATGAACATGTGCTTTTTGAAAATAAAATATATCACTACTGTAATTCAGCCTTGTTATTTCACCCATAAAAGCAGTAAGAAAGAATTTGATTGTTGCATTTTCGCATGATTTTTTTATGAATACAATATGTGATATACCATGTTTACATGTTACTTAGATTTTTAGATTTAAGGACATGTTCTACAGTTTTATATGAAAATAATTCTTTCATAGAATTTTCTTATATAAAACTACCGAGAACGTCCTTAATCAATAATGATTAGCCAATGCTGTTAAATCGATGGTGCCTTATAAGGACGTTCTCGGTAGCTTTTTCTGCGCACTTCATCTGTGCATCCAAGGGAGATAATAATCTGCTACCGAAGAGGTACTTGCATAGTAGTCGGATAAACGTTTTTATTCGGATGAAATTTACTGTATGCATTTGTTTTCAAAGAATAATCATATTAATCAATAACACTATAAAAGATTATTAAGAACATAACATATTTCTCATGCATATTAAGCCCCAAGCTTCTATTTTTCAAGTTTAAAATTATTTTAGTCGTTTTTATAAAAAAGAATTTCAAATACGATTACCATGGAAAATGTCATTTTACAGAAAAAAAAAACTCGTCAACATCTACTTTTTTGCATTTTGTATTCTATGAAAGGAATTTTAAGATATCTTCATTTGTTTGTAATATACATATCAATTTTCATTGTTTTTTGTCGAATACAAAAATTTGAAAAACTGATTTGGATTACAAAAATTGTTCAGATTGTAATAATTTGAAATAGATCTAGCATTGAATAATAAAGTATTGAATTTACGAATTCGTGTTTTTTATGTTAATAAACCTTCCAGAAATTATTTTATTGCCTTTGCAGATAGTATGGTCATTTTGACCTTTGTTACCCAAACGGTTACCATGAAAACTGCCATTTTACGCAAAAAACAGTTCGTCGACCTGCATTTTTCTTTTCATTTTTGAATTCACAATAAAATTTAAAATAACATATCAAAAATTAAGAATATTCTATGCAAGGGTTATTTTCTTATAAAACTGTAGTAAATGTCCTTAAGGTACGCTTTACACGATCTATTGTAGTTTTTTAGTGGAATTTCATGTTTTTGCCATATTTCAGCTTAACAAATCCTAACACAAAGCCTTTGGCTAATTTTCAGACATAACTTACTTATGTAATTTCATTTTAACTTTGTGAGAGAACGTTTTCTTACTTTCTTTCTTTACATTATTTTGTTTTATCGCAAACGTCTCATTCCTAAACATTGTATAACTTAACCCTTATAGTGCTTGATCCGACTTCCTGCCTATGCAAACAAATTAGATCCAGGTCAGCCTCCCACTAAATTGGCGGCTCGGCTGTGATCTAACCTGCTGACTATTCTAAATGTATTCTCTCATTAAAAGCAAATATTTAAGGTTTAGGATAGAAGACGATACAAAAATATATTTTAGCAATTTACTAAGCATTCTAAGGGTTTATGAGTTCCTCTTCCCGTCGATAACGTGGTATTCATATCGTATATCCCGTCGATAACGTGGTATTCATATCGAATATCCCGTCGATAACGTGGTATTCATATCGTATATCCCGTCGATAACGTGGTATTCATATCGTATATCCCGTCGATAACGTGGTATTAATATCGTATATTTAAGTATGTACTGTCTTTATACAGCAGATCTCAAAAACTGGTGATATGATTTTGGATGTAAGCGCTTAGAATGCTGGGTAATTTTCTTAAAATAGATTGACGTGTCGACCGTCTCCAAAACCTTCAATAAATGCTTAACTTTGATGAGGAAAAATACTCAGAGTAGTAAACAGGTTAGATCACAGGCTAGCCGCCTATTTAGGCGGCGGCTGACCTGGATATAACCTGCTTGCACAAGCATGAAGTTGGTTCCAGCACTATAGGGGTTAACTTTGACATACTACGTTACTCGGCTTTGTATGGAATTCTGTCATTTGATGAAAAATTGCACTCTTCGTCTGATGTTGGGTTAGAATGGATGCAATGAGAATAGTGCATATTCAAGCGTCTATCGAAATAAGGAGCAGATCTCATCTCCATCCGAGTTTGTCAATTGCAAAAAGTGCAACGTTCAGCGAGAACTGCCTTCATAACTTGGCCGGATGAGATTCAACTGCAAATCCGCTTTTATTTTGTAAAGTACTTAAAATAGTATCGCGTGAAGGCATCCACCTTCCGTTTGTTACTTCTTATGACCATGTTCTGAAACTTGACCAAGAGTTAACACTGTATGGCTGGCTCTCTGCAGATTTGTTAAATTTATGGCAAACCACAAGCATAAACGATTTTCAGTTGATGGATAACATGCGAACTAAGGTCATGCAAGCAGCCCCGTGTTAGAAATCAACAAGGGTACAATGTGTGATGCAAAAACTCTAGTCGAAACAGAAGAAAATGCTTAATGATTGTCAGTGCTGGATAGTCGATGTGTGTAACACTAAGCTTGATTTGTGGGTTGGTGTTCTTTTTGGCCAATGTTTGTGTGATAGAGAAATATTCTGCATGTCAACCATCAGACTTGGTCTTAGCCAAGGACGATTCCAAATCGCCGAAGCCGGGAACTTAGCCTTAGGAACCTTAACCCTATACCAAACGCCAAATATCCGACTGTCCCAAATTTTAAAGACTTTGCAGACGACATTTCGAAATGCGATGAAATTAAAAAAAAAATCTTCTGGTAGGACAAAAAACATTTTGGGAAAAGGAGAAATTGCTGGTTATGAGCAATTTCTCCTTTTCCCACAAAACTTTCCAGAGTTGTCTGCAACAAAGTGGTTGAATGTCGGTATTGTTTGGTAATGGGTTAATCACTTCTAATAATTAGGAGTAAGAACTATCCGAATGGTAACGGAGGTCCTAACAAATACATCGCATTGCAAGATACCCACTTGGCTTTCTAAAGGAGGTATCCCAAGCATTCAATAAGCCGGGACTGCGTCATTTAGCAGAATATTACATTTTATTAACTAATGGGACTCAACCAAAAAGTTGAATATATGTTATCTAAATTTGTAATTTTGTATTATAGGCTAGAGACATTGATTAACAATATAATTTATGTATTCTTTATTCTCTGTACAAAGGCATTATGTACCTACATAGTACGAATCATAGCAATGATTTACGAAGTCGGTAAAATAATAGGGATTTTCACCTTAATTTGTTATTGTTTTCGGAATTCCATTACACACATTCAAAATAAGAGCATTACAATTCTTATCAAGTAAGCACCAGCCGAACATGAATTAATGTTGATATGTGGCTTGTCTCACCAAGCTTCGTTAACTTTTTGTCTACGTTTACAAAATTGTCGTAACCTTTGAAAGAAATATTTGGTTTTGTAAATGAAAAAAGAAATACATCTAAAATTAGAAATATATATCAAATTGTAGGATTCATATTTCGTCCATGTCATAAAAGCTACCGAGCTCAAAAATGGTTCAGTATGTGTTAATATATTTAACTATACAGACGCTATGTGATGTATTTCAGAGTCGCTGTAGTGTTTTTGGATCTGAATGCATACTTATTTATTACTTACAGGCTCTAGATGCTTAGAGGTGAACTAAATATATCTTAAAATGGCTATTCTTCAGTACGTTTCAGACAACAGTACAGCACATTTAAACATTTTTTTGGATAGAAATAAGACTTTTTAAAGTGTTACTACTAGTATCCAAATGCCTTCATATATCTGTGATTAAGTCGCTTAAACCATTTTTCCATGTATGTTTTACGGTATATATCGGTTATAACTATTCAAGATCATGCTCATGAGAACATGTACAATGTATCTGTATTCATATGACACATGCCTGTGATCTAACCTGTTTGCTACTATAAATACCCTTTCTCTACACAATTAAGCGGATATTTAAGGTTTTGGAAAACAGACGACACAAAGGCTATTTTTAGAAAATTACCAACCATTCTTAGGGTTAACAGCTAGGATAGATTATGCCGTACTAGCTTTTGAACCCTATCCACACTTGTTAGACAATCAGTAAATGCGTCCTTAATGCTTTACATTGTCGAATTTGGAAAGGGTGAGATTGCGTGTCCTGTCGAGTCTTATCGGTGATAAAGACTGGCATACTTCATGGAATTTCATGACCGATCGACATAAAAAAAAGAAAACGAAATTCGCCAAAAACACGCATAATAAAAACACATTTTCTCCAAAATATTGGTATTAATTACCCATTAGAATGCTGGTAATTGAATAGAATTGAATCTTAAAATAACTTTTTGTGTCGTCTGCTTTCCAAAATTTTTAATACCTGCTTTATTTTTATGATCCTCAGAGTAGCAAACAGGTTAGATCACAGGCCAGCCACCAAGTAAATTGGTGGCTGGCCTAGATCTAACCTGTTTGCATAAGCATATATTCGGTCTCAGGACTATAAGGGTAAAAGTTTATAACACAAGGGACAAATAACTCATTATAAGCAGTTTACAGTTATGTCACAATGGTTCAACACAAAATTCGGTGGAAGATTTGGCAAAATGCGTAATTACGTAGTAAAATTCAACGGTTAAGACACATTTTACGAAAGGCAAGTGAACATGTTTACTGATGTTTAAACCATTATCGAACAAAATGTTATATCGGTTCAATCATCTTTACAAGTGAAACTTAAATTGCTTTTGAAGGTTCAAAAAATATCTTAACATAAAAACCAATGATGGGAATAAGATAGAATTGACTAGACGATCAATTTATTTTTCTACAATAATGAAATAATATATAATTATAAAGAATTAATGTAGATGACTCATAATCCGCCGTATTCAATTTCTTTCCTTCGTCTGATTTCGTCGGTCTTTCTCGGTATATGCTGTAATGTGAATAGTTCCGGCCCTTACCGATGTATACCGGGAACGACCGAAGTAATCCGACGAAAGAATGATCTTCAAAATCGCGGTTTATGGGTATTGTACCTAAAAAACAATTCTGTTAATCGAGGTAGTTAACAATGTTTGATTACATTGTATTTGTTCAAAGACCACATGCCTCGGATTATTTTTGTTTAATATACATACTTACATATATTACAACAGTGGCTTTAGTGGGTTATATAAACCTTCTTATAAATCTATAATAAATAGTCTTCTGTTCATAATAACCTTTTCGTTTTCAAATGCACGCTCAAACACATGTGTAATAGGCAATGTAAACCCTTTACCAAAAGCCAAATTTTAGAATGTCCCAATTCGAAGAGATTGCAGACGACATCTCAAAATGGGATGAAATTGAAAAATTATCTCCTGATAGAACAAAAAATATTGTTTTAATATCATACTTTTGCGACAAATTAATAAGAACACATTGGGATTATGCGACACCATGTTATTTGAGTCCAGCATACATGCCAAGTCAATTCAGTTCAAATATCTTTTATTCGCTCACATCTAAATTTTTCAGACATATGACTATAATAATACAATCATATTACATTCATTCACATAAACACTAGTGATGTACATGTAGAAGTGTTGTAAGGAAACAGAGTTAAATTTAAGAGAAGATGCAGGGATTGGAAAGGCTATATGCTTGATAAGTGCGCCGTATTTCAATGAGGCATTTCGAATTGAAGTAAAGGGTGACGATAAAACGCTTCGGTTGTGTTTGCACATGATTGTAGTCACAAGATAACTTAACATCATTACCAATCATGTCGAAGGAGAGGAAAGTTGACTACAACTTCCTCGGCAAGTCCGGGACCAAAGTCTCCAACATATGTCTAGGGACTTTGACGTTTGGAGTACCGAAAGAGGTAGGAACAGTTTTCTGTAACTTTTCATGGTATCTCTTTTATCACAAGCCCTTAGACAACTGGGTTATTTTCTAAAAATGTAATTTTGTGGCGTCTAATTTCTATAAAACCGTAAATATTTGACAAACCAGACCGTGTTTGATGTCTCGTTGTTTTCGATGCTTAGATTGTACATGAAACAGTGCATCTTTGCGTTTTTTATTTCTTCTCTTTTTTCTTTCAAATTGTTCACGACTGCAACAATTTACAGGTGCAGTGAAAGCTAACTATATCCATTGTGTAAACTGTTGTTTTATAATGCATAGGCGTAGGAGCGTTTTCAACATTGGGGGCCAACTTCAGATGAAGACCGTTCTAAGAATAAATGTTCCTAAACTTTTTCATGACTATTCATGCATTTACAAATTCAATAACATTATAAGTATTAAAAGAAAGCGTATCAAAATGTGTATCTTTAATAAAAAAAAAACGAGAAAAGAAAAAGGGATATGCTAGGTCTCGATCTCACGCAAAAATCAAATGCATTGATCTAACCAAAACGTGGCAGCGACCAGACTGTCACAGCCACGGATTCAATTACTTTAATCAGTCAAAGAATTTAATTATTCTTTAAGCTTTAGCTAACATAATTGAGTCTGACTCCTTAGAACACGTTTTACACCACTGTTTTTGTCAATTAAGATTTCCCGGGTATTTTTGTGAGCTGAGTTTTCATTGGATAAACCTGATGTGTTCAGATTGCCATTTGCGATGATGACGTCAAAAAGATTTTGGTTATTGTTCGTAATAAAAGGCGAATTGGTATTAGATAAAGCACAAAAGTACACATGTATCTCTATTCTGCTGTTGAATTTCGTTTCTTTCATTTTTCTTTTCAAATATCTTCATTTGCCTTTTTGAATATTGTGGGGTCAAATTATACTCTCCCCGTCTATATTTTGGGGGGTGGCCATTCACTCTAGGTCAAATGGCTCTTTGGTACCAATTTTAGGCGAGCACCGCCACAACAATTTTAGGGTTTTTTTCACGTATGGTTCCAGTTAGCTTGTGAAATGAAAGCTTTCACTTTTAAATTTCTAACCGATCAAGTATTTTTACCGTATTTCAATCGTTTATTCAAGCGTGTAGTTTGTACTATTTTTTATCATTTGTCTCTCCATTTTATAACTCTAAACAACTAATGCATATCTACCTTTCTTTCTGTCTTTGTATCTGTCTCTTATGAACTTTTTCACTCCTCACTTTATTTCAATCATTTGAATTGATGCTTTGTACTCCCTTATTGTAAAATATGTATACTTGGAAAGAATAAACGATATGTTCTGTTCTGTTCTGTTCTGACAGACAGGGTTATGCTTAATTCTGTTGAGGAAAGACACTCAGAGTAGCAAACAGGTTAGATCACAGGTAAGCCGCCAATTTGCTTGGCGGCTGGTCTAGCTCTAACCTGTTTGCATAAGCATAAATTTGGTTCTAGCACTATTAGGGTTAAAATGTCAGTCTAGCAGTAAGTGTCTCTCATTTAAATTTGGGGAAATGTGTTTGTGAAAGAAGATATAAAAGGAGAAAAAGTCTTTCTCGACACAGTTAGTCATCTGAAACTAATCACTACCGAATTCTTTACATTCTTTCTGCATGGGTTTTATATTTTATATATCTTTCTTTATACATACATGTATATTCTTTACATAGTGTTAATTTGAGTACTTAAACGCGACATTGTATGTATTCATAGAATGATAGACCCAGGCCTCCTAACCAAGCGTCCGAGGAACTGTCCCACGCCATTATGGACAGGTTTGCAGAACTTGGTGGTAACTTTCTTGACACAGCCAACGTGTATCAGACAGGAACATCTGAGGAAATAGTCGGATCATGGCTCTCAAAGTAAGTTGTACTATCAATGAGAGATTTCTGAGGGAACAGTTGGATCACGACTCTTTAATGGAGACCCTTATCTTTGTTTGTAATACTGTCCTTTACACCGACGGAAGATACATGGCCATAATAGGTCGAACATCTTTTTTAGCGACCCAATAATAAAACTAACCTTACTTACGTTGGATGGGGTATACAATGACAATATATTTTCAGTAGACATGTTTTTCGTAACAACGACGCATTAATTGTTATTTACACTGCAAGCCCATTGCCAATACATTCCCCAATGCAGATAGTGATTGAGTGTGTATTGTTTAACAGTGCTTTTTTTTTTTTTCTATATCAAACATCGTCTACAATTGTTTCAGTTCAGAACTGTACCTACCCAGTCATTTAGCTAAGCGAGAGTTATGGTTAAGCTAATTAAATGTATTCAGACAGGACCGGAGTCGTTTCGTCATCGCCACCAAAGTTCGCTTCAGCATGGATACTTCTGACGTCAATCAAGTCGGCCTAAGCAGACGACATATCGTTGAGAGTTGTGAACGCAGTTTGGAGAGACTAAAGACGCCGTATATTGATCTATATCAGGTGTGTTATTCAACTGGACGTTGTTTTCGTTATCCATTTGTTTATAACCATGATGGTCATTCCTTGATGTCTTTATCCACTTTCCAAACTGTACAAGTCGAGGGTTCAATGCTATACTATAGTAAACATATTATTGAAATAGAAACTTTTAGCTCGGATTTAAATTGAAGAATCTTGGACGACAAAATACGTTGTTTAGATGATGAACCAACGCATTTCTAGAACATTGAACACACGTATCCAGGTACTTCTGAAAGACACCCTTCATAATCAACATCATCTTGAATATCACCGAGCATTACATCTGAAAGAATTAAATAAATACAAATGGTTTCTTCCATTTCTGAAAAGGTTACTTCCCCTATGCACTCATTGGACAAAAACACATTCAAAGTTAATCGAATGAACGCTGAAGAATAGGCTTACTGAACAGACTGTTGCATCAATGTACCAAATCGTATAGATTTGCTATTAAGTTCAAACCCACGAATGCTTCTGGGAAAGAAACCCATGCTCTTTTAACAGTTGTTTCAACATAACATAAACTTCAACAAGACTCTTTCATGTGTGAAGCCTATAAAAAGGTTCGATTAAAAGCTTCGAAAGATATTCTCCCTCCATCTAAAACTAACACCGTGTTCCCCATTCCAGTCACATTTGTGGGACGATGCAACGCCTATAGACGAGACTCTCCGTACATTCGATGATTTGATTCGAGCCGGGAAAGTCCGTTATTTCGGTGCTAGCAATGTTGTCGGCTGGCAAATGCAGAAAATCGTAGACAGACTTGAAACGATGGGATTGAACCGTTGCGTCGCTCTACAGGTAAGAGAGAAATACCATATGGTTGAATATTCCACGTGACATAGTTAAATACCTGGCAGATATGCTCATGTAGTGCCTTCTTTTTATATGGGGTCAATGGTAAAATATATATGAAATAAAAACTGCTGTTTAAGATCAGTAAATGTTGTCCATACTATCATCCATATCATTTATTTCACTCGTTACAGATAGTATAGTGTCTCTATGCATGCTAGAGTAGTTTATATCTAGTCAGCTAAAAACTTGCGATGCACGAATGAATAAGATATGTTATAGTCTCTTATTCTATAAACCTTAAGCTGATGATTTCATCACGGCCATTTATTACTTTTATAAACAGAAAAGTGGGACTCGAAAAAAGCTAGAATCCTTTGTATTAAGACAATGTCCCAATTCGGAATGCATTACCTTTTCTTACCTATGCGTGGTAGTCGGTTAACATGAATTGATACTGGCGACCAATTTCTCGACAAGAAAGCTGTAAACATGAAAGAGAATAATGCATTTCTTTTGCGATTCTTTCAGCAAAATATAATTAAACAAACACTTTTGACCCTTTTGTGCATATCAATGTTTCATTACCACAAGCACGTATTGTGTTATTTGGAATTAAATAATTTGCTTGACTCAAACATATCAATTTCTATTTTACCAGCAACAATATAATTTGTTATGCCGACAACCCGAGCTTGAAGAATTCATGGTCTGTCGCAATGAAGGGATTGGTGTGTTACCATGGAGTCCACTTAAAGGGTAGGTTAGCTTTGAGTGAACTTTAAAAGCATACTAGCGCTCAGAAAAACTGTAAAATAGGGTAATATGATTTATAAATTATGATAGAATATGTTAAAACATGGCGAAAAAACACATGATCAATGGCAATATAACGCCTGCACTATTTATAATCTATTTTTGAAAGTGCTATTTTCATGAATTTTGTGCCCTGCAATTTAACTCCATTTTTTACGTTCGAGAAACATCTTGAATAGTAAACAGTGGTGATCACCTAGTTAGAAAAATTACGTGAAACAAATAAAGATACTGCCATGTATCCAATATTAACAACTGAGCATTCAAAATGGAGAATTTCTTAGGTTTAATTGGTTCCCAACGTTTCTCAGTTGACCTTGTTTTATCGCTAATTATAAACACACCTTATAGTATACACTCTTTTAAAAGCATCACGTGACGTGTTACAATCTCAATTCCTCTGTAAACGGGAAATAAAAGTACTTTCAGTTAATTTTCAATTATTCTAGGACTTTCACAATTTAAGTATAAATGAGCGCAAATATGGCTCAAGTTTATGCATTGTTGATACAACTCTTACAAGAGCATGCTTTTTCCAGAAATAGTCGTGGGTTTGAACTAAATAGCATATCTATACGATTTGGTACATTGATGCAACAGTCTGTCCAGTATTCTTCAGCATTCATTGTATTAACTTTGAATGTGTTTTTGTCCAATGAGTGCATAGGGGAGGTAACCTTTTCACACATGGTACAATACTTTGTATTCATTAAATCCCTTCTGATATTATGCTTGTTAACATTTAAGCTCACTCAAACTTTGTTGATAATTTACCTTATTGATAATCTTTATAAGGGTATTTACATGCTGCATTTGAATCCGTTTGAAGGGAATGCAAATGACAAAACTTATCGTCTATCGTAGTGTAAATGTTGTAGTATTGCTTTCGTTTCCACCAAACGGATAAGAAACTTTAAGGTTCAGATGGTGTTTTGTTTGTTTCATTGTTTTGTTTCGCCATATGTTTCTCAATGGTTTCACAAACAATAAAAGTAAAGTTATAACGATGCGTGAAATGAAATGAGTCTATAGACACTGAGACTTGATGATTTCACAGACTGACTCAGAAGGACACCTTACACACAACACACTTAACCCATTACCAAACAATAACGACATTTTACCACTTTGTTGCAGACGACTCTGGAAAAAATTGTGGGGAAAAGAGGAGAAATTGCTCGTGACGAGCAATTTCTCCTTTTTCACAATCTTATCTACCCTATCAGAATCATATTTTTCAATTTCATCACATTCTGAAATGTCGTCTGGTTTAGTTTGGTTTAGGGTTACGCCAAACTGTTAGCACATACCGTTTGTAGAGGCTTATTGACGGGCAAGTACCAGAAAGACGTTAAACCAGACGCCAACAACAGCCGTATCGGGTTTGTTCATGAGGATGAGAAGAGAGTCATGCCCTCATCCCCAGCCTGGAGCGAGTTTGTTGACAATGAGGGTTACTGGAAACTCATTGATACCATGTCGAGCATCGCCAAAACCCATGGTAGGTGATGTAAGGATGTCATGCTACAAATAGTCAAAGCTAAACCCTTAGAATGCTGGGTAATTTTCTAAAAATAGATATTAGTGTCGTCTGCTTTTCAAAACATTAAATATTTGCTTAACTTTGATGAGGAAGGATACTCAGAGAAGCAAACAGGTTAAATCACAGGCCAGTCGCCAATTTACTTGGCGGCTGCACTGGATCTAACCTGTTCTCAAAAGAATGAAGTCGGTTCCATCACTATACTTTGGGGTATAAGCTTGAACTATACAGAGTATAAATACATCAGCTTTTAAGAAGTTGTGTTATATGATCTATTCTAAAACCCAGAAACAACCGGTGAAAATATTCGGTTTCATATTCAAATAATGATTCTGATAACAATAGTAAACTCATGGAAAGCTCGCTTGTCAGGTAATGTTCTTAGAAAAATCATAAATCGACCTTTGAATTTTTTGCTGCAAAGTCTAAACAGTTTGTTAACAATTCCAGATGCCTTACTTGCTAAATAAAGCACTACCCAAATCTAACTGTATATTATGATTCTGTAATCAGGTAGGCCCATTCCGCAAGTGGCTTTACGATGGTTGATCCAGAAAGACGTTGTCGCGTCAGTTATTATTGGTGCCACGTCTGTCAAACAATTGGAAGATAATATGGGAGCCAGCTCTGGGTGGGAACTCTCCACAGAGGAGGTAAGATTCTTAATCCGTATCTATATTTAGACAAAGAGACACTGTTAAAGTCATTATTGGTGCCACATCTGTCAAACAGTTAGAAGATATTATGGGAGCCAGCTCTGAATGGAACTCTCCACAGAGGAGGTAAGAATCTTAATCTGTATCTATATTTAGACAGCAAGACAATGTTATAGTTATTATTGGTGCCACGTCTGTCAAACAGTTAGAGGATAATATGGGAGCCAGCTCTGAATGGAAACTCACCACAGAGGAGGTAAGAATGTGCTTCAGAAACATTAACATCTTCTACTACAGATAGGTGATACTTCACACGTTCTACTACCTTGGTAAACATTTTCAATACATTGTTAAATACAAGTATCAGTTCTTGTTTTGAATGACACGCAATAATTATGCAAAGTTGATATAAATAGAATAACTTATTCAATTTCAATAAATACGAACCATGTACCTCAAATTTAAAGCTGCTATCTATGTTGTTTGGTTCTGAGTGCCCGAACTCCCACCCACTGCTGAATGTCAAGTTTCTCTACATGAACCACTTTCTTCATACATATGTCAAGTAACGCTATAACATACTATGCGAATTGTCACGTAGAATCTAAAACTAGAATTCCGACGGTGAAACGAGGGCCCCAAATTTGGTTCCTTTGCAAGAATCTGATAAAACACAGTAACCTTTATGCAAACGTCTGATTCCAATTCATCTGTGTAAGTATCTTATGATGCTGATGTCTTATGCAATACCAAAATTGAAATCATTTCGAACAATGAATATGTTCTGAGTCGCGTAACCTATATAATAGGCTGTTCTTTAGCCCGATTATCAACGTGATGAGTGTATTGTAACAGAGGTTACCACTGCAAGGAGTTGCTGGGTGCCGTGCCGTGTGGTAACATGCGTCGTATTTGACCATATCGTTGTGATTTCAAATGACATCGAATATGAATTTCACTCTGTTTGTGTCTGCATTTGGTTTAATGATCAACGGAAAACGTATTTGAAGAAATTTACTATAACAGATCATTTGTTTAAATGTATTGAACTCTTGAAATCAACAAATAAAAATAGATCTACACTGTTTAGAGTTGCAAAATACCCAAATGTAGCTTTTCTATATAAAAATTCAATTGATTAGGTTATTTTCTTTTCTAAGTTCATCCTCTTCATGATAGATATATTTTTTATTTCACACACCATGTGATATATTTATTAGTTTTTCATGCTATGTATGTATGATGATGTACTGCGCGCAAGTCGTAAACTAAAATTCTGTTTAAATCAAGTGTAAGATTGTTTATATTCCAGATGTCTTCCCTGGACGCTGTAGCTCCCCGTGCTAACCCGTATCCATACGCAATGGTTTACCAAGCGAACAAAGACAGGAACAATCGTTTTAACAACTCATTCCTACCTTAACCCTTTACCAAACACCAAATTTTCGCCTTCCTCAAATTGAGAGAGATTGCTGACGACATTTCAAAATATGATGAAATAGAAAAATAATGGTCTGATAGGACAGAAAACATTGTGGGCAAAGTAGAAATTGCTCGTGACTAGCAATTTCTCCTGTTCACACAATGCTTTCGAGAGTCGTCTGCTACAAAGTGGTAAAATGTCGCTAATGTTTGGTAAATGGTTAAAAAGAGTTATATCCCTTTGTTGTGAAACTTTGCAATATATAGAAATGGATGATGTTATGTCTTGTTATGTACCATGTTTTTGATAAGTTTAACCCTCAAAGTGCCGGAACCGACTTCATGCTAATGCAAACATGTTAGATCCAGCCAGGCGGCAATTTACTTGGAGGCTGGCCTGTGATCTTACCTGTTTGCTTCTCAGTATCTTTCCTCCTCACAATTAAGCAGATATTTAAGATTTTGGAAAGCACACAACACAAACATCTATTTTTAGAAAATTACTTAGCATTCTAAAAGGTTAGACAGCGATCTGTTGATGAAACAATCAAACGATGCGGATTTCATTCTTTATTTTTTTTCACCAAGATAATATCATCCATTAGTCTTTAGGCTTATATTTGACTCGTCACCGACGTTACGATTCTACATTTACATTCATTAATGAATTATTGGAGTTGAAATAAATACATAACCCTCTACTTGCTGCTTAACTCATAGAATACTGGGTAGAGTAGATTTTTATTGTCGCCTTCTTTCCAAAACCTTAACGTTGATCTTAAAATTGATGAGGAAAGACAAAGAAAAAAAGAAACAATATTTGGCAGACATTAGAAACAACATATCAAAACCTGATGAGATTACAATATTTTTGGAAAATCGAGCCAATGTAAAGGGCAATTAAATGGAAACAATCTGTAGAGGAAATTTGAAAGAAAATAACAGAACCAGAAGCTAAGCTTAAGAGAAAGGTAAAGCTAAAACGAGAAATCGCTAACACACAAAAAAAGATGTTTCATCGCAGCAGTCCCAAAGAATCCTGGTTTGTTGAATAAAGGGAAACAGTTCACCGTTTTTTGAAGTGTTAAAATTTGCTTTACAAATTGTTTGTTTATCCAATTAACAATAAATGCGTTTATAAATGTAAATGCCTACGACCTCGCCAGGGGAAAAGCAATGAAAAACTACTTACACACGAAATCTTTCAGATCAACCTTTATGTTCGACCAAAGCTTATCCGTCATGACACTTTCATATTCCCCCTCCGACACATTGACATAAAAGAGTTAACGCAGTCATAATCACGCCCATATTTTTCAAAAGATATTCAATAAAATCTCGTTATGAGCAATTCATCCGTTTGGCGGGTTGAATATTGAACTCTTCTACATCAAATACGATAAAGGGAGGTAAAATGGAGTAAAGGGAATAACATTGAAATACGACACGGTTTTCAACACGTTTCAATTATATCGCGGGGAAATCTCAATTTATTCAAGTTTAAGTTTGTGAGTAGCCCACCTATATGTTATCATTCTCCATCTTGTAACGTTAACCCTTGAGTTGCTGGATGATTTCTAAAACAGATTTTTGTGTTGCCTCTTTTTCAAAACCTTAAATATCTGCTTAAGTTTATTGAAGAAAGATACTCAGAGAAGCAAACAGGTAAGATCACAGGCCAGCCGCCAACTACATTGACGGCTTCCTGTGATATAACCTGTTTGCAAAAGCATGAAGTCAGTTTCAGCACTAGGAGGGTTAATACAATATTGGGAACACTACATTTAGGAAGGCTCGCTTGACTCACAAGCTAGTCCCTCTCTTTTAACCCTTTACCAAACGCCAAATTTTTGACTGTCCCAAATTGAAAGAGTTTGCAGACAACATTTCAAAATGTGAGGAAATTGAAAAATAATGGTCAGATAAGGGCAGAAAACTTTGTGGGAAAAGGAGAAATTGCTCATTGAAGGTAATTTCTCCTTTTCCCACAATGTTTTCCAGAGTCGTCTGCAACAAACTGGTAAAATATCGTTTTTGTTTGGTAATTGGTTAAACACACAACTTGAATCACAAGCATTCTACATGCAATAAACCTTAATATTCGGATAAAATAGTAGATTGCTCATCATGGACACGTGCTCCTTGTCTGTGGTCAATATGATTCCTTGTGTATACCTTTTCGTTTTGCAGCTATCTCTCAATGTCGCAGTTCAGTGTCATATACAGTAAATAGCTCAAACCAGAGTAATGGTAAATAGTACGTACATATCAGATATAAATCATAAACCCATACTCACCTTTAGAAATAATTACTACTGTTAAAGTTGATATCCTATCAACAGACATGACTTGATTAAAGCATACATAACTTAATACTGTCCTATATTTTCTTAAAGTTAATCAGTTTATGTTGGAAATGATAATGTGGCAAGTTCTCTTCAATGCATATAAATATAATCCGTCACCGTGGCCTAGTGGTAAAGGCGTCCGCCTCGGGACTGGAATGTCGAAGGTTCGAGCCCAACGTGAGCGTTGTTCCAGAAAATGTTTCAAGTGAGACTTGTTCCGTAATGGCCGGTTCGTGAGCCACGAGCTAGTTAAATTTAATGGTTACCGACAAATATCCGCTAGGCGCCTAGCATAGTGATAGAAGTTGGGAGATACTTTGTAAAATCAGTGAAAAGTGTCTCATAAGCCTAAACTGGCTGTCCCTTTCAAAAGGGGTGACACTAAATAAAATAATCTTTACCTTTTTATATATATCGAGGCAAGTATACATGTGTCTTTATTATCTCAAAGAAGTATCTATTTGAGGTGTTGAATAGGGGTTGTGGAGCGATTTTGATATTTGTAAAACAATCGATTCGTAACTGATAATGTTCACGCTTCCATAGAGTTTTTTATAAGATCTACTTCACGTATTTACAGACTATTCAATCGACATGGCCTTAAACCATTACTAAACAATAACGACATTTAAACATTTTGTTACAGACAACTCTGGAAAACACTGTGGGAAAAGGAGAAATTGCTCGTGACGAGCAATTTCTCATTTTCCCAAATTGTTTTCTGCTCTAATAGAAGATTACTCTTTCAATTTCATCACATGTTGAAACGTCGTCTGCAAATTCTTTCAATTTGGGACAGTCGAATTCGTGCCAAGGGTTAACCATTGAAACAACGCTACACGACAAAACAGATATTTTACCGAGGAAAAATCAAAATCGAGTCAGACTTCGAAACATATGATGATAGGATTAAAATTGTTGTTGGAAAAGGGAGAAATCGCTCATTTCGAAACTTATTTCAAGTAATCATCAACAATGGAAGATCGAGGGGGCATTTCAAAATACGTATACCTACAACGTAGCGTTTTGTCGATTATTCATAACTACATGTATAGATGTTGAATATTAACCAATAAGAAATAAGATAAGTGCAGCTCGGTCTCATTGTTAGATACCAAAGGGCCACGAAACTTGGGAGCTGGATTAGATTGTAAGTTTAACCCTTTACCAAACGCCAATTGCTACTGTCCGAAATTGAAAGAGTTTTCAGACGACATTTCAAAATGTGAAGGAAATGAAAAATAATCTCTGATAGGGCAGAAAGCACTTTGGGAAAAGGAGAAATTGCTCGTTTAGAGCAATTTCTCCTTTTCCTACACTGTTTTCCAAAGTCGTCTGCAACAAACTAATCAAAGGTCGTTTATGTTTGGAAATTGGTTAAACTTATCTGTTTGTCATCGATTGTGATACTTAACCAGTACTTTCGCTGATTTGTGGGATTTTTCTAGCAATGTATACCACGCCACTAACGAGGATCGAGCCCGGGACCCTCGGTACATGACACCTGGCGTGTCACCTTCAAGTCATGGGGAATTAAACTCGCCAAACATATTATCTTGTGCAGTTTTTTTTTATCAACCAGTTATCTGGTATTTTAAACACCAAAACAATGTAAATGGCGTTGAATAGACGCACCATTCAAGTTTTAACAATATCTGTTTAAAGGTGCAGACTTAACCTAGTATCCAGTTTGTGATTTGGAAGAGTTTAAATGGCTATCGCCAGCATACAACAACAACATCAAATAATGACAACGGATTTTTTATTTATTTCAATCTGTGTTAGGAAAATATATATATATCTAACTATCCGTATCGAGTTATTTCTTTTTTTACGACAATATTTTGGTTTCGACTTTAGATTAAAGGCTCTTTTTAAAGAGTTAGAAGGGGGCCCATTCCGACATCAGTTTAATGTAACCCCAGTACCCTTGTAGAAATGGGCCAATTGTTAATTACCAATTAGTGCAGACTGTTCCTTCGGGCTGAGATACGTCTGATCAGTGTCTACAAATAGATACACACTTATT
The DNA here is from genome assembly GCA_947846245.1 of Cerastoderma edule. Classification (NCBI taxonomy): domain Eukaryota; kingdom Metazoa; phylum Mollusca; class Bivalvia; order Cardiida; family Cardiidae; genus Cerastoderma; species Cerastoderma edule. Next base: position 24,725,959 of record OX401413.1, on the reverse strand, counting down.
TAAGCTAGTGGTATTTTTTATCAAATCACAAACTAAGTAACCCTTTACCATATTTTCTCATTTTAAAAAGGAAATGCCACATAGAACAAGCAAATATACCATATCAATAGACTTTTCGCGAAACGGTACCATACATACAAGTAACCCCACACAAAGAACAACGTGTGAGAGCAAGACTCTTCGCGCTATATCTACATTGATAAAGGAAACTACGTTACAATTACAATGGGTATAAAAGACCATTGTTTCCATACTGTTTATAGATGCCGCGACCTCGGGGAAATATGACAATGTGGTAACAATGTTTAAGTTTGTATATCAGTAATGTACAGACTTCGCGTTTAAAATAGAATTGTAACACCTTTGTTATCAACCTTAACCCATTTTCAAAGACTTTACTTTGGATATGCGCTCTGTATATGTTTGTACTATTTTATATTTTTTTTGGGGATAATAGTGATTTATTGTTTGAAAAAAATAGCAGTTGTTTCTAATGTCCTGCGTATTATCTTGAAAGTTGAAAGGAAAATTGATCTAAATTTCTTGTTTTGCATTTTTTAATAATTCATAGGCTTTGATTATCTATACTATTTACATCTTATATACATTTAGACCCCTTTAACAAATTACCTAACAATAACGACATTTGACCACTTTGTTGCAGACGACTCTGGAAAATATTATGAGAAAAGGAGAAATTGCTCTTAGCGAGCAATTTCTCTTTTTCCCACAATGATGTCTGCCTTTACAAAAGATCATTTTTCAATTTCATCACAATTTGAAATATCATCTGCAAACTCTTTCAATATGGGACAGTCGAAAATTTGGCGTTTCGTAAAGGGTTAGAATACAGTTAATATAAATCTAGTTCATTCCAAAAAACATCAACATTTAGGTAACACTAGCTTCATACGAATTATTTATTTCCTAAGGTGAAAACGTGTTAGTTCATAAAAGGTGTTAATCAAATTGGTTTTGTAAACTGAAATTCTAGTTCAATAAACTCTGTATCACATCACTTCGTCGAAAAAGCCGATGCTAAGATAAACGTTTTATTCAGTCTAGTAAGAATGTAGGTAGAACCGGGAATTTGATATCGTGAAGAGATGTGTTTCCTGTTAAAACGTGGATAATGTAAAAACTATTTTCTGAACATGATCGAGACAGGGATGGTAAAGGATTAACAGATTAACTATAGGAGATTGGAGGTAATCTTTGAGTTTGGAAACAGTTCTGTGAAGCGCTGTAGTTCTGTTTTGTGTTTCCGTTTTTGCTTTTGGAAAATATGTTTAAAACTAATGCGCTGCTTTACTTGTGTTTATTGATAATTGACTGCTTAAAGCTTATAGTGCTGGAACCGACTTCATGCTTACGCAAACAGGTTAGATCCAGCCAAACCGCCAAGTCAATTAGCGACTGGCCTTTGATCTAATCTGGTTGCTACTCTGAGTTTCTTGCCTCAGCAAAATTAAGCAAATATTTAAGATTGTGGAAAGCAGACGACACAAAAATCTATATTTAGAAAATTACCCAGCATTCTAAAGGTTAGGAAAGTATTTTGGTTAGATTTGTATCCACTTATTCAGGCATGTATTTCCTCATTTTGTTCATATGTTTATTTAAGGTATACCGTTATTGATTTACATTGATTGAATGGATATTACTTATTTCTATCTCGTCTCTTTCAGTGAAAAATGCTTAGTTGATTGAACATGTAATCTTTCTATTTATTTATCATAGCATGTTACGCGTTCATGTATTTTACCTTTCACTCTTTTCCTTCATCTGTAACTGTTACATAACACTAGCTTTGTCTTCAATATGATCGTATCCATGATGCAAATAAACTAATATCTGTATTTCAAATCTTTTTTGATCTTCATTAAGCATTTTTATATTTCTTTCATTAAGAAAACCATTGATGGTGGTATCAAACATTCGACAATCATTGTGAGAGTAAGACAGAAAGTGAGGGTGAGAGAAATAGAAAATCATTGTGAGAGTAAGACAGAAAGTGAGGGTGAGAGAAATAGAAAATCATTGTGAGAGTAAGACAGAAAGTGAGGGTGAGAGAAATAGAAAATCATTGTGAGAGTAAGACAGAAAGTGAGGGTGAGAGAAATAGAAAATCAAACAATAATAAAGAAAAGAAATCAGTAAACATGCGTCAGTTCTCTCTCTATTGATCACAATTTGTCATGAAAAGAAAATTCTATTTTATTGAGTTGTTAAATTTTGCTGGTTAGGAGAGTCTCGATTGAGACTTATATGGGTTTATCATTTGCTTGTCTAAAACACTTTATTTAAATCGCATGTTATGTATAGCATGTTTATATATATTGACCAGTCGCTAAATATCTCGAAATTGGCATTTTTTCATGAGATATCAACTTGAATCCATTTTGACAAAACGAGCAAGTTTGCTTTTTTATTATATGTATTCTATAGTATTCTGATACATGTGAGGTTTAAAACCGGATGTATGGAGAAACGAATCTGGTATTTGTAAAGCAATTATTTGGCGTTGTAATTGGCATTACTCCTTTCGTAAATTGAAGTAATTGAAAAACTAAAAGGAATATGCACATTATAACAGGTCGTCCGGTGCAAGCTAGTAAATTGAACATAAGAGAAATCACTAGTTAGGTTACGTAAATCGTCACTAAGTTAGTTGTGGTAAAATATTCGAAGAAACCATCGATAAGCATGTACAAGCTGGTATCTTGAATGTCAATAAACACTGCAAAGTACCCAGCTAAAGAGGAATCTTTTGCAAATCATGAATCTTAATGGTTTAATTAATTTATCGTACTGAATGAGCATGTGCGGATGCAACAATATTCCTTAAGATTGAATACCCATTATCCGCCATTTTGAAACTCATTCTTTTGTCGGATCACTTTGGTCGTTCTCGGTATATATGTCAGAACTATTCGGTATAAAGCAAATAGGTCCAACCTAGACAGATGTATACCGAGAACGAACGAAGTCATCCGAGGAAAGAAAAGGTTTAAAAAGACGGAATATGGGTATTCTAATATAAAATGACATTTTACGTAGACGTGTATAGGCTTTTTACGCTCGAATTTGATCATGTGTTTATAACGATTTACCATACAAAAGATAACATTCGGATAACGTCCGGAACAGAATTAGTATTGTCAATACCTCGGTCTTTCAAACAGACAAATTTATATGTGCGATAAAGCAGAAATGTATTTTTTCACGAGCAGTGACGTATTATAGTATCGGGTGTGAAGATTCACTTATTGCGTTTTTAGGCATTTGTGTTTCTTACTTACAACACTATGCTGGATGTAGCAGAATAAACACACCCATTTTAGTATTTTACTATTGATTATTGTTGTCTCTTATAAGATGATCTGATATGCAAGAAGGGAAATAATTGTTGGAAAACTATATTTTGGTCTCATCAAGTGAATTGGATTTTTTTCGGTGTTAATTCAATCTAAGGTAAGTAAATAAACCTTATAATGCTGGAATCGCCTTCATGCTTATGCAGACAGGTTAGATCAATGCCAACCGCGAGGTCGGCTGGTCTGTGATCTAACCTGTTTGCTACTCTGATTGTCTTTCTTCAACAAAATTAACCAGATATATAAGGTTTTGGTAAGTAGACAACACAAAAATGAAAATTACTCTGTATTATAAGGATGAATGTCTCTTGATTCAATGATGAGGAGGCGAGAATCTATAAGAATAGTCATATATCGTCTAACGATTCTTTCTTTCTGACACCAGATCAACTGAAATACATTTGGAAAAATTGAAAATTCATCGGTTATGCTAAAACACACGAATAATGAGGTAGAGGCCCATCCTAAGTGTTTTGATCACTACAGGCGTTGATACATTGCGTTAAAATCGTTGTTAAATAGGTTTATGAATCGACGGATTTATATCTAAAACCGGAGATTCCCACTTTATTGTAAAATTTATCAGTTGTAATAAACAAACTGTCAGTTTTGATAAAGACCATAATCCGAAGAATTATCCCTTTGCTTCCTTTAAAATATTTACATTGCAGCAGTAGTAGGTAGATCTAAAAAAAATAAAGTAGACAAAAATAGAACTCGCTGTCAACGACAATTTGTCTCTCCGTTTGTCGCATGATTCAACCGCGATTTAAACAAAACATCAATAATTATGTCATTCCAATAATTCCATATATGCTGTCTTGGCAGCAATAGAAACAATATATAAAAAAATAAAATAATGAAAAGGGAGAGCGAGAAATAATAAAGGACATTACTCACTTTTCAAAGGGACGCTCTATAACAATATATTTTTTTTATCTTATTATGATACATTCGCATATATTTGGATCAAATTTTGGATTTCGCTCAAAGATTGTTTCGTAATGGGCGTATGTATGACAAAGCGTAGGTATAAACATGGGGGGTAAATGGAATCTTAAAGATGAAAACAAACATGAACGCGCAATTAGGCTACGAAATGTGTTCTCCAGTAATGATATTTGTAGTCCTTACTTACATTGGACCGAGAATACATTTTATGTAATGTTTGCTGTTAAGAATCGAAACGTTAATGATTGCCAAGAATGTTGAGCTTAATGATATACAACTCCTCTTTGTGGTTTGGTCTCGGATTGAACAAAGTGGACGGTCGCTAAAGATTGAAAATGTTTCTCATAGATAACGGTTTCTGTCTGTCTGTCTCATGAAGTCCACGTGAAACACGCAATTTGGACGGACAGACAGAAAAATTAGTACATTCTAGGAATTTATCTATTAAAACTATCTGTTAACTTGCATTAGGAGTGGCATACGGGTTATTGCGATTAACTTATTCCATGTTCCGTGTAAGACGGGTAAATGCCATACCCCTTGTTGAATTTCAATTCTTTCAGTGTTTGAAAAGTTGATTCAACCCTATTTGTTTCATATCCCTTCAGGTCCCAACATGTTGCCTTCAAGTTACACACGAAGGCTTCGAACCAACGACCTCATCAAGAAGACGTTTCCAGACGTTCTCACCAGAAGCGGTACAAAGACTAGTTCGAGAACGTTTACCCGGGTCGACTTTTCGAGCGTACCCCGGTCTAGGTTGACACACGCCTATCTACCAACCATCCTGCGTGAGAAAACACGTACCCACCAAGGGTCTCGAGTATCCGGCCAGATCAGTATGGTACTCCAGAGGTTATCGGAGAACGACGAAAAGAAACATGAGGAGGAAATATACAAACAGAAACTACAGGCGGTGTTCTTCAAGGAGAAACGGGATACTCCAATACCGCCCAAAATGGAAAAGCAGCCAAGTCGGTTGAGTTTGTCGAAACAGCCCCGACTCCACCCAATCAAAGAGAAGAAAGAGAGCGAACAATCGCCGAGACTAAAGAAACCCAAGCCTGGGGAGTTGGTGAAAAAGAAGAACGCAGAAACCATGAAGCTGACTGTCGAACATTTAACAAAGGATACAATGGTAGACCATCTCGGCCTATTGATGAAGGACAAGCGGATGAGTAAGTTCTATCGACGTAACGAGAACCGGATCGAAATTCTCCCGCCCATTGTGTGTGAAGGCATTCCGCCATGGAGTCAGAAGTTCGCCAGGGAGGTTATCGTTCTCCTCCCGATCAAATCACTGCGCTACCAGAAATGGAAGTACAGCATTAAGGAGATCGGATATTTAGAGATAGAACTACCGAAAGCACCACCGAGAAACCGTAAAGATGTGTACGAACCTCTGCGAGCAGAAGACGGCGTACACTTATCCACGTCATTACTGAACAAAGCACTAGTTCAGGTGTTTGTTGAGGGTATAAAGAACGCTAAATTCGGCGAATACGCCATGATGCCTGACGTGAACTTCGACTATCTGTACGACACCCTTGAGCTGGTATACAGCAAGCAGTACCGAGTCCCGCTGGTTCCCGTGATCTATCTGTCTGATGACGACCCGGTTTATTCCATCAAACCAAACCTGCCTGACCTTGACCCCACGTCGGATATTCTATTCAGGGCCTGCTTCATGCGAGAGGAAGAGCGAATCATTGATAAGATCTCGTCAACAGATAACGGACTGAGGTTCGAAGCCCTAAAGGTCATATATACACTATGTAAACAGGACTGGCGACTTCAAATGATCACAGTGTACCAGCTGAAGAACGTGCTCATGCATGATATCGATTTCGAGATTGACCATTCACCCAGGTGGCAGAGGGTAACGAGAGAAATCTGTGTTCAGTCCTTACTCAAACGTCTGCTGTACTTTGTGAAAAAACGCAAACTTCCGCATTTCTTTCAAAGTGAGTTTAATTTGTTCAAGAGTATTTCGGACAAATACCTAACTCTTATGCAGACACCACTGGAAAGATTAGTGAGTAACGAACCACAACTCCTACGAGACTTACAGAGGGCGTCACGAAACTACGAAGAAAGTAGTTCCAGTTCCGAGAGTGATGAGGATTGGTGGTGAAGTTCGGATATCATTCCGCCGATTGAAAGTATTAGTCATACCGGAATATTTCTAATTTTAAAGTAGAATGACATTAAAAAGCGATACTTTGAAATGTTCCTTTTAATCACTTTAGTCGTTTCGATTTTGACTATTCTGTCAGATTCGTTTTCACTATTTTGTAATAATTTGACTTTGTTTTAAAAGTTGTTTTCTTCGATCCGGATTTCCTTTAAACCATCTGTATATATCAAAGTGTTCGATCGTTATCTCAGACGCCGAAATTGACAGTATCAGCACAGAAAAATATATCTAACGTTGTTGTGAGAAAAGTTAATGCATCGACTTCATTAAACGCAAGAATGCATACTAGCCGAGGGGGATTCGAACTTTGGAGTCGGAATTTGATCTAATGGTTAGCTGAACGTTCTCTCATTCCAAGAGAACAAATGATGCGCCAATGGTTGTAACGAATAAGAACTATCAAATGATAAGCCAGAACTCTTTTTGTTCTCATAGAATTGTCATTAGTTTATTTTCATTGAGATGAGGATGTTATTTGAAGGGCTAAATATTTGCAAAAATGACTGATATTGTTATGTTAGTTGGAGCAAGAAATAAATAATGGTACATGCGTTGTCAGCTTTCTGTATTTACATTCCTTATAAACGATCGAAAGCTTTCCGGTAAACTAGTGACAGATGATGAACTGAGGCTGTCTTTTAAAATGTGTTGTGTTAATTGCGTGTCCTTTTCTTGTACTTCTTCCCTCATAGTGTTGTTAAACGTATGTTGTGAGGACCATTGACCACGTCCTGCAAAATTGGAGTTTGCATTTTAATCGTTTTTTTCTTTCGAGATTACTTTGTAAATCTTGGAGTATGAATACTCAAAGATAACATTGTGGATGTCATTTAACCTTTTATCAAACGGCAAATTTTCAACTGTCCCAAATTGGAAGAGTTTGCAGACGACATTTCAAAGTGCAATGAAAATGAAAAATATTCTTCTCTAAAGGTCGCAAACATTGTTAACATTCTTAACGACCAATTTCTCTTTTTCCCACAATGTTTTCCAGAGGCATCTGCAACAAAATGGTCAAATGTCGTTATTGTTAGGTAATGGATTAATTGTCATTGTTTTCCTCGCCGTGAGGTATCATAAATTCCAATGCTGAAAGCTTTGAACAGGTTGATTTCAAAAACACATTTCTTTTTGACAAATTAATATCATTTTCCATAACGAGAGTTTAACAAAGGCTCCACGAAAACTAGTATATACGACATGCATTGCGATTATGTCCCATGCTAGCCAGTATTACAATGATAAAACATAGACACATGTACCATATTAACTCCTTGCCACCGGCAGACAACCTATTTTTTAATCAGACGACCTTAGAAAAGCTTTGTAAACATGCGAAAAACCTTTCAGTTCTGCTATTGTGATGTGTGAATGGATTGAAAAAGCATTGTGGCAAAAGGAGAAATTGCTTGTGACAAGCAGTTTCTCTTTTTGCCACAATGCTTTTTTAAAAATGCTCTGCTGCAAGAAGTAAAATATGGCATAAGTATGTGAGAACCAGGTTATCATTCTAGGGTAAGGACGATTTGTCTTAACTCGAAATGATCTTAAGTACTTTTTGTTATTTTTTTTACAAAGCACATGAAACATATGTCATATGATTAATAATCTACTATAGACTATATGTAAACATGGGGTATAACTTTCATTTTTCTAGTAGCTACATACTTCTTACTTTATCTAGCTTTTTCCACCGTTGACTTTACAATGACTATAATGAGTACGGAATAAATAAGTACTAGAACTTTCTCGGCAAAAATATATTGAATCAGTTTGAAAACAAAGTAAAGAATTATTATCATCATTTCTTGGTAAACCAATTTGTTCTACACGACATGTGTTAAACTGACCTTTAAATACTTGAACAATACACCATATTAGTACAGTCAAACATGAGACAGAACCAAGCACGGTCAATATCAACAAGACAACATCGACAGATTGGGTCGGCCATTGTTCGACCACTGGTTGGGAAGTTAGTGACGATGCCATAGTCTTGGTTGTGGAGATTCCGGTGGCATCTCTCGCGGGGTTTTGTAGTGTCGTGTTATGTAAGCGTCGAGTTAACGTTGTTTCTGGAAAAGAAGCGACTGTAATATCTCCCTGCACTGGATCTGAAAATAAAGCAATGCTGTATATAACTTATAACTTCAAGAATAAAATGTTTTTGGTCTCCTTTCTTTAAGATTACGGTGTCGTCATAAGTGTTGAAAAGCTATAATTGTATGATTATTACATATAAGGAAAATTAAAATGACATATTCGAGGTAAAAACTTTCCTTGCCCGCGGCTTCTTCACTAGTTGATGGCTTTTAAAATTATGATCCTTTCGGACTGCCTTGCCTATTCTTTTTTAAGCAACAATCCACCACTAGATTGTGTGCACCACCACTAGAATGTGTGTAATAATGACATTTTGTCAATTTTCAGCATGTGTTATTCAAGCATTTCAATTTGATTGGATAAGATTGCGTTGGTAATTTTGACACTATAGAATTACCGAGCGACTTGGCTGATTATGAGGTTTTGTTTTATAAGGTTGAATAAAAGGTGATCCAAATTTTTAAACAATATGTTCATAGAGATTCTGGATTTCTATTGGTCAAAATTTAACTTATTTAGTTATTGACTCATAACACAAAATAAAATAGAATAAAGCTATTCGGTGAAATAATGTTTGTAGACTCGTACGTTAAATTCTGCTAGTCTGAGCTGAGCATAAGCAATACATTACAAATAATATCTGCTAATGGGGCTTGCACCCACAATACAAATACATATAACACAATTCAAATGAAGTTCGGATGTGCCAAACGCTATCATCAATATCATCCATATGATATTTCAAGAAAAAAAGGTCAATGTAGATATTACAAGAATAATATGAAGTCAGGTGGAAATGTATTCTTGTAATTTTGAAACATAGAAATCTAGGATTTTCAAGGTTATACTATCATCAGTTTTAAAAAGATTGCGCAAACTATCTAGGTTGTACGAGCTTAGAGATGATCTATGTTTATCATGTAGTTCAAGTTATACTTTTTGAACTTAACACAAATCTGATTGAACTGTCCCGATTAGCAAGTCACATGACTGCGATAACTGGGAAGGCATACAAACAAGATAATCAGCCTCTACATAATTAGTTTACCTTATTTGTTTTACACCGAGTGTGAGGTAGGTTTAAAGCTTCTTAAAAGCCACTCTCGGTGACTGATTCCTGGATACTACTCCAGTACTCGCGTCGATTTGTTTCTTATTCCCGTAGATTTTCACCTCGCCTAACGGGGATTCCAACCCGGTACCCTCGGTACAAGACGCCGCCTCCTACATGGCGGCCCCTTCGATAATATACAATAATATTTACATTTAAAAAGTTCGTGACAATGAAGATCCTCCATCAATGCACTGTAATTAAACACCGGAAGTACGTCCACCCCGAATCCCAGACCTGTTTGACTGATGTAACAATTGAGGGTAAACGAAACAGCACCATCCCAGCTTGAATACGTCTCATTCTGAAATCATATATGCTTATTGTTTGACGACGTTTTAATGTTTATTTCCCTGTTAACACGTGGCATCTCGAGGGTTCGAACAAAGGTATTGTTTTACAAAACATCTTATACAAAGATGTGCATAGGTTCAAAACATCATTCCCCCTTATTCAAATATTGAGCAATGCAATTTTGCAAAGTAACACGTCATTGGAATTGTCTCTTCGAGACGCTTCCAATAAGGTGTCACTTTACAATTTTTCTTCTTTGTTTAAGATAGTATACATGCACATCAGCTTTCGCTGTCATAAGTTGTCAAGCTTGATGAGCGCACCCGTCTGACATGGGACTTCCTTAAAGCATTCGTACTGCAATCCCTATTACACTGCCATGGGTGTTCGGATTCTGCACCCTTCATTATACTAAAAGGTAATTACTGCATTTACACCAATGTGATGGTGTGATCAATGGAGAGTTCATATAGCAAATGTCATAATTACATAAACCATTACACTATAAAGTAATTTGTAAGTGGTCCAAATCGAAAGATACATCATACAAAAAAACCAAGACCGGTGTAAGAAAAGATAAATTGTATAATTCCCCATTTTGATATAGTAGTTTCTACGGACCGCAGACCCCTGTTGGCCAAACCAAACACTGTTATTTCTGATTGGCCAACAGGACGGGAGATATTGTCTTGTAATAAAATATCAAAATATTGACGGAGTAAAATATTGACGGAGTCGCGTCGAGATAGTTTTGCTGATTTTTGTGTGAAGACCACCAGGCCGATTTAAGCTATGATTACAAAGGAACTAATCTTAACATTGAGCATCTTTAAAGATTTAGTCATAAGATGAAAGGCCTACCTGTGTATAAGTAATGGTAAAGCATGTATCAGGACAGGAAACCAACTCGTTTCTCCACACGTCCAAATGAATGCCCCGGAACCCGTGTGTCAGTGGTACCCTCATTGTGGCTGTAATTAAACACACACTCGTCTTTTATTTAGTTTGAACTTTTCTATTTAACCCATTACAAAACAATAACAACATTTAGCCACTTCGTTGCAGATTTAGTTAACACAATTCCTAATAATTTTAAAAAGAACAAATCCCAAACTTGTATGCATGTACCATGAGTTACTATATGAATTATAGCAAATCAAATTGTCATATTATATAGACAAATATGAATAATAATTCTTCCTACCGTTCCATGTCAATGAAATCCGTTGCTGATTTGGTGGTATTCTAAATGTGCCCGCGATGCATGTACTCGTATCAAGGCCATGTCCTGTAAAACATACAAAAGGTCTTCAATCTATTGGCAAATTCCATCCCATATTGGAAGGTGTGATTGGTGCAAAATGAAAGCAACGGGTTAAAGAAGATGAAAATTATATTTACTCTTTACCAGAGGTAGACAATATATTTTTATTTGAAGCAGACGACTTCAGAAAAGCTTTGTTAACACATGGAAAAATATTTCAGTTCTGCTGATATGATATGTGAATTGATTGAAAAAGTATTGTGGCAAAAAGAGAATTTGCTTGTGACAAGCAAATTCTCTGTTTGCCACAGAGCATTTTGAAAGTCGTCTGCTGCAAGACGCAAAACTGAGGCGTCAGGTGGTAATGTGTTAATTACTAGAATATAACAATACGCACCTAAACAACACGCTTCAGTAGTATGTTGTATCAACTGGGTGTGCGCTGTCTGAAATAGAGCTTTGTGAGGTTAAAGTCAGAATGTCACACACAAAACTGTTAAAATGTGTAAATTGAGTTTTAAAATAATAAAACGACCCATTTTAAAACGTATTGAGACACTATATGACAACGACTTCATAACGGCTGCTTAATGCATACTTGAGGTTTCAACGTCCTTTTATCACAAATTGTTGGTCCAACAATATGACAACTTGATTTCACATTCGATATCTATCGAAAAAGACTGATGCACATTTGGGAAAAAAGACAATAAGCATTGTTTGAAAATGTCACGTGATACACACAAACTAGAAGCTACAACAACAACATCTTAACCTTAAATATATGCTTGATTTTGTTGAGAAAAGATGCAGAGTAGCAAACAGGTTAAATCACAAATCAGCTGCCAATTTACTTGGCGGTTAGCCTGATTCTAACCTGTTTGTATAAGCATGAAGTCGGCTACAGCACTATAAAAGTTAAATGTGCTTGTTCACAGATATCAAGAAATTTGGAAGTTAATAATTGATTTCTTAAGATGTGCACAACATCTACACTGTTGTGTTATACGTACTTAAAAAAATGTCATTTAAAGCAAAATTAGATAGTTTTTAATTCTTTAAAGTATGAAAACAGAGTTGCATGATATACACTGAAGAATTGTCGTTGGAAGCAAATAAGAGGAGGGGGGGGGGGGGGGGGGGGGGGGGGGGTTAATTCTTTAAAGTGTGTATGCATTGAATTAACATATATTATGACTTCACTTTTGAGATCTACCGCATATAAACTATACGTACTTAAATAATTTGGCGCTTCCTGAATGGATCATTCTTTCATACTTTCAAAGACTACTTTTAATGTATATCAAAGCAACAACGCAAAAACTATATTGTTTCAACGACCTTCCATCTGTGAACAAGCACCATTAAAACTCACGATATCGGTCAATAGTCCGTCCTCTGTGAAATGAACACTAAAATGAATGCATCAAACTTACATGTATTGTGGCAAAAGGAATATATACCGCAAGCTATTTTACTCTAAAGATGTTTAAGATGTCGCGTTATGGTTAACAGGATTTCGATAATATATACCAATTTTTTTATCGGGTCAGGCACAAGAAAAACTTCCAACGAAGGGACGGCGTTTCACAAGATATCAACCCTATGCGTTTTAAAACTTTTTATCATCGAAATCCGATTAATAAACCTCTTAATGTGCGAACATACCGAATCAATTATGAGACCAGTGGGATAAAGAGATTCCGAAAGCCATGTGCTTCTATACTGCATAAATAGAGAAGCTCAGCAAGAAATCTATATCACATTTTAATGCGAAATGTCGGAAATCCCCATATTCACCCAATTTGAATATGATAGAAAGTGTGGAAAGTGATGTATACCTATTCTCAGTAAGGCACTTTGACAAATTATCCACGAGGCATGTAAATGAACAAACTACTACTTTCTACCTAAGTGTTGAGATCGGTATTATATTACAAGTTAAACTTTACAACTTGAATAAAACACGTTTCTATTTATTCTGTTTTAAAGATACTACCTGTGATGAGCATTCCATAATACTCGAAGGCAACAAAGTCGCTGCCCTAACACACAAGGAATGATAATCCATCGTGATTATTATTGTCCAGGAGAAAAGGCTCTCTATTCGCATTATCCGTCACATGTCACAGACTCACATACAATTCGCAAATAAAATGGTTTAGGAGTTGAAACTGACAAAAATGCACCGATTAAAAGTCCATCGTTGCCTGCAGGTACGACAAAACATTTGAGATAGATACATGAGAAATCAATTGTTGAATGTTGATAAAAAATCTCGAGGCGATTTCAAAACATGTACATTCCTTTCTAGTTCAAACATATATGTCCTCATCCCATTTCTTTTATCAAATTGTGTATTGTTATCGGTCTGAATTGAAAGCGCTAGCCTGTGGCTACTGAAAAGTGTTATAGTTAACATTGTATTTGTAATATTGAGAAGAAACCATAATGATCAAATGAGACAATGCTCATATAGATCAATTTCTTATGTTAACAGAACCTGGTGTTATCTGTTTATGTATCAACACACGATAGTATAAAATAAAAGGAAATAGATATCACAGGTTTAAGTCCATTGTTTATCAAATTCCGCTATCCGAAAATGATACATATAGACCCATTGAAATACCCAGCGTCAACGTATAGTTTAAACATATCGTCCTTGTTATCAAAATACAAACACTAGATAACAAGACTACGCTGGTACAAGGTCTATGGGCATTTGCCTTCCCCCCGGACATTTGCCTTTCCCCCGGACATTTGCCTTCCCCCTGGACATTTACCTTTCCCCCGGACATTTGCCTTTACCCCGGACATTTGCCTTTCCCCCGGACATTTGCCTTTCCCCCAAACATTCGCCTTTCCCCCGGAAAATATGAAAATATGAAACAAAGATGTGTTGATATGATAATCTTTAATGAAAAGAGTAAAAAAAAAACCCATTCAATTGTGATATATAACCAATGTGTGTGTATTTAAGTATATATTCAGTGCCTGTGTGCATGTTGTAATCATGTGCGTTATCCGCTTGAAAACAGCCGAATTACCCCAGGATTTCCGGTGTATTCATGAATTGCTTACGAGGTATATATACCGATTTGTGACGGGGATTGCCGAGTAGATACGATTTTTGCCTTTCCCCCGGGGATTTGCCTTTCCCCCAGACATTTGCCTTCCCCCCGGACATTTGCCTTTCCCCCGGGCATTTGCCTTTCCCCCGGGCATTTGCCTTTCCCCCGGGCATTTGCCTTCCCCCCGGACATTTGCCTTTCCCCCGGGCATTTGCCTTTCCCCCGCACATTTGCATTATTTTTTGGTCCGTCCTTTACATTACGGCGAGGGGCAAAAGTCCGTCCTATACGAAAAAGGGGCAAAGGTCCCGGGGTAAATGTCATGGAATCATGTTACAGACCGGACAGATGTGCGTTACTTTTTTACACCTTGTGTCTCCGTTGCCTAGTGATAGCCTTAGGAGTAAAGAACTTGAAATCACATGGTCCCATTTTCCCATGGGTTCAAATCTCGGCCATGGCATTAAGAGTATGCATTACAGGTAGTCTCTCGACCGACTTACAAAATGCCAATGGTTCTACCCGGCTTGACAAGCTCTTATGGGTAGTTGAGTATGGGATCTTATTCCACCATTAAGAGTTGGCCATTGCAACATGAGTAAAATAAAATTGACACGAAGTAAAACTATAAAAAAGATAGATCCCTTAACATCAGTCGTTATACCTATTCAGTTACCAATGTGTCGTTTAAAAAAGTTAGTTGACGAATTAGATGAGTGTTCTATCTTTTATGTTATCAGGACTCAAGATGATTGACTGGGAATGCATACATGTACATAAGTAAACATTAGCCGTAATATAATTAAACAATGCATGAGAAGTATGTCCTATTTGGTTACAGGTAAGCTCTTCGCGAAATCACCTTAAATGTTTATTTCTATCAGACATTTTCAGACACGATGGTCATGAAGTCATTAACTCATTACCAAACAAAAACGATATTTGAACAGTTTGTTGAAGACGACTTTTGAAAACATTGTGGGTAGAGGATAAATATCTTGTAACGAGCAGTTTCTCCTTTTCCTACAATGTTTTTGGCCATTTCAGAAGAAATTCTCCAATTTCATCACATCTTGAAATGTCGTCTACAAACTCTTTCAATTTGGGACAGCCGAACTTTTGGCGTTTGATAAAGGGTTAATCCATCTAACTGCTCAGATGATCCGTAATAGCGACCTATCTATCTCACTGTGATAATTAAATGATCTCGATATCACGAGTAAGTTAGTCATTAACGAGATAAAAAAAATACCGACATGTTCCCTATGTGAGACCGTACGAACCACATGGATTGTATCCTATCATTATAATTTGCATTGCACTAATCATAGCTATTTCATTTACATGTATACTCATTCTTACTAACATAAACAGCTTATAAAGACAACATATTGAACCATAGCGATTAAAAGAAATATTTCTTCTGATACTGCTATTGTTGTATGGGGATGATGGGTGTACAAATGTTCACTTACAAGGATACCCAAGTCAAAAAAGTCATGAGTTCATAAAAGACGGTACTTTGGGTTATTTAAGACACCATACAAACACGTTTTACGATCTGGTCTATGAATCCTTTACTCCATCCCACACACGTTCTATAATCTAATCTATAAGCTCGTTTCTCTGCCCAACACACAATTATATTCTATTACTGGTCTATAATCATATGGCCATGCCCCTTGCACAAACACATTACATATATATATCATTTTAATTTATTTTCTGACCCTTTGAGTTTTGTTCTTTGCTTTTAAGAAACAACGAACAGGTCCATTTATCAATTGTCACAACTAAGCTTCACTTGTAAATGTGCATGTTGGTTTATTTGCTTCGACTGCCACAAAGCAATCCGTTTATTTGATGAAATAAAAACAAAAAGATGCATTTTTATAATACACAGTTCAGTATAGTGCTATTTCAGCTTAACATGCGGCTAATAAAACAATGACATCCGATTCTTACTTATTTTGCCATGATTTTATCATATAACAGTTCAAAAATGTAGAGAACGGGCGGTTTATCCAAAGACCTAATAAAATGTTTATTAGGTCTTTGGTGTGTTTATTTCACGAATCGAACGCAGCCAAAACAGTAAACACGCACGAAATGAACGGCTAACGAAACATCGAATCTCAGCCATTTACGGTCGATTTTACATCGGAAAATAGGTTAGCCTCTCGTGTGAAGACTCTTTATTGTTGTAGCCGATGTGTCCTCCTGCGCGTGTTATGATTTAAATGAAAAGAGACGATTTCTAAATTATCCGAATTGTTCATTTCAACGGGACGCTCTTTAAAATTTTTTTTTTCAATCGATCTCAATTAACCAGGCGCTTTATGTGACGTTAAAAATGACGTCATTTTTTGACTCGTACGATTGCCCGAGAAACAGAATATGAGAACAATGTTCCTGTGTTTTTACCGGTATGGAAATTGCCGGAACTTCCCAAGAATCACTATTTACCTGCAGATATTCAACTAAAACAAATGCGATTACTATATCCATACAAGATGCTGACGTGTATTCCCGTTTAATAGAGAAACTCAAAAGAAAATACGTTTTTAACGTAAATAAGAATAATAATGGCATAGCGGCAAGTACCAACGAACCGGACGGGAAATGCGTTATCACCATTTACTACAACCAGACAATTTTTATACAAGGCAAAGGTTGCAAAAGTTGGAAACTCAATACATTCGACAAAATGATGGATGGGACTGATGAAAATTCGCAAGATTTGTTCTCAAACTCGCCACATAACATATCACCAACTTCTATATCCGCTATACCTGAAGGATCACTTACACCAAACCAAAACAGAAGTCCATTAACCCTTCTGGGAAAACTAGTTAACAGCCTGAGATCCCCTAGCAAAAGAACTCCCGCAAGTATTCACCAAACTACTAATGGAGCTGTTAACGTACCGTCACCCAAGTCTTCGGAAAGTCTCCAATATAGTGAAAATCCCACGTGTTCTGAAAACACAACATCGAACAACTCAAAAACAAAAGTTAACAATAAAGCAATGAGTGGAAGCTATATACCAGTTTTGCCTGCAGAAAGGAGTGCCCATCATGTGGACGTACAGAATGCAGAAACCAAAGTTAAACAATTATTTGATAGTGACAGCAGCTTAAGTGTTGAAGAACTAAAAAAGTCATTGAAGTTGTTGCGTGAAAAGTACAATCAACAAAGTGAAAAGTCCGGGAAACTAGAACAGGAAATAGCTAAACTGAAAACTACTCTGAAAACACAATATGAAAAAAATGAAATCCTCTCCACTGAAACGAAAAAGCTTAAAAACGACTTGACTGGATCCACAACAAAGCAGCTTCTCGCTGAAGAAGAAAATATTAAACTGAAGAGTACAGTTCAAATTATAGCAAAAGAGAAAACTGATCTTGTCACTCAATTCATCAAATTGCAAGTTAACTCTGAGTCTGTTGATACAAAGATTCAAAACGTTGTTGACAGTATGGAAATCAGATTAGCAGCAGAAATGTCGAGTTTGAAGTCTGCACTGTTCCAGGAACTATCTGATGTAAAAACCCAGAACCAAAACACATTGAAAGCAATATCTCAGGAAAAAAATAAATCAGCTATAGAAGCAACAGTGGTACAGAAAATAAGTGCACTAAAGCCAAAAAGTCCTAGTACTTGTAGCGCATCCACACAGCCAATCATAGAAGGAAGAAACCATATCATCCAACAAAATGTAAGAGAGAAAAGCGTTGACACATCAAAATTGAATGTATTGATTGCAGGGGACTCAATTATGAAAAGACTTAGCCCTGCTAAGATGTCTGATGAGAGAGTTTGTGTTAAAATCAAAAGTCATTCTGGTGGAAAAGTTCAAACAATTTCACACACAATTTCAGAAATGGGTAAATTTAATAGTGACTACATGAAGGAGTTAGATGCAGTCGTTTTGCATGTTGGAACAAACAATATCTCAGATGGTGAGAGTCAAGAAAGTGTAAGTGAGATCATGAGAAAGACTGTTGCTGTGGTGAAAGCTGTATGTCCAAGAGCTGAAGTTATTGTATCA
Organism: Cerastoderma edule; assembly: GCA_947846245.1. Taxonomy (NCBI): domain Eukaryota; kingdom Metazoa; phylum Mollusca; class Bivalvia; order Cardiida; family Cardiidae; genus Cerastoderma; species Cerastoderma edule. The sequence continues at coordinate 24,707,537 of OX401413.1, read as the reverse complement.
AGTGTTCTACCATGGAAAGCAGAAAAAGTTGTAAACAATGTCATCCGTTCGACAAACAAAGTGATTTTCGAAATGTGTGATAAAGCACAGTGTCATTTTTTAAATAATGATAAGGTCATGATAGAAAATGAAAGGGTGAAATTCTCCCTTTACCAAGATAAAGTGCATCTGAATCCGAGTGGAGGCAAATTGCTAGGAACTCATATGAGAGAATGTATTGATTCCGTTCTGAGATTAACACCAGTTTCTCACGATCAACAACAACTGCATAATCAGCAAGAGCATACGCATTCAGAAAGAATAGAACAAAACAACAAACAAAGAAATTATTCTAGTCCAGTTTCTCACGATCAACAACAACTGCATAATCAGCAAGAGCATACGCATTCAGAAAGAATAGAACAAAACAACAAACAAAGAAATTATTCTAGTCCGCAGAATTTTCATTATGGGAGGAACTTAGGGAGGAGAATGAACCACTTCAACGACGTAAAGAATTTCAACGACAATTACAACTACCGGAGAAACTACGCAAACAGTTACCACAGGAACAATTCGAACAAACACATGGAGATGATGTATGCGCCTGTCAGTGCGTGGAACATGTAGCTAATGATGTGTGTCGTTATTGTTGGAAATTTCATTTAGAGCATGAGTCTAACAGTATCATTAAAACCTATGGTTCTTTTCTTAATGTCGCCATAAAAGACAGATGTGTTTGGCTTACTATTGACAGATGCTATATTGTGTATGATGACATGTATAACTTTGACCCTTTTACTAACCATGGCATTAACGACTCAGACAACCTTTATTGTGATCTAAACGATAATGAAGTGGGACATGATATGTCTTTTTCTTTGTCGGATAGGTCTTCAGCAACTCGTTCTATTGTTGGTAGTATTTTGAATTATAATTCAGAAGTTTGTGATGGACAAATGACATATAGTTTGCCTGAGTCTTGTTTAAACACTCATTCTCATGCTTGTAAATATGTTATTGAAAATCCAAAGGTTGGTGTTTTTTATGATAACATGACATGTAATTTGCCTATTTCTTATTTAGATAGTTCTTCTAGTTCTTTGGATATTGATTTTATTAGTATTGACAGTTCAATTATCGATAGTTCATTTAGTACTGAGATGCAAATCTCAAATATTGAAGATATACCTTTATGTAATACTCAGACACATAGTAAGGAAAGCTTTGTTTCTTTTCCCTCTTCTCAGCCATGGTTATCTACCAAAGGGTTACATATTGTACATCTTAACATTCATTATGTTTGTCCTAAACTGGATGAAATCAAGATGATTTTATCTCTTAACTCAAATATCGATTGTTTATGTCTTTGTGAAACATTTTTAGATGCAAATGTTCTTGATACCGAGCTTTCAATTCATGGGTATACCATATTTCGAAAGGATAGGCAATCTCGTGGTGGGGGGCTCCTCGTTTATGTCAAAGACAATTTGTGTTGCTGTCTTAGAACTGATCTAGAGGCTCTTTCAATTGAATCCATCTGGCTTGAGTTTAAGTTATCCAACTCCAAGCCATTTTTACTATGGTACGTTTATAGACCACCTTTATCTAAAATTGAATGGCTAAATAATTTCACTGATAGTCTAGATAAATCATTCAATGAAAACAAGGAGACAATTATACTTGGAGATTTCAACTATGACTTGATTAAACAAGCTCCGCCCTCAAAAACTTGGATGCAAACAATGGAGAATATGAACTTCTCTCAACTTATTCAATCTCCTACTAGAATAACACATAGTTCAGCAACCTTAATAGACCATGTTTTCAGTAACGTCCCTTGCAATATTGTTGAAATAATTATCCCAACGGTTGCCTTAAGTGATCACTATCCAGTTGCTATTACACGAAAGTGTAATCACAATATATCAACTAAATCTTGCCATGATTATATATTATATAGATCCTTAAAAAAATTTCTCTGAAGCGGATTTTCTCAATGATCTTTCCACTCAGCCATGGTTTGAATTAGATACGTTCGATGATCCTGATGGATGCACAGATTTATTTATAGAAATGTTTGGGACAGTCTTACAAAAGCATGCTCCGCTCAGACATAAACGGGTCAAGAATTTAACTCAGCCAGATTGGTTTACTTCTGATATACTTTTTGCTATTAGACAAAGAAATTACTACCACAAAATACAAGACCAATTTCATTACAAATTGCTCAGATCAAAAGTAAAATCGCTTGTCTGTAAGGCAAAATATAACCATTATAATGAGCAAATAAACTCAAATAAACACAATCCTAAACTGTTATGGAAAGGTCTCCGTGAATTGTCAGGTTTAGAAAGATCTAAAACTCAAACGCCGTGTCTTAATAACGATGAAGGTAATTTCGTATCGGATCCATCTTCGGTTGCACATTTATTTAATGAACATTTTTGTAACATCCATAAGACTGTTCCTGTTGATGGATCTATAGTTTACAAACCGCATGATACCCTAAAAACCTTGAACACATCTAAGTTGACTATGTCTGACGAATTTACCATTCCTCCATTGTCTAGTGATTTTGTCGAAGCTCAATTAAAATCCCTTGACCCCACCAAATCTACAGGTACTGATAATATTAATGCCAAATACCTAAAGTTATCAGCATCAGTAATAGCACCAGCTTTAACATCTGTTTTTAATTGTAGTATAAGATTCAATAGATTCCCTTTAGCCTTCAAAACAGCAAAAGTCATTCCGATTTTCAAAAAGGGCGATAGGCATGATAAATCTAACTATAGACCCATTTCTATTTTACCAGTAGTTTCATTAATACTTGAAAGACATGTTAGCAAATGGTTAAAATCTTATCTGTCCGATAACAAACTTTTGTATGACAGACAAGCAGGCTTTCGTGAAGCTCACTCTTGTCAAACAGCTTTGATAAAGATTCTTGATGACTGGATTTCAGCTATAGACAATAACGAAATAGTCGGAACATTGCTCATTGATTTGAGTAAAGCCTTTGACTTAGTAAATCACGATATTATGTTACAGAAGCTATCACTGTATGGTTTGCATTTTTCCGCATTGAATTGGTTCAAGTCATATCTAGAGTATAGAACCCAAAAAACTTTTATATCCGGTAAATATTCTTGTCCTGGAAAGGTTTCAGCTGGTGTTCCACAGGGCTCAGTTCTCGGCCCTCTACTATTTTTGATATATATCAATGACTTACCCCTATCTCTTTCACATTCAATTGCCGACATATTTGCTGATGACACCACCATATCAACTCATAGCAAGTCTTTAGATCATGTCATATCTTCACTTACCAGAGATATATTAAATGTTGAAAACTGGTGTAAAATAAACCAAATGTCAATTAATGCTGACAAATCCAAGGTTTTATATATTACAAGTAAACGTAATAAACACCAAATTGTTAACTCAAATCTCAGCATTCCTTTTAATGATAATTCTATTGAAGTTTCTTCCTCAGCAAAGCTACTAGGCATCACAATTAATGATAGCCTATCATGGACAGATCATATCAATAACGTGATAAAGAAGTGTAATTCGTATTTGTACCTTTTGTCTAGAATTAAATATTTCCTTTCGTTTGAAACTCGGAAACGCTTTTATAACGCATACATTCTCCCACATTTTGACTTTTGCTGTGTTATATGGGGGAATTGTACTAGCAGTCTGGAAGATAAACTTGTAAGATTCCAGAAAAGAGCAGCAAGGGTAATTCTTGATAGTGATTTTTCTACTCCCTCTGCTATTTTATTTGCAAAACTTAAATGGATGACGTTTCAAGAGCGTGTAATTTTTCAGAAGGCCATTCAAATGTACAAAACTCTAAGAGGAAATGGGCCTGATTATTTAAAAACTGCGTTTACATTCACTGCAGACATACATTCACGACTGCTACGCTCGTCGACTACTTATCAATTATATAGCCCTAAACCAAATTCGGAGTTATTTCGACACACTTTTGTTTTCTCTGGTACTTCAATATGGAATTCTATTCCTCATTATATACAAAACTCTTCCTCTGTCCAACAATTCAAATCTTTATACTTACGTTTTGTGAAGCCGTCCTATTTTGAAACAACTACGGCTGTTACATGATAAACGAACAGTCCCATTGTGGAATCCACCAGTTAATGTTCGTAAATTTATATACATGTATACATATTGTGTTGGGGGAGGGGGGTCTTTCATTTAAAGAAAGCCGATGTCTTTGAATAGTATGTTCTTACACGGTATTCTGGCACTTGTGGTGTCTTAGTGGGGTATCAAATGTGTTTGACAAGTATTGATTTGCTTGATAAGTTGTCTTCGTCTTTCATTTAGTTTTAAGATCATTTGTTCCTCACTGCTCATTATACTTTCTCAGACATATTGATACCTCACTGTCAGACGACATATGGGCCAAACTACCTTAATTGTCCTTAGTCTTTTAGTTTTATTGTTCACTTGTTCATTGTTGAGGATCTTATGGAAGATTGTCAGTTTAAATTGTCAAATGAGTTTCCTCGTTAAATAAAGTCTCTTTATTATTAGGTCTTTGGTTTATCACAAATAAAACAAAACAGTCATATTCATATGCTATGATAAGAATCTGAAATGAATGAAACATATAATAGTTCAGAAATGTAGAGAACGGGCGGTTTATCACAAATAAAACAAAACAGTCATATTCATATGTTATAAGAATCTAAAATGAATGAAACTTACACTACGAAAATCCCTTTTGCTCTTGAAGAACGTTATCTCCCCTTTACCAAACGGTTTCTTAAATCGTCTTTAGCAGTTGTATCAATATGGGTCAGTATGTTACAAGGACTTAAAAAGATATTGGGTAGAATTAATGTCACATTAACAGAAGTTCGTAGAATCATAATATTGTTGCGAGCTAGCTCGGTCAGGATGTCTCGCTCTCAATTTGGTAAATGGGGAAGGAAAGGGGCTCAGCAAATCTCTGATGTTTTGGCTCCACCTGGCTATCCAGTACTCAAGGGTAAATGGGATAAGGGATTTTAAACAAACTAAAAAAAAATCAAAGACGAAAATAAACTTCAAAGTCAAACCTTTAATTTAGATGTATAACTATAATAAATTCTGTTCCAAAACTATCTTCCTTAAATTATCTTAATACGCAATGTAATTATTGTTTAATCCTATAAGTTGTTAGAAGTTAAGATTACAGGTCAGTTCGGTAAATGACTAGTTCGGTAAAAATGTAAACTATAGTAAAGGGTCTGGTTGGTTCGGTAAATCCCAATACTAGAGAGAACAACAGTTCAATTGGGTGTTAATAACAGTTAAATCCCATATTAATTTAGTGTTAATTAATTAACACTTACTATTATTTACATACATGCAAAATAGTTTATTTCTATTTTTATACACATTGTAATTTTCATACTTACAACATTTTAATTCACACAAAATACAATCAATGATTTAACCAGAGACATGGATGTTATCTATGTCTCGGACTTGATCAAAGTAAAATCTGTGCAGTTCGTTTTATAATGCAAACACCCAAATTAATCAATTATAGTAGGAATGTCTTACCCTAAGAATTAAAACAATCAAACTAGTTGTTTAAAGGAGGAATTTCCTAATTTAAGTACTTAAACAAATACATTTCATACACTGTGTACAATTACTTTTCTCTAGTAAAGGTTTTTACCGAACCAGCCAGACCTTTTACTCTAGTTTACTTTTTTACCGAACTAGTCATTAACCGAAACGACCGTCACCCGAAGTTAAAAACCAAAATAAGTATGAAATAAAAGTCTAGTTTAGCGTACCGAATACTGGAGGTGAAGCCACGAAATGTGGGAAAACGTCGCTTATATAGCAAGCATCTTCCCACAACGTCGTGAATTCCCACAATAACAAAACGTCGTGAAAATGGTAGTATTTCCCGAACGTTGCGGAGCTCCCGCAACGTTGGGAAAACCAGCACCTTTCCGACGACATTAAGTGCGCGCAATGAATGGGATGCGCATACAGTCAGAAAGAAAGTAAAATTGCATCTAGACAAACACTGATACAAAAATAAATAACAAATGCTTAGACAAAGTGCATAATAATCTTTGGAAGCGTAAAATTTGTATCACTGAAAAACTCAAAAAACAAGTATTATTTAGCCCAGTACGATTGACAGTTCGAAAAGGTCTGTTGACATACCGAAAGTAGAATTCAAAGAGGTCAACCCACAGTGCATCGCTGCGTCGGGTCACAAAAGGTCACGACACTAGCATGGTTGCACAGAGATGCTTTGGGGGGAAATCAGAACAAACATCATGAAAACTAACTAATCCGGAGGTGACAGCGCTTGATGGAAGGTGCAAGGTCAGTCCGTAACTGTTGCTCAAATGTCTAATGACCATATGAAATCCTATCTATGTTAATTAATTGCCAAAATGAATGAATCGGCGAGTCGTCAATTGAAAGTAAACAACTCACATAATTGGGTCAGTAAAGACGTAAGACCAAAACTGGGGTTGCAACAATATATACCGTTTCACTCAATTGTGCAAAATTCGGAGAATGGACTTTATTATAAGGACGTCTAACGAATTTGACGTTGCTTGTTCACAGGAGAGCCAAAATGGAAGTCAAAGAACAGTGTCATTGAAACAATACACTTTTAGTATTGATGTATGATACACAACTAAAAGTAGCTATTGAATTTATGATTTACTCTGGAACCGTCAATTCATCTAAGTATGTAAGATTATATATGGTATTTCTCAAAAGCGCTGTTACGGTTTTGTCAATATGTGTGTCCTCTTTGATCAGATTTGTGATTCAAGTTTATTTTTTTCCGAAAACATAAATTGACGACAATCAAAAATTATAAAAATTATAAACAAACACAAAATTTCCCTTCCAAAATTGCAAGTAAATTAGCATGGCAAAAGGCGAACTTTTTAGGATCATATGCACACTTGTTATGTTTTATTGAATCAAGATAATTAGAATAAAGGTTATAGTTCTCTGGAATATTTCGATGATGTTTTAAAATACATATCGAAAATTATGATAGCTCTTAAAGGTCAGCAGGTCAATGACGTTGACCGGGAGACGAGCCATTTTTCAGCATTAGTCATGATGCTTATTACACCATTGAGGTGAAAACCCATAATCCGCCATTTTGAAACTTATTTTTACGTTGGATTACTTCGGCCGTTCGCGGTATACATCGGTTTGGGACGCAACACTTGGTATTAAACGCTTAGTTCCGATGTCTTTTTCATGAAGGTAGGTTGGGACTGATTAACTTACTTATACTATTTCTTCGTCATTGCATTACATAAAACGTTTGATTATTGTTAATAATACATCATGAATATTGATTGATTAAAGACTGTTTCAAACAATGTTTGTATATATTTAAAATTAACACGTTCCCCCTGCAGTAGGTGTTTCAAACAATGTTTGTATAAATTTAAAATTAACACGTTCCCCCTGCAGTAGGTGGATTCAAGCAAGTATACAGGAAGGGTTAAAACAAATACCCTTTACTACCAAAATCAAGTTGACTGGGTTAACGACATCTAGTCACTAAAACAATATAAAAATGTCACACTTCAATCAATGTCATCGTGCTTGTCAACGCTATCTTGGTGAGCACTGCCGGACTTCCAAGGCAAACATATCCTTGAAGTATAAGAGCTGAAAGCAAACGGGGCTCCCTCTGTCCGAAACTGGTTCCTTCCGTCGCCAAACATCTCATCTTCTGTCACTTCCGGTTCTTTATGCCAATCACGTGTGACTTCCGTTTCAGCTTTAGCGACTTCTGGAGTGATCATCTCGCTAATTCGAGTTGTAACGACGTTTTTGTCTTGTCCCAAAGATGTCACAATACCGCTTGCTGTGTTATCCTCAATACTATTCCATCTGTTGAGAATGAAGCATGGCTCACGAAATGCCGTGATTTCTTTAAGTTCAATTTCATCAGGGTTTGATCCATTTGTATGACTTGAATTTCCAAATTGGTGCAGACGATTGTCCGTTTGTGTATCCTCTGTTTTCACTACAGACGGAGGAAGCGCTTGTCTCTGGTCTTCACCATAACACATGACCTTGCTGATGTTCAGTGGTGCCTTACGAAAGTCGTGACGCGTCATGTTGTTTACCATCAAGTTTTGACTTGTTCTAGAATGGGATTGCTGCATGTCCATGCTATCGCTATCACGTGACGGATTCTTTTGAACTCTCATAGTCCGGTCGTCAGTTGACCTCATTGCTGTTTGGCTGTCAACGTGTACCGTCTTGGCATCCAACATTCTATTAAAACCCAAAAAGAGAGAATCAGTATGTTTATCTATAAAGCCCGTGGCAGAGCAAACCCTATCAAGGGTTCAGCGCAATACAATGGTAAGTGCTTCATGAACATTAAGCACTTACTATAGTATTGCTCTGAACCCTCAATGTACAAGTAGAGTTTTAATAAAGCTATGCCTTCAATATTGCATAAATGTAAAATACAGGTAAATGGACACTTTGCCACAATACTCGGTAATTATCACACTTTGATGGATATATTACAAAGGCCATTAGAAACCACTATGACAAAATGGTAAATTGGTTTAACTGAGTATTTAATCATTTTATCACAATGGTTCTTTCAAATACCATAACGAAAAAGTATCATTTTTATCAGGCGTTTCTGTCGTCTGCTGTCTCATTGCAAGTTCCAATATTGGGGGATTAGCTGATGCGGGGAGCCAATTAGGTTTCAAATCACCGATTGTAGCGGGCTCTCCTAATGACAAGCGTACCGTGAAAAGACAATTCTGAATATTTATGCATCTTATGGATTGAATAAGATAGGTCGCTTATGACAATATCAGTTTAACGAGAGCATTCTTCAATAGAGAAGTCAATAAAGAGAGGTTTCGCTACAAAGACTGACACAATAGATTGTGTAACACCAGAAAATTTGTGTTCGAGACGAGAACGAGACAAGCATGGTTGTTTGTCTATTGCATTTTAATTAATATAATGTTATCATAAACGACCGATAAACAGCAAAGCTTGATAGACTACTTAATATTGAATAAGCTTTATATAGCAGATGAACACGTAGACAGTATATTTGTTTGCATAGGGTTACATATATTGTCAACTAATTTCCGGTTATACTAATGATTTCCTGAGATTTCCCAGTATTTGGCTGGGATCCTGTCTTGCCAGATGACAGACCCATGGAGACAGCGGCGCAGTACGGGCTCAAACCCTGTACTCCCAAGCTTCAAGTTCACTGCCCTTATCGCTGGGCCTTGCAGGTCCATATACAGTATTTATAGATATGACAAGTGACGAGTATTATAATGCAATCATCTTTGTGGTGATCGACTGGTTGTATGATTTATAGTATAGAATTGATGAAGAATCAGACACAAACTGTTAAAGTCGGGATTACAATCGCCAATATAAAGCGCCTTATATTCTATGCTAACTCAACTTTGCAGGTCTGCTTCAGAAGTATATAAAAACCAGTGTGACAAATTGTCCCAATATATAATTCATCCTTTTTTCAGAGTGGTTTCTAACTTAACTCATTACAAAACAATAACGACGTTGAACAATTTGTTTCAGATGACTTTAGAAAACATTGTGGGAAAAGAAAAAAATGCTCTTAAGGAGCAATCTTTCCCTTTCTCAAAATGTTTTCTGCCCTGTCAGAAGATTTTTTTTCACTTTCATCCCATTTTGAAACGTCGTCTGCAAACTATTTCAATTTGGGATTGTCGAAAATTTGCCGTTTGGTCAAGGGTTAAATAATGAACAATATATTTGTTTCAGTGATATTGTTGACAACGCCTCCTTTTTTCTTCTTAAATTTGGACCAGTCTTAAATTCACATTTTAGGGAATGGGTCATTTTGAATACGTACTTTTCGTCGGGAGAAATGGGCCTGAAAGCTGTTTCTGGTGTCTTTTTGACCTTTGATGTTCTCCTTTTTTCCATTGACCTTCCCACGTTCATGTGTTTGGTTTTGTACTTCTCCACTGCTTTATTGTGCTTTCCAAGCTGGACAACACTAGAGCCAATAATGTTGAACGACCTCCCTTTACTAGAGATGAGGCCACTTAAATCAACATCATCAGTACTATCATCAGAGTCGTCAGAGGAGTCGTCACTGTCGTCATCATCGTCTCCTGTGAATAATTTAAGGACACGTGTATATCTATGGTACGTCAAGGATATGAGGAACATCGGGTGTTTGTAACATATGACCTATACCAGGGCTTTTCAATCTAATATAACAGCGGCCCATAAAATGCACTTTCCTAATTTGAAATAACTTTGAAATCATGCAGATTTATCAAAATTTACCACCAGCTTTTTGGTTTCCAAATTCAGAAATTTCATCAATACAATTTCCCATAATTAACAGGCCTAAGCATCTTCCCAATTAAAAAATAAACAAACGCTGTATACCGCTGGTCTGTTTAAAGCTTTCGACAAGCTTTAGATATATATTCTTTTTGAGGAGGTGGCTAACATGAAAAAATGGGGTCTTAAGATATTTCAAGCTCTTACACAGATCTTTGATAAAGAATCGATTAAGGCACTAATGCATGCATTACGTCAAAAACTATCTGATATTTACTAATACGTTGGTTCTCACGAGAGTTTTCTAGACGCATTAATAGCAATGGGCGTCTATAAACCTTGTTTTGCTGGATCAATAAACCAGTAACAAAATTGGATAAACCCATTACCAAACAATAACGACATTTAACCACTTTGTTGCAGACGACTCTAGAATACATTGTGGGAAAAAGAGAAATTGTTTGTGACAGTTATTATTGGTAGTCAAGTTTTTTTTTTTCTCCATCGATCATTGTTTTAAATCATTATTTAAATCTGGAGGACATAAACTAGTTTCCTCTATGAAATCTCTTACTTTCTTGTATTAACCACTGTGTTTGCTTAGAAAACGAATCTTCCAAAGCGAACTGTTTACAGTATTTGCATTGGAAACCATGGTAACCATTACTTTCGTAAAAACTAGAACGTTACTAGAATTGTTACTACTATGTCATATCCAATTATTACTTATCAAACTAGGCAAATTAACACTTTGTTAGCTCAAGGGAAAGATTAAGAAACGACCTTGACCGAAACAATAAAACCAATAGGATCTCTTTTAAAGATCAGTATAACAGGTACAAAATGCTAAAATGGTCATCCTTTATCCTTAGAACGCTGGGTAATTTTCTAAAACTAGATTTTTGTGCCGTCTACTTTCCCAAACCTTAAATATCTGCTTAATTTTGATGAAGAATTATACTAGTGCTCAGAAAAGCAAACAGGTTAGATCACAGGCCAGCCGCCATGTAAATTGGCGGCTGACCTGTGATCTAACCTGTTTGCTTTAGCAAAAGGTCGGTTCCAGCACTATACAGGTAAATGATATAAAGACAGCATGCCGACAGAAATACATTGTTATAATCGATATCATGCCTAGGTGGTTAGAATACTTGACATCTCATAGGTTCAAATCCACGTAACATTTTCTATAGCTCTTTCAGCATATTAGAAGAAGTATTCCGTCTTCCAGAATGACGTTGTTTCGGTAAAGCTTACAAGTCCTTATGTTCAATCAACAGTCGATTAGGAACTAGACATAGCAGTACAAATATAACAATATAGACGCAATTCGAAATGTAAGCAATGCTTTAAAGGTGTTTGTTCACAGATGAGAAAATTTGAAAGTCAAGAGAAAGTGTGTTTGACAAATACAGTTTTTGTTTTGTTGATTGGTATAAAATTTGAAATAGTAACTATTGAATGCATAATTAATTCAAGAAACCTCGGGACCGATAACTAGGTGCCGTATAACATTCGTGATATCCGGCACTAACCATATAACACATGCACGTGACGAATCATGACGTCACGAAAACAAAATGACGCCATGTTCACATCATTCTCTACTTACTTTTCCTTTTTCTCGTGTTTTATTTACATTTTGTTTGTTTGAAAGAATACATAAACGTAACAGGATAAATAGAATAGATGGTTGGTGTCTTTGAATCGGAAAAGTTATCGGGCTCGGCTTCGGATTATTATCCGTTTCGCCTTCGGCTCACCGGATAATATTCCTAAGCCTTGCCCGATAACATTTCCGATTCACGACACCAACCATCTATTCTCTATTTGTATTAATTTGTATTGTACTGTAGAACAGCACAGTTGTTGTGCAGTTATAAAGAGATAAGTTTTCAACTTCCAAATTTAATCACATCTGTGAACAAGCACCTTTAAAAAAAACGTAAAATTTAAAACGTAATTTACCTTTTCCAACATGTTTAGCCATCGGATTGTGTGCTGATAAAGTGTTCATGGTCTCATTCATATCCACTTCTAGATCTGTGTTGGAGAGGTCTGGATTAGTTATCAGTTTCCCTGTGAGTCTAGACACAACCTTTAAGTCTGATGACGACGGTGTGTCGTCCCGCTGATCCCTCATCAAAGAGCCATATTCCGCTCCGGACTGTGAAGTAACTCTTGTATCGTCGGAACGAATGGGCATTCTCTGGTGTCGAGGGACTTGAGTGGCCTGGTTCTTGTAATATAAATCCTGCCCGTTGTATGCAGGTGGGTGTTTGTAGACGTGCGCTTGATTTGGAAGACCAGTGTGACTCCGTTGGGTATTTTGAGTGTGAGCTCCGTACAAAACATCGTTAGGCATGTATTGTTGTTGATTTGAATACTGGTTTGGCGGATATGCATTCACTTGTGGACAATATCCGTGTGGTGTTTTAGTAACGCTAGGTAAATTTTGCCCGTTATTTGGAAACTGATAGCTGAGTTGATCTTGCATGATGCTCCCCGGATTCAGGGGCATGTGTATTCCCTGTTGCGTTGTGGGTGCAGGCACATGATTCGGGTGCGCATAACGAACTCCGTGTTCTTGAATATTTTGGGAAACAAACCCTTGTGCATGCATTGGCCCTCCATAAAGAGGATAGTCTGGAATCATATTATTGTGAGGAATTGTGTTGGTTTGTTGCTGGTAAGGCGTCCCTACTCTGTAAGGCATTTGTTGCTGGGGCAACAGTTGCTGGGGCAACGGTTGCTGGGGTAACGGTTGCTGGGGCAACGGTTGCTGGATATATCTATTGTGTTGGCGTGTTTGTGCTTGATACGCTGGCACGAAGAATTGGTTGATCTGAGCAGGGTTTCTGGCTAGTCGATCAAGACTTGGTGCTGCATTTGAAGAAGCCGCATCTACAGCCGCCGAGGACGTACTTGGTCTGGGGCCTGCTGGAACCGTTTGAGAAGGATGATTTTGTTTAAATATCGAGGTTTGACCAAAGGTATGTTCATATCCAAGTTTGATGTTGATTTCCTCTTCATAGCATTTCCTGTAGTTTGTCGCAGTTTTAAGAATGGCAACAATCCTATCTCTTACGTGTTGGGATGGCCAGTCGTACCAATCCACGCCGGCCAGTGTCAGGAGTCCAATAGGTGTTTGGTACTGTCTACTTTTCTGGGGTTCTGTGTGGACAGGTTTTAGCATCCATTTCCGGTCCTTGATCGCAGTTCCAAATATTCCTCCAGTGTCATTCAGACCAAGTCGCGAAAGGCCAACAGCTTCGTCGCAAAACAGTCGAAAGACCTCGGAGTTGCTGTTCCTTGTAAGATACAGAAAGACCACGCTACATCTTTCTACCACATCTCCAACAACCATAACCTTTGATTGAACGAACTCTTCGCTGTCAAAAAGCTCAATTCTAAGTTCTTCTCCTATCTGTTCTTCTGATACTTGTCGTAGTGCATCCATGAATGTTTTGACAACTTCATAGTCAGATTTATCGTAAACAATTGCCGCATCAAATTGTTTTTTCAATGGGACAGGTTGCCTCATTGAAAGAGCCAAATTTCTTATGAACTCCTTTATATCCCCAACGTCATCCATGCGTTTTCTTTCACTGCTTACATTTTTGTGAAGATCTTTGTTACGTTCAACATAGTTAGTGCTTCTTACATTCGGTCTTTCTATTTGCCTGGATACCTTCTTTCTTTCTGTTTGTGTATCAATCACTTCCATTCTTGGCACTTCCCTTCCTTCTGTGTAGGTCTCTATGAATTTCATTCTTTCCTCTTGTCTTTCCTGACGTCTTTCCTCTTGTCTTTCTTCTCGTCTTTCCTCTTGCCTTTCTCTCCGTTGAACTATGAACCCTGTAGGTCTTGATCTAGGTGGCCTCCCCATTTCAGCATCCATAGTCATATCATCTTGGGATAGTGTTGACATGCTACGTGAAAAACACGACCGGTTTCTCGTTGGGGTTGCTTTCCATCTGGAATCGTCTTCATGATATGTGCTTGATTCAGAGTCAGACCTCTGCTCAACCACATTAAGTGGCGAATCTTTAGTGCCCATCACAGATAGGTCTGAGACATCTAAACCTTCCGATTCACTTGGTTGACCTGGCGACCCGAAGCGGTGTGTATACCTCGGTTTGTCTTCTCTAATTTCATGAGAAGGTTGCATTGTGTCGTCATCCTCGATGGCGCTTTGTACTGTTGTGTATACATGTATCATCTCACTAACCATTGTTGAATCATCTGTATCAGAATCAGGATCCTTTCGATCATTCAAGTGATTTGATTCATGCAAATTCTCTAGTGGTACTTCAGGACATGTTTCGAGCTGCTCTTCGCCTACAGAAATAAAAATTATAAATATGGGTTTTATGAATGCAACAAAGCATTTATTTGTGTTCATGCTTAGGTCCATACTTTTGCATTCTCCTAAATACTGGTTCGTATACAGGCTTGGTAAAACAGTTGTTAAGTTAAACCACGTCTCGTATATACATGTATATATTACACAGTAGTTAATTAAACCATGTCTCAGAAGTATAAACCATTATCAAAGCAAGTGTATTATATAAAAAAGGCTTTTTATCACAAATATTCCTTTATATAAGGCGTTTGATAAAGGTAAAAATTCCTGTAGAAAAGGTTATTATCAAAACACGATTAGTATTAGTATCGATGAATCGAGAACTAAGTCAAACAACTACGTATATAGACATAGAACAAACGTTTAATACAACGGCTTTAATAGATGAGATGTTCATCAGAAGCCCATTATATAGATAAAATACGAGTTTCTCAACTCGCGCTTCTAATAGATGCGTCATAAAATGAAACCATCCCTCTTTTAAATGAGACATTGATAAAAACCATGTTATATACAGACGAGGTTCTTTCATGCTAAACCTCTTATAATTGGTGCTTTTATAGATCTTCAAATTCCACCAAAACCATGTATCCTACAACATTGGCTATTTAAAAAATACGTATTAAATTGAGACATGACTTTATAAATCCATTTACTAGTGTACATAGTAAAATGGCTTCTATACCACCACAAATCTCACCATCGTTTCCACTATCATTGTCGGTAACTTGTAGTGGTTTGGCGACGTGGACAAGGTATTGTATGGCAAACGATAGGCAATAATCCAACTTTGGTCGGGATTCCATCTAAAATGATAGATTTTTAATGGTTATACGCATGTTCGTGTACATATAGTTCCAAGCTGCGAGGGAAATCAACCTCGTGGTCTACCTACATGGTTATAACAAGGGAGTCGCGAGGAAATAGAACTACTCCTGATACGATATGAAAGCCAAATATATAATCCACAAGTGTCTGTGTATATTTTCGTATCAGTGATCTAAGAGGTGTTAATCATACATCTGATTGGTATCGACAATCTGAACACATCAGGTTTATCCAATGAAAACACCTCTGAAATAGTAAGGGATGACGCCATATCGGTTCCCGTGGAATGACATCATTTCACTTTCGTTTTCAAAAATAGATCTTAATGTGAAATCTAAAAAGCCGTTTAATTTAGATAAGGAAACAACTATATATGTCACAACTTATAATTTAGCTATTTCGTATGAGTTACCGATGAAACATGATATAAAAGGATGTCCAACACTTCCATGTACATTGAACTACTTAACTTGCACGCTTAGAAAAGGTGTTAATTGCCAGGGCCGATTTACCCGAAAAATTGTAACCCTACACTTATATCAGAGGTGTATTTCACAGCTCACGGAAATACCCGAGTAGTTCCGATTGTGGTATCGATTGTCACCTACGTGAGGAGACTAGCTATTCTCTGCATCCCTTTATCGTTCATCCCCAAAGGCACATTTACAATCCCATTCTAACCTCTTACTCGATAAAACTCGGCACACATGTAGTCAAATACTTACCCATTTACCAAACGCCCAATTTTCGACTGTCCAAAATTGAAAGAGTTAGCAGACGACATTTTAAAATTTGATGAAATTGGAAAATAGTCTTCTGATAGGGCAGAAAACATGGGGGGAAAAGTAGAAATTGCTCGTTACGAGCAGTTTTTTCTTTTCCCACCATGTTTTCAAGAGTATTCTTCTACAAAGTGGTTAAATAACGTTATTGTTTGGTAATGGGTTAAGAAACCATCGTACTAAAAGTCATATTGACTGTGACAAGTGATTTGTCCTGTGCTCTCAAGGCTTTTCCTATTTTCTTAATTTTCTTTTCTTTAAATGCAATAAAATTAAATTTCGTTCATACGTTTTGATCGTTTGCTTATTGTCTAATTGAACCATCCGGTTTTACTTATCACGCTTTGAAACATGTTATACTCTTACATTTACCTTTATCGTTCTCCCTCGATTATAATAATGGCTTTGTTCATAATTTTGACAACCAGGAAGGTAGTTCTAATAGTGTTTTATACCTGTAAAACTTCCGCAATATTTCGTATATTCAATCACTAAGGATTGGAAGTTAGAAAGGTATCCCAATGTATTTCGGACATCTAAGCAATCGTGTTTAACGATTATATGTCCAAAATAATGCGAACTCATTTAATGGAAAGTGGTATTTTCAAAATAATGTTTTAAAACCCTTGCAGTTCATGGGTGTTTCGCAGCAAACCGTTGAAATAAATGCAGAAAAAAGGGGTAGTTTTCGTTTGAATATATATTTTGCCGGAACCACACTTTCTACGTTACTAAAGTTATCGTCGCTTGCATAATCATCGATTTGAATTAGCGATCAATACCTGTTGTTTGAGAAAATTTAACCGATAAAGATTAGGCCTTAGTTTATCCTTGACTACATAATCGGCCATAACGCCCGATCAATGGAAGGACATTTTTATACTTTTTACTCACCTGCAGCAGAAGGCTGGAGAAAAATAGAAACACAATAAAAAAAAGCACATGGCGTGCAATTTCTCATTTGCGTTAACCAAATGTATCGCATATAAGATCATAATATATATATTAATTCACGTTTGCTAAATGCGTCTATTAGTGCTTTCAATTTGGTGGAAGAGATCTTACGTACAAAACTTTTAGCCAGAGAGGTATCTAGCACTTATGAGTCATAATGACAAAACAATGTTTGACTGATAATTTCTCAATTTCTGTGGCAGTTGCCATTCTGTGGCAGTTGCCATGGAAACAGAGATTTGATTTTTGGCCAAAAATGAACCAGAAATGGCAAAAATATCAGTGACTTTGGGTCGTTTTGACATTGGAAAAAAAACATACATAAAATCAAGGAAATAGCTTTATTTGTTGTACCAGTTTTCAGACCTGGTGACAGAATTGCATAACTTTTAGCCTAATAGGTCATAATGACAAAATTATGTTTGGCTGATAATTCCTCAATTTCTGTGGAAGTTACCATTCTGTGGCAGTTGTCATGGAAACAGGAGATTTGATTTTTTGGCCATTAAGGAATAAGAAATGGCAAAAAAATCAGAGACTTTGGGTCGTTTTGATATTGATAAAATAAACATACATAAAAAGAAGAAGGAAATAGCTTTAATTGTTATAACAATTTTCAAACATGGTGACAGAATTGCAGAACTTTTAGCCAGAGAGGTATCTAGCACTTATGAGTCATAATAACAAAACTATGTTTGGCTGATAATTTCTCAATTTCTGTGGCAGTTGTCATTCTGTGGCAGTTGCCATGGCAACAGAAGGTTTTATTTTTGGCCATTTATGAATCAGAAATGGCAAAGAAAACGACTTTAGGTCGTTTTGACATTGAAAAAAACATACATAAAATGAAGGATATAGCTTTATTTTTTATAACAGTTATCTTGAATGTCATTTCGTCAATTTACGTTGCTGTTCTACTGTATACATTTTGACATCAGGATTCAACAGGTTTTGCTTTTTGTTTTGAAGTCTTTTTGAAAATTGACATATTTCATTGCCAATTATCTCTCAAGACCAACCTAATATAGGAAGCTCATACTATCAAAGCAGTACAAGAGTATCTCCTCATTCAAAAGTATGTTAAAAAATAGTTCATTTTCTTCTTTGTTGAGATATAACGTGAAAAGGAATAGGTACACTAGCTGGCAACAAGACAAGAAATAGTCATTCCATCTAGTATCATTCTGTTTTCACCATAAAAAGCAATAACTTAAAAAGACTGAGTCCCTAAGCAGATTTGATAAGAAATGGGTTACATCCGTATATCGGGTAAATCGTATATCGACATCCTTATAAAGAGCTTTCATTTTCAAGTATCATAAATTCATGGAATTTACTTCAAATTTCCCAATGGAAATTTAGAGTCCTTTTTTCTTTGGAAAAAAACCAATAATTTCTTGACTTGGCCTTAAAGTTTTCGAATCTTTTTAGCGTTCACATCGCGTAAAATATATCAACAATATTTCAAAAAAGGTTGTGAATTAACTAAAGATAATGCGAATTGCATTAACAAGTCAATTCTTCATGAAAAATGATCAAAAAATGTTTCATTTTGTTACCTTTTGCCTTTTATAACAAATCCATCGAAAATTCCCTCCGATATATCTAACGTAATTTCCGTTCTATTTATAGACACTGGTTTCCTGCCTTGTACCATAGTGCAACGATCCAATTAGGTAAACCCGAGTACCAACCAAAAAATCGGACTTCCCGATATCCCGATATTATTGTATGTTTATACAGAACAGAACAGAACAGAACATATTTTATTAGAACTTAAGCATATTAGCCATAGGCGTAGGAGCCGGGGGGGCCAGGGGGGCCCGGCCCCCCCAATATCCAGACAGGGGGGGGCCAGACTATACTTTAGCCCCCCCAATATTCACAATGGCAAATGAAGATATTTGAAAAGAAAAAGATAAGAAACGAAATTTAACAGCAGAATAAAAATAAATGTGAATTTTTGTGCTTTATCTAATTCCAATTCGCCTTTTGTAACGAACAATAACCAAAATCTTTCAATTTAACGTCATCATCGTAAATGACAATCTGAACACATCGGGTTTATCCAATGAAAACTCATCTCACAAAAATACCTGGGAAGTTTTGATTGACAAAAACAATGGTGTAATAGAATTTGTTCTTAAGAGTCAGACTCAATATTGTCTTCAATTGTTAGATAAAGATTGAAGGATAACTTATTCTTAATTCTATCGTAGATGAATCCGTGGCTGTGACAGTCTGGTCGCTGCTACTGTTTGTTTAAATCAATACATTTGATTTCCGCGTGTGATCGAGACCTTGCATATCCCTTTTTTTTTAATATTAAAGATACACATTTTCATACGCTTTCTTTTAATTCTCATAATGTTTTTGAATTTGTAAATGCATGAAGAGTCATTAAAAAGTTTAGGAACATTTATTCTTAGACCAGTCTTCATCTGAAGTTGCCCCCAATGTTGAAAACGCTCCTACGCCTATGTAGCTCATTGTTCTTAAAATACAATTAACTACATAACAATGAAAATAGTGTCATTTCATATATACAATTCGGCTTAACAAAAAGCATTGCTCTGAAATAAGAAAACAAAAGTTCTAATTTACTTTTATCAGAAATCATGATGACAAAGTGTATAAATAGCCATCGATGCCTCGCTAAACTGAAAATTTAACTAAGATTAAGTATTAACTAGAGACATCAATGATGGTTTTCATTCTACAAAATTGTGTATGAGAGTGTTAAAAACGTTTTCAACAACTCTAAAACATATCTAGTTATCATTTCTTGACATAAACTGATTTCTACTTTGTAAGGCATTTTTACAAAACAGTGCAAGGTTTGTCAGTATTTTGATGTTTTGAGAATTAAGCAGACAAATAAATGTTTGCATATTTGGTCGTTCAATGAAACATTTTTCAATATACATGTAGTGCAATCTTAATCTTTTAAAATAAGGGCAAATTGAAATGAAGTGAAATTCGTTCTTAATATCATTTGATTGACTTATACATGTCTTTGTAAAATATTAAATCCTTACTAAATATCTCGACATGTTTCAACGACAGACCACCCATGAAACACTTTTAATGACATTTAATTAGATTTCGACCATTTCGTCTGTTTATTGAGTTGATCAAACACCTTTTAAACTTGTTAAAACGGGTTTGGTTTTTCTAAAGTGTCAGAGCTCCACAGTTTCCTAAGATTTTAAATTCATGTATTTCCTATGATTGTTCAAATAATAGTTTAACGTATTCTGCTATATATTATATTATATTATATTATATTATATTATATTATATTATATTATATTATATTATATTATATTATATATTATATTATATTATATTATATTATATTATATTATATTATATTATATTATATTATATTATATTATATATTATATTATATTATATTATATTATATTATATTATATATTATATTATATATTATATTATTTTTATTAGATTAGATTCATAACCTGACACAGGTCCCATATGGGTCCTCTTCGTCAGGGCCGTTCCTACATTTTTCAGCTCTGTAACGGATTTCCCCATGGGCACCAGTACAAGGCAAGGGCTCTGAAGTGACTTGCCAAAGACCACTCCCGCGAAAGCAGTGGTCTAAGTGGGGCTCGAACCCGGATCCCGTGTTCTGAGTTCACCACCTTAACGACTGAGCCAGTCAAAAAAAATGTTTAGTTCTACTACTAAGTTTCGAAATCATTGTGCAACATTAAGTGCGTTCAACTCATTATTGCTATTTTCATTAACCCTCAGAATGCTGCGTAATTTTCTATGAATAGATTTGTATGTCGTCTGCTTTCTAAAATCTTAAATATATCTGGTTGATTTTGATGAGGAAAGATAACTAGAGCAGCAAACAGGTTAGATAACTGGCTGTTTGCTTAAAGCATGAATTCGGTTCCAGTACTATAAGGGTTCAGTACTCATCGAGAGTTCTGTGTTGATATGGTTTGCTTGTCGCGTTTAAATATATCCACCCCAGGTGAAATTTGCTAATGCTCTCCGGCTCCAAGTGTTCTTATATAAGGAATCAGAGTATAGGGAAACCTATGGTAGAACCAATCAAAATTCTAGTTGTTGTCTGACTGTATCACAAGTAAACTCGGCGTCGACCTCTAATACCGAGGGTCCCCATTAGCGGCGTTGTGAAAAAAAAACATGTTCTAACTTACAAATCGGAGCCAAGTCATGTATTCAGGAAGAAGATTCGAGAGTGATGATTCCAAGTTGTAATACGTTGTTGCTTGTTGTCAAAATCGATGTAAAAAAACCATCAACTTAAATTAACTTTTAATGTACATTTTATTTGACCTTAACTAAACGAAAAGCTACAAACATTTTGAAATGACGTTTATCAAAGAGGCTACTGGTCGACGAGCCAGATTTGTGTGTCCCATAAACATGTTTTTCCATTCAATCTAAAATATTGATACAGTAGCCTTGTAACAGTTCAACTAATACTAATCACATTTAAAAAAGTAACGATGATTTAATTTACAGAATGTCCAAAATACATCTAGACGGTGTTTTCCGTGCTGTCTTTTGCCCCTTTTTAATTCAAAACACCCCTTTTTAATTCAAAACACACATTACGAAATAATAACGACATTTGACCACTTTGTTGCTGACGACTCTGAAAGACATTGCGGGAAAAGGAGAAATTCCTCTTTTTCTTCTGTTCTCACAATGTTTTCTGCCCTATCAAAAGATTATTTTTCAATTTCATCACATTTTGAAATGTCGTCTGCAAACTCTTTGAATTTGGGACTGTCGAAAATTTGGCGTTTGGTAAAGGGTTAATGTACCTGCGAGAGATTCTCCTAGGCGAATGTAAAAGTATATCTCAATAAGATACAAGAGAAAATTGATGCAAGCCTCAAAGTCGCCCGCATAAATTATTTTGATTTTTCTTCTAAACAAAACATCCAACAAAACATGAAAGGAATAGAATAGAAATTTATTTATTATACGTACAAACCAATCTAGTCATTCAAACCCATGAGAAAGAGCCTGTTACTCGGCTAATGAAAACAGTTGCTAATGACATAATAAAACCAGCAACTTTATAGCATTGTAACAAAACAAGATATGGCTTTTATTACTTATCTTTACCGTTTATCAATATGGCTTCTTCCAAATTTCACAATATTAATTTTGTGCAGGTGTTTTCAATTTGGAAAACTATCTAATTTCATTATGATCAAATGTGTTAAGAAATATGCAACAGAAGAATATAACCAGCAAACCCATATAGTAACTGAGTCTTTCTAAACTTTTATGAAAGTTGTCTGTAATTGTTTTCATTGTTTGCCAACACAAAATATGTATTGGAAACTGCTTGTTTAAAGATTTTGAATTTGGAAGTCAGATGTCAAACGAACACGCGATAATACACTTGTCCGAGAAGCTAGAATCTATTGAGGAGGCAAAAGAAAAAAATGTTCAATACAAGCAATTTCTGTATATTATTTGTCATACTTTGTAATTGGTGTCAGTTTATGCTTACAAATTGGATAATTAAATTATCATATACAAAAAAACACTTAAACAATGAAAATGTTCATGGAAGCTGCACCATTAATCATTTTCTTTAAGTGACTACCAACTATCATTAAACTGATAGACCCGAAACTTGTCATTTTTATGACGGTTTGGGAAATCATTGTGACGAAATGAGAAATACGTTACAACGAAGCACATTTTCTCCCATCTTTTTCACACTCGATCCTTTTTTTTTATATGAAACAATCAATTTAATCATAATCTTAGAAGCACCCTACCATGTTTTCAGTATTGATATAGTACTAACAAAAGGTTAAAAAATGTATGACAAATTACTGAAGATAACGTATATCTAATATGAAATTCTTTTTAAAATGTTATCAATGTATATAAACATGGAATAATGTAGGGGGAAAGCCTACAAACTTGTTTGCTTATGTTCAATTGTAAAGAACGAGGAAGCTTAAAGCAGGCAGCATTTATAAGATATGAAGACAATATTTTAATCGCAATATTGGTTAGATGAAACCATTGCAAGAGAAAAGCAATTTACAAACTGTCTTCTTATTACTTAATATCTTTGAAGCACCACCATTAGCAAACTACAACTTTTAAGGGAACAGTTCTTTATTAGCACCGACCAATTCAAGCCTTTTTGAATGTTTCATCATGTAAAGTGATATGCACCAACTTCGCATGGAAGACACATTTGTATTTCTGCCTAAACAAACGATTTGGCCTACATATAACACTTTTAACAGAGAGTTGGACGTGGGACATTCTATGTTGACTTAATTTCAACTACAAAAATACCAAATCATAGCATCTTACAGATGTTTTGCTACTGTCATTATTGAAACACAGTTTTCGCATCACGTAAAGGCTTGTTTTTAATGCTATCGCGCAAAGTGACCTAAAATTAAATGTACTGTACGAACGTAATATGCGACGAATCGCATAGAAAAATATCAAAGTGTTTTAGTGATAATCTTTTTCCTTTTAACAATATAACATTAAAAGCATCTGTATAAATACTTTCTGATTGTGAAATGTTACTTTACCGCAAAAAAGTAGGCAATTTAAAGGATAGAATGTCGATAATTCTGCCTAAAGGCTGAAACCCGCTTTTTCATCGGCACTAAGACCGCAACATCTATCGTTTTCTTTGTTATTTTCGTCGATCAAAATGGAATTTATAGGCGATGGACTAAAGACTGAATCGCTGCATATATTAATTACCATTTAATCATAAACAACTTTATACAATCAATGCTTAAGCGATTAAAAGAAATGTTTGAGGGAATAAACAGGGTCGGTCTTTTAACAAAGCGATTTGACAGTTGAGATGATACGAGCACTTGCAGACGTTTTTCATTGGTCAAATTGTTTGACTGCCACCTCGTAGATAGCCTGGTGGAGCCTGGCCCGTTCGTACACCGCGAACTAGGGTTAGCATGGGCCAAGACTCCAGGCTACCTCGTAGATTACGTTATTAGATATATAAATATTAATCATAGAGCAAGTCTAAAATACCTCGTCAGACGAGTTTACACGTTGGACTGGCACTCGGTAACATATTATTGATAAAGAACACCGATTTTTAGGCTAACTAAACGAGATACAGGCTGAAAAATGGACCTGTTATTGTAAGAAATAGAGCTTATTTTAAACTAATTCTCTTAGTAAAACCTTTTAAGAACACAAAATCAAACTTTAAACATTTATCGAAACAATGAAAAAAGTAGGAAAGGTATAGAAGTAATAAGATAAAAGCCTCTGTTATGAATTATTTTCAAAATAATGGAAACAAAATTCAATATACCATCCCTTTCCCCTTATGCACAACCAGTATTGATATGTCGTCATTCAATAACCCTTTCTCGTTATATAGGAAAGTGTCACTGATCGAAATTGAAAGCAAAAGCAGGCCACGCGATATAAGTATATGTTTTACAATTCTGCCTAGAAACCATTATGACTGAAGGCGAAAGTGCTTCTGGTAAGCACTTTTTACTTTAGTCACGGTGCTTTCTTGAGACTTGACTACAGGTGCATCGAAGCGAGTAAGGAGTAAACATTGTGATTCTAAATGGCGGAGGATTGATGATTAACCATTTGAATAGATGTACCTGTGTATACTTGGTTGGCGACTAAAAAACACAGAACCATTACAAGAATCATTTCTTAACTCATCTCCCAAATGCAAACTCGTTACTAGTTAAAATCCACAGCAGACGCCAAAAGATGGCAAGATGAAATGCATTTTATTCATAGCATTGGTCAGAGACAATTGTGACAAATTGATAAATTGCACATTTAGAAGTTAAAACGATCTTGTTCATTTGCACCAAACTGCAACAATTTTCGAAATAGTTTATGGAGTAACCATATGGTTATATTGCGCAAAATATTCTTTTGTTTCAAGGGTTAATGCCTTCAATGTCATTCAGGAAATGTTTGTATGAATTTGTGATCGCTTTCAGATTGAACTAGTCATAATTAACCATGTGAGCAACGGATACAGACTATTCAATAATAGTCTTATACAGCAAAATGATTTGATCATCATTGCGCATTTTATTGAGTCTTATCCACAAAGGAAAACAACACAACAGACAAATTCAACTTTTTGGTGAATGTGTCATCGATAACGAGACATCATTGACTTTGTGCTAGATGTAATGAAACAGCAAGCCGTCTTTATGTAGAAAATGTGTTGTTTATTTTCATACATTTGGTTGAACACTGTATCAGTTTATGCTCCGGGGTTTTATGCCTGCTCTAGACGGCTATCTTTTATAACTCATGTAGGATTAGCATAATGTTCGCTCTAAACGTTTCTTCTTCGATTTCCTTATACTGTTTGCTTCCTCATCAGATTTTCAGTTGTTCATTTCTTTAATTTAGTAATCGTTCTTATCAAAATACTTTTGGATTTGGAACGAAAAAATGTGCACTTTGTCTTTGGACCAATCGCCTGCTATCCAACCTATTTGCCACCCTAGGTATCTTTCTTCAGCAAAATTAGCAGATATTTAAGGTTTTTGGAAGCATACGACACAAAAACATATTTTAAGCAAATAACCAAGCTTTCTAAGGGTTAATATGTCTGTTCAAGTGGGAAAGGGCTCGTAACTTGTACGAAGGATTATTAGTTTGTTTCGAACAATATACAACGTATCCACTATCCATAGAAACGATGAAAGAATTAAAAAGCACATGCAAACACTCATAAAAATGATACGAATGACTTACCGTTTCGTCTTTTTATAATGTTTTCGGTTGCTCTATACTGCATCGACATTTCCTACTTCTCTCATTCCGAAACATTTGTGCATTTTAATTTCCTCATATGGGTTTTGTAAAGAGTAAAATATCAAATCGACAGCAGGCAACATTGACGATAACGTTTGACAAATCAAATTTGGAAACTACACATCATGTGGAAAAGGCGAAATTTGCCAATTTACCCATTACCAAACAATAACGATATTTTACCGCTTTGTTACAGACTACTCTGGAAAACATTGTGGGAAAAGATGAAATTGATCGTGACGAGCAATTTCTCCTTTTCCCACATTGTATTCTACCCTATAGGAAGATTATTTTCCAATTTCATAAACAATTTAAAATGTCGTCTGCGAACTCTTTCAATTTGGGACAGTCGAAAATTTGGAGATTGGTAAAGGGCTAAAGCCATGGCTCGTTGTTTCACAAATGTTTCTCATACCTTTTGCTGCCAATGTGTGAAATGCACAAATATGCAGCAACATATTTTGGGGGCTAATAGTCATTTCTAACGTTTCTAACGTTTTTAACGTTTCTAACGCTTACCTTGTAAAATGAATGAGCACAGAATTATGACAAAATCATTTAGTTAGGTCCGTACGGGCAATGTTTACTCACTTTGTACGGCGCGATGGTCTAACAGCCGCGACTGTTCCTAATATAGAACGTACACTGGGAATTCCGATGAAAATTTACGCGGCGAAACCAACTCAATGCGCAAGTTATTATTTTCCGGCGTAGTATATTAGCTCGTATATAAAAAAAAACTAATGGCAAAACTGATGTTTATAAGATGTACTTCAAACCGTTGCAATGATTATGTACCTGAAAACATATTTATTCATTGAATACAGATTTCAAGTACTTAGTTGTGAACTTATTTTACTTCCTATGGCTATTCTCCAGTATGCAAGTCTCATGCAACAGTAGCCTGGGGTCCTGGCCCATGCTAACCCGCGGTATACGAACGGGCCAGGACCCCAGGCTAATGCAACAGTAAAGCTTTGTTACAGTTTTAACGAAATATTTTTCAAACTTTCCTCATCTGAAAAAAGTACCTTTAAGATCGTATGTTGCGTTTGAAATAAATATTGATTCATATTTTATCGAGCTGAAAATAGAAAACAAAAGAAACACAAAGCCCCAGCATACATTACACGTCATTGCTAAAATAGGTCAAGAGGATCTTTATAACATGCAGCGGTGAGATGAATTCCAGGATCAATGTACGGCACCAATGGCCATACGTCACATGGCTAACTCATGTAAACTTAAATGGTACCAAGACTAGCGGAATTCTGTTATTTTTCCCAGGAAAGCTATAGCATGCGATCCTTATATTGCGACAATGAACTACTCATGTACTGTAAAAAAGGATAGTACAGATATGTACAGGTCCGTCTACAATAAAGACCTACCATGTTTATAAGGTATAAATTTGTGTTCCAAAGCCACAAGGACCGAAATCTTCGAATTCTTTACAATACACCTTTAAGGACATATAGACTAAATCCTTATCCAAGGCCAGGAAAAGAAAGGGACATCAACTCTGACTACTTAATTTGCTTCAAACAATTATCTGGAACATACTTGCGATTCGGTCGTTTTCGGTCTGCAGAGAGTCCGTCCGGTTTTTAGGAAAAACCACCAAATGCGTATCTTAATTTTTCGATGATGTAAGCGACTCTCAATCCAATCATAAACAACAAAACAGAGTGGACTGGAGGTCGCTTCTCATTTTCCTGTGTGTGGTTTTCCCGGATATTTAAATAAATTATGCACATAAAATAGGCGATTATATTGAACACAAAATGAAAAGACTCTTCAGAAACTATCTTCCTGTCTATCTAAACCACAATCGAGAGCTGACATCAAGTTTGAGTCGTGTGTGCACCATTGCAAAGACACAACTCTGTCAACCTCCAAATCTGAAAGTGAAAGTGTGCGACTCCAGATCAGTAACACGACTTCACCATTATTCCACCAGCTCTCATACTGGAACATCGACTAAACTCTCGCTGGCTACGAGACCTGATGTGTTAAGAGACTTCCTTCAAGACCATAAGATATTTCGATGTTTTATTGTGAATTTAGACGGGGAGTTTAGGGTATCACACCCAGAACTTGAGGGTTTGTGTCAGGAACTTCAGGCGGTTGATGTTGACTATGACGAACATGAGGCTATATTCTTTGCACGAGGATCTAAGACTAATTGCCTGCTGTCTGTATTTTTATGGCGGTCCAACAGGGGACAAGGGGTATGGTGTTTATTTGGTCAGAATAATTGGATGTGAATATCTGTGATAATTTTTGGCCCGAAAAATCTCATACAATTTCCCCAAAACTCATTACTTTCACTCATTTTAATCGTTTTTCTATAGAAAAACCCATTGATTTTTAACTTTTGGTAAAAAACCCCCATTGGTTTAATTTAAAAAAAAAATCACATAATATTGCTTTTTATTTTCTGATGGGGCAATCTAAGGTCGAAATTTCAAACGATCCAAATAGTGTCAGCCTTTTCAAATTCTGATTTTCAAATAATTTAAAGCACAAAATGGCTATTCAAAGTCAATCAATAAGACAAGTTTTGTAAAATTAAGTTATATACCACCAAATAATGGCATCAATTGCAGTTTAACAATAAAAAAAAACACTTAATAGGTTTTTCACATTTCAGTGAACCACAATCGTTCCGCATGCGCAGAAAAGCTTCATCAGGAGCAAAAATTCGTCATCTAGTGTTAATTCAGTAGTAAAAATGTTGCATTTGTCCTCCATTAAATGAATAATTAGAAAGTTTGACATGATGGGAGATATTGCCCGATCGAAAAATTTCTCAATATTTTCCAATCACGTCAAATTAGATTGACTAGGTGGTTATTTGATTTAAGCTTTGGTTCTACTAGTCAAAATAATAAAACGCTCTTTCCTCTTATGTAAGAAGTTAAAAACCATAGTGACAAAACGATATTGTTCAATGGATAATTACTTGTGTTTTGTTGTTTAAAGGTTTATCTTATCTGTCTCTCCAGGCTGGTGGTGTTGACTTAAGGTCGATACAGAGTTTGGGAGAACTTATTACAGATGGCAACACTATGTCAAAGAATCTGGGAATAAAACAGGCCTTGGCTGGATTATGGTAATAGGTTTTCTGTTGTTCTGAAAAAGTATGTGGTACACAAATAACAACATGACATCATGTTGTAATGTATTTTGACAGGGACTTTGGGCAAGTTAGACAACTCTTTGGACTGTACTTCAAAAGACAGGAACTTGATTTTGCCTATCATCTATCTCTTTCTTGTCCTTCAGTCATTTTGTTGTCCATTTTTTATCTTTTTTAGAAATATACAAAACATGAGGAAATCAAAGATGTTGAAATTAAATTGCTACTGCTGCAGATTTCTTGATATTAGACTACTGAAATACCCATTCATGATATTTGTAATACATCTGTTAAAGTATGATAAAGCCTTACTAATGTATTAATACGTCTAAACAAAGTTAAAGGCAGATTCATTCGGGAAAGCTTTAAGTATCATAAGGAAGTATTGATGAAATGTTGTCTTGCAATACATGCAATTTTAGACTACCATAAACTGTTAATTGGATGATTATAATTGGTCTAGGTATAAAACTTACCAACAAATTTGATATTCTTAAAAAATCTTAACTCATTTGCTCGTATTGAGCTTTGTGCCTCATCTGATTAAATCCTGCATCAGAAACAAACTTTAATTTCTGAAAAATTGTTATATTGTATGGCACTATACCAAAACTGTTTTATTTAAAGATATTTTATTTTGACTTGCAAGTCTTCTTATGTGCAAACAAGCACCTCTAATTAACCCATTACAAAACTATAACAACATTTGACCAGTTTGCGACACATCTGTAAAACATTGTAGGAAAAGGACAAATTGCTCTAAACGAGCAATTTCTCCTTTTCCCACAATATTTTCTGCCCTATCAGAGGATAATTTTTCAATTTAACCCCATTTTGAAATGTCGTCTGCAAACTCTTCCAATTCGGGGCAGTCGAAAATTTGGCGATTGGTAAAGGGTTAAAGTTCAGCTGATATTTAATGATTAAAGGGCAAGTGGTGGAAAGTGCATCATATCAGCTCCAAGTGGGAATGAATATTTGAATCCAGAGTTCAGACAGAGGCTGTTTGAAGATACAGGGGAGTTTTTAACCTCTCTCAATGGATGTATGGGTATGTACAGAACTGTGTTAAGTTATTATTTCTTTTTTTCGGTTTTTAATCCTTTTATAATTATACTTAATAGTACATTGCATAAACATTTTTTCAGTTTAAATTTTTGTTTGTTTATAATGGGGTTTAATGTGTGTCAATACTATTGACTCAATAGTAGTTCAGTTATTTTACGGCTTTTCTGAATTCCACCAGTATTAGGCAAGTCTCTGCAGTGTCTTGCCCAAGGAAAATTCCATTGCACTTTGTGAATATTGAACCTGGGACCCCCAAGTAACATGTTTTACATCTTGACCATTGATCCACCTATGACCCTTTACAATTAATTGTGATGCCTGACTAATGATAGAGGAATAAGGGCTATATCAAGCTATGTAGAACCACAGGGATTTCATTAATCAACAGTTACTGAAAGGTTATCTTTATCTTTTGGGGTTTGAACCTAAGCTGAGAGGAACAGGGAGATTCGGATTTTTATAAGAGGAAGTCTCTTTGCAAGCAGATGACAAAACAATTCTAGATATACCTAACCTACCCAGCCCTTATTTAAAAGATAATTCTGGAGTCTACCTCCATGCTTATAAACCAGGCAATGTCATATAAATTAAATATTATTTAACTCTGTACCAAATGCCAAATTTTCAACTTTCCAAAATTGAAAAAGTTTTCAGACGACATTTCAAAATGTGATGAAATCAAAATATAATCTTCCTACAGGGCAGAAAATATTGTGGGAAAAGGAGGAATTGCTCGTTACGAGCAATTTCTCCTTTTCCCACAATGTTTTCAAGAGTTGTCTGCAACAAAGTGGTTAAATGTAATTATTGTTTGGTAATGGATTAAAGAATTGTTAAACTAGATAAGACAATACTAAAAGCATTTTTCTTTTTTCAAGTTGCTGGTACAGGCCATGGAAGCTCTGTCACTGACATGGACGCTATGTTTACCCAGACGAAATATGTTTCAAACATATCTGCGGAATATGGGGGAACTGGCCCAATGGCTCAAAGTACTGCACTAGGTAATTAAACCATGTCCCAGTTGAAAACAGATTTAAATCCATTCCATTGTATTAGAGTGTTTATTTGGTCCTAATGGAAAGCAACAGCGAATGATGACTAAAAATCATAAAAAATACTGTTCTCAGTATGAAAATATGAAGAAACAATATTGACAAAATGAGGTATTGGTTGTTGTTTTTCTCCTATTGTCACTTTTATTTGTTAGGTTGAAGTTGTTCAGATAAATTAAAATGAGTATGAGGGCAGGGCTTAAAACACTTGCACCTTTTTCTTTCACATTAGAGAATGTCTTTCTAATGAGTATATTTATTACAAAGGTAGTTTTTACACGGAGATGAAATTTATACATCAAAACAATTCAGGTTCGTGTATGGGTGTAAAAAACTAAACTTAAAGGTTAATTGTTATGAAGGAGCATGATTACTTTGGAAGATCATGTAACCCAAAGCTTATCAACATGTAGTCACATGGTTTCTCAAGATAGCCCAATTAAATGTAACTACACATAAAATCTATCATAAGTTTTCTTTGGGCATAGGATAATATTTGTCTGCTGAATCTGATTTACAATTATTGCAGGAAAATGAGAATTTGCTCGCTGTTCTTTTTTTTTTTTTTTCAAGAGTCTATTACAGAATATCTTTTGTGGAACAGGGTAGCAATTTATAATTTTATCATATGTCGAAATTAATGTCCTCTACAAAATCTGACAGTCGAAACTTGTCATCTTACCAAGTTTGAAGAAAAGGATATTGGAAGGCTTGAGATCTTATCTCATTTTGAAAAACCATGAAGATAAAATTGGAAATTGTTCATGAGTTATGTCAGCTTTAAAAATAAGTGGTTAACCCTTTCCTTCATAAAACTACATTTGCTGTAGAAGATTTAAAGACCACTCTTCAAAAGTATACATTGCTCATCACAAGCAATTTACCCTTCTGTCATGTAAGTTTCTTCGCTATACCTTTGAGAACATGTGTCTATATTTTTTTGTCAACTGTTGTTCCTTTCAATTTGAACAAGTCTTAAATTCCCAATGGGTGAATAGGTTAACCCTTATAGTGCTAGAACAGACTTCATGTTTGTGCAAACAGGTTAAATCAAAGGCCAGCCGCCAAGTAAATTGTTGTCTGACGTGTGAATTAACCTGTTTGCAACTCTGAGTACCTTTCCTCATCAAAATTAAGCATATGTTTTAGGTATTAGAAAGATGACGACTGAAAAATCTACTTTTAAAACATTACCCAGCATCCTAAGAGTTAAGCCTCTACCATATGTTGAAATTTGTAACGAGTTCAAATTGAAAGCAACAGCAGACAACAATGAAAAGGCTTGAAATGTTTTTTGTTTTAGTATTAAAAACAAAGTAACAAAAACAGGTATTTCTCATCTTAAGCATTTTTCCTTTTGGTAACAGTTTTGTTCTTGCATACTTTGCTACAGTTGGAATAGAAAATGATATAAAGGAGGAATAGGATTAACCCTTTACCAAACTCCAAATTTTCAACTGTCCCAAATTGAAAGAGTTTGCAGACAACATTTCAAAATGTGATGATATTGGAAAATAATCTTCTGATATGATAGAAAACATTGTGGAAAAGGAGAAATTGCTCATTAAGAGCAATTTCTCCTTTTCCCTCAATGTTTTCTAGAGTTTTCTGCAACAAACTGGTCAAATGTCGTTATTGTTTGGTAATTGGTTAAGTCTACAATACATAGATGGCCACCTAAACAATTTACCATTGGTTACTGCCAAAAAAGTGTCAGTTTAACACTGGCAACTGTAATAGATATCATTCACTGCATTGTCTTACATGTGAAGCCTTTTATAATGATATTCAATGTCTGTAAAGATAAAGCCCATTACCATTATAGGATAGGGAAATTAAGTCTTACCTTTTCCCCAACTTGGAATGTCTTTGCAGCATTTAGCATTTAATACTATTGTGACAATAGGAGTACTTGCCCATGAAAAGCAGGTTGACATTTTATAATGATACTGATATTTATTTGTTGTGAACTGATTTATCTTATATTGATTGTGAACCAAGATTGTTACACATTTTCTCAATACATTTGAATAACTGAACCTCCCTAGCCTAATGGTTAGAATGCAGAACTTAAAATCACACAGCCCCTCTATTTTTCTGGCCTTAGGCTGTTAAGCTTTTGGTCTTCCTGCAAGGATCATGAGTCATTGCAATATATATTAGTAAAAGAAATGCTGTTGGTGAGGCGCTAATCCTAAAAAAACATACAAAACTGAATTTATGTACACTAACTGATGGTTGATAATGTTTAGGTAATACTTAATCTACTTTATTTGTGTTTACAGGCGTGGTGTCGGCTATGGAGGCAGCCATCGATCATTTAGGCCTTGGTAGCTGGATGGGAAAGGTTGTTGTTATCCAGGGGGGAGGTGGTGTAGGTAAGTAGACTGCTGTTTGTTTAACCCATTACCAAACAATAACGACATTTGACTACTTTTTGCAAACGGCTCTGGAAAACATTGTGGGAAAAGGAGAAATTGCTCGTAATGTGCAATTTTTCCTTTTCCCCAAAAGTTTTTCTGCCCTATCAGAAGATTATTTTCCAATATCATCACATTTTGGAATGTTTTCTGCAAACTCAATTTGAGAATGTCGAATATTTGGCGCTTGGTAACAGGGTTAACAGTTTACATGAAACAGGAAACACAACTGGTTGGAGAATCAATAAACATTTACCCCGAGACACACTTAACCACTCTATAAAACTTTGCTTCAACTTAATTAAGTCATTGAAGCAGACTTTGGTTTAATATGTTAAAAATAACTTATTTAATTTGGATAGCTTTGAATGATAATAAATTTTGTGTCTAAATTCTTAGCACCCTGTTTTTTTGTTAAAATTATTCTATCAAAAATTCTTGTTTAACCCTTTCCCAAACAATAAGGACATTTAACCACTTTGTTGCAGACGACTCTGGAAAACATTGTTGAAAAAGGAAAAATTGCTCGCTAAGAGCAATTTCTTCTTTTCCCACAAGGTTTTCTGCTCTATCTGAAGAATATTTTTTAATTTTATCACATTTTGAAATGTCGTCTGCAAACTCTTTCAATTCGGGACAGTCGAAAATTTTGTGTTTGGGAAAGGGTTAAAGTCCACTTAATGCAACTTTTCAATTGTGCTTTTGAACTTAAGAAAACAGTACACCCATGTTTTTATTTGATTTGTATTGGAGCTAAAAACTGTTACTTTGTTAAAAAAAAAAAACTATGATGTTATAACTAGGCTATGCCATTGAAGAAATGTCTCTTAATGAGCAATTTCAAATCTTTTTTGTCGTATAATATTTATCACAATAATCATGATTTTCTTGACACTTTATGATTACTTTCTTCTATTGCTTTCAAATTGGACCAGTGACTGAATGCCCTAAGAAGAAATGTTTTAGTTGGTTAACTCTTTACCACCTGCAAACAACGGTTTTTTTTATTTAAAGCAGACATGATTTTACTTGAAACAGATGACTTTAGAAAAGCTTGGTAAACATGTGAAAAACCCCTCTGTTCTAGCTTTGTGATATGTGAATAGATTGAAAAAAAAGCATTGTGGCAAAAGGGGAAATTGCTTGTGTCAAGCAATTTCTCCATTTGCAACAACACTTTTTCAAAGTCGTATGCTGCAAGATGCATAACATGTTAACACATGGTATATTTCAGGTGTTGGTATAGTTGACCAGTTGTTACAAAAAGGCGTGAAGCATGTACATATTGCTGAGTGTAACAGTATGCGGGCTGGTGATATTGAACATATATTTGCAAAGAAGGTAATCATTGTTTTTATTTCTTTTGGCCTGTTGGATTGATTAGGAATTTTGTACTGTTTCCAAAAGAATTCCGTTCCACTGTTTATTTGTAGTCAGTGGATTTAAGGGGAATTTCTCCATCATGATGAGCCAGGTATCGCAATGTAAAAGAAATCCTGCTGACACAATGTAAAACCTTTATAAAGGAACCAGATATTTATACGCCCCTGGTTTATTTTAAACACCACCGTACAACCTGCCTTTATAGTAATAATCACTTTCTCAATCACTTTCTCACATAAACCAAACCTCTCAGTATTGAGTGACAAGTGAATCCCATCCTATTGATTATATGAATGATCAGAGAGAATATTGGCTCTGTTTAGTCCTGTTAAGTGACTCCTGCTTTTCAGGTCAGACTATCTATTTCCAATCTCTTTTGTAGATGAAATTACATCCTCATTATGTTGACTGATATTTGATTTTACTCTTTAATATCTATGATTGATAAGGGATGCATTTGTGGCCCAGTGATAAGAGTACAGAACTTTTAATCACATGACCCCTCTCCCCTTGAGTTCAAATCATGAGTTCAAAACCTTGCAGTTTTGATATTGTGATATGTGAATAGATTCAAAAAGGCATTGTGGAACAAGGAGAAATTGCTTGCGACAAACAATTTCTTCTTTTCTGCTTTTTGAAAGTCGTCTGATGTAGGATGCAAATTGTAGGGTTTCGCGGTTTGGTGGTAATGTGTCAAGAGCAACTTGCCTTTTTGTCACATTAATTTCTGAAGTCTTTTGTTACAGATCTGGCAATGTTCTGTATTATGAAGTAAAATGTTCATACAGATTTACTGTTCTACTGTTACAGGCGGATGGAAGACTGACCATCCATAAAGTGTCGTTTGAAGATACCAGCATCTTCTCAATTCCATGTGATATATTCTCACCATGTGCCAGAAGCAAGGTAGTGCACGTGTATACTTGTAACCCTTTAGCAAACGCCAAATTGTCGACCGTCCCAAATTGAAAGAGTTTGCAGACGACATATCAAAATGTGATGAAATTCAAAGATAATCTTCTGATATGGCAGAAAACATTGTGGGAAAAGGAGAAATTGCTCGTTACGAGCAATTTCTCCTTTACCCACAATGTTTTCAAAAGTCGTCTGCAGGTAGTTTATAATCTTGGATACATAATCTGTTTTCCTTTGTTTACACATTACCTTGTATTGAATGTTTGTCTTTAGCCCAAATTGAAAGGAATAGCAGAAGATAACTATCATGCATGAATAATTCCATATCTATTGTAATATTGATGCAAAACTTTTGTGAGTATAGGAGAAATTCTCATTTGGATGGACCTATGTCCACATAGTATTATTTCATTTTATTGTATGTAATCTGACGCAATTTATAATGAAATTTTCTCTCTACATCTAGACCTCTTCTTACATATTTTCTATTTTATCTACAGGTGCTCAACAGAACCACCATTCCTCTGCTAGATACAAAGATCATCTGCGGTGCCTCAAATAGTCCCATCAACGACATGGAATCTCAGCAAATGTTGATGGATAAACATATTGTTTATATCAGTGATGTGGTACCAAATAGAATGGTTTGTGCTCTCTGTTTCTGTGCGTTTTTTTTTTGTAATTAAACAAGATTTCACTGAAATATGAGTCTGGTTGATTCTCTAAACTTATGATTTATCATAATTTCATTTGTTTCTTTTCTTTTATGGTGAGCAATTCATTATTTCTAACTCTTTAACAGACAATATTCCCCTTTATCATGAATGAAATAAGTTTACCCATGGTTATTGATTATCTTTTCTTAACTTATTTCTTCTTTTCTTAATAATCAAAATATTACCATGGTTCTAATATTGAGTGTATGGAAAAACATTGTTATGAGGGGTATAATCATTTAAGGGTTTCTCTATCATGGTTCCTGTATGGCCCAGTCGTTAAGATGGTACTCTAAGAACTCAAGGGTCCCGGGTTTGTGTTGGCCGATACCTTTGGTTACATGGGAATGACCTTTGCCAAAACTTCAAAGTCCTAGCCTAGTACTGGCGAATCTCAGGAAAGCCATTACATATCTGATAAAAGTATTGACACAGGGTTTAATCCCATACAAACATTATCTTTTGCAAGGATAATCAAGGGTATAGATCAGGTATGTAATTAAATATGTGAGTAAGTTGGAAAAGATCAACTTTTTTAGAAAATGGTATCAAGTGCGAAGTATGTGCAAATCTTTTACATAGTTTCAAAAGAGTCGAAACTTCTTCCATAATGTAGCGTATGGTCTTACACATGTTAATGTGAATACTTATTGAATCATGCCAATAGGACAGCTTTACTAAAATGATAGGAAATGTTATGAAATCCAAGGTTTCTAGAAGATTTTGTATGCCTCCTACAAATTGATACATTACTATTGACTACTATGATGAATACTTGTTTCCTGTTGTTATTTGTGTACTGTATGTTTCAGGGAATGGTTAAGAAGTTATTAGAACCCTATGGTAGAATCAATGTGGACAAGGAGATAGATAAACACATGTCACGCGAGTGGGAACACTCGGTATGCATCGAAATAAATATTCTACTCTTCAGAGTAAAATGTTATTTGTACCAGTAATAGAATACAATAAACATTTTAAACTATTGAACAAAAAGACTTAACATTGATAATCAATGAAAATCCTGCAAAGTTAACAGGAGAGCATTAAGATCATTGGGATTGAATATTCATAGATGAAAGATTTTACAGATGCTTAAAGTATTAGTTATCAATATTGAATTATAAGTTAATTTTGCAAACGTTACCAATGTTTTAAATGTTTGTTAAACAAGAGGGCGCTTTTTTGTTTAAATCTTTTTCCTAATTTGATAATTCACTTTGATATCATATGCTTCAATTTCTTTGGAACAATGTAACTCATATCTATAATGTTTTTATACAGATATATCAGACTACACTAAAGATACTCAAGTTATCAGAGGAGAGAGGGATTGACACACAGGAGGCTGCCTACAGTCTAGGGGAGGAGCTAAGCAAGCAGGACCACCCCCTTTATCCAAAACGCGTCCATCATATCATTAAGGGACTTGTAGATTCTGGCTGGCACCAGGGTAATGATTTCTGGAAGGAGGCAGAATATCTCTTCCAGACTCCAGACGAATCTTAGGTCTAACTGGTTGGTAAAAAGAGTCTCCAATGTCCACCCTTTGTTACCATATCCATGCTGGAGATAAAAGAGAAATGGATGCAGTAGAAAGATGAATATCAGAACTAGAATTTGAATAATCTGTGATGGTTTATCACATCTCAAACTGGTTAGGTTTTCATTATGATTTCTCCTTATGTCACAATATTATCAGAATGTTAATTTGAAAAATGGATATCTAAAAACTTTGTTGAAAATCAAATTTCTTTTTTATTACTATCTTGTTAAATGATATTGCCAACAAAAGCATTCATTGTCTTGTTTAATATGGAAAAAATCCATAAAGAAAAAGCTGTTGTATGCCTTTCTATGCATTTGTGCAGTCCCTTCAGAAGTCATCCTGTCCAACCAATGGAAGCAGATGTTACAAATAACACTATACTCTGTTAAACAAGAAATCTCATGGCCCTGATCTGAAAATTGTCCAACCAAAGAAAATAGATGTACTTTATAGCAATACACTCTGTTAAACAAGAAATCTCATGTTTCTGATCAAAAAAGTGTCCAACCAATATAAATAGATGTTATTTTTAGCAATATACTTGGTTAAACAAGAAATCTCATGTTTCTGATCCTAAAATTGTCTAACCAATGAAAAGGATTTTTTTTTATAGCAATATACTCTTTTTAAACAAGAAATCTCCTGTTTCTGATTTGCACTTTTCTTTTACTCATAGAGTTGGACAATGGACACTCTAGATAGATAACTTTGGTAATCATAGATTAGATGTTTAACTAGAGAATGTATACATTTTTGTAAATAATGATTGAAAGATATACAAAATCTATGCCCTACAGGCGAAAAAATAATCTTAAGCGAGTGAGCAATGGAAGAAAGCCTCTTATCTGGACATATGATATAACATAATTATGTATACATGAACATTCAGGGAAATGAATGTTTTGTATAGAATATAGAACTTTTTATGTTTTATTTGCCTGACAGCTTTGCAGCATTAACCCCTTGGAATGCTGGGTAGTTTTTTGAAAATAGGTTTTTGTCTCATCTTATTTCCAAAATCTTAAATATCTGCTTAATTTTGTAAGGAAATGTACTCAGCTTGTCAGTTGATCTAACCTGTTTGCATAAGCATGAAGTCGGCTCCAGTGCTATAAGTGTTAAGGAAGAGCCTTAAAGCTAAAAAGCCTTCTCACTTTCATCTCTACTGCTATTTATATATGAATCTCCTATCAATGTTAGAGGCATTTTGCCATTTTTATGGTTTCAATATATTTAGGAAGAAATGTAAATATTGTATAAATATCATTTAAACAGTTTATGATCAGAATTTTGAAAGATTATATTTTTGTGTCCGTA
Organism: Cerastoderma edule; assembly: GCA_947846245.1. Lineage (NCBI taxonomy): Eukaryota > Metazoa > Mollusca > Bivalvia > Cardiida > Cardiidae > Cerastoderma > Cerastoderma edule. The sequence goes on along the minus strand of OX401413.1, from coordinate 24,667,851 downwards.
GAATTATTTCATTGTGTTATTGTTTTTGTTTTAATTTTCCAGGATGTAGTTATTATTGTTGCAAAGATATGTTATGCAATTTACATTTACCCATAGGTGTGTGCTTTAATATATTTTTTCAAACTTAAAAGGAAAACAAAGCTTATGTACAATTATGTTATCAATAAAAATTAAGACTCGCTGTTCGGAATATACAGAAATAGGATGTTTAAGGAGTTAAGTGATAGCCTGTAAAAATAGACAGCCTGTAAAAACAGACAAGGATTGACAAGGTCCTATAGGCTATACATGTTACAGCATCTGATTCAATTTGTAACTCTTTTTGGCATGCATGTTTATATATGAGAAAATTGGACCAAAAAGATGTTCAGCGTTGGTTGTACAAGTGAATGGGTTGAGAGTGAATTATTTTGCAAAACTTGTTTTTTGTCTCAATATCTAAACAAAGTTTCCGTAAATCATAATAGGGTAGACTTTTTTCTCTATGCATACTTATTTTACCACTTTTGTTGTGAACATTTCTTATGCAAACCTATCTATTATCATCTTGTAACCCTTTGGTATTTTAATTCTGCACATTTATTTGATAACATTATAACTTACCGGTAAGACACAGGATGAAAATTCAAAATTCAAAAAAGTATAGGAAGGTTGTAAAAATGGTGAATTGAGGTAAATGTATTGTCATGTCTTGTCTTAACACAACACCTTGGTAATATTTCTTTGATTACCTCACATGTTTCCAACATAAGAGGCTATGCCTTCATAAAGCTTATAAATGTGCTTGTTCACAGATATAAGGAAATTAGGAAGATAAAAGTTAATTCCTTTAAAACTCCACAGTTTCTATTCAAGTTTTTTTTTAGCCTGTATACAGTGCATTAATATGTAATTAAATTCAAAAGCGGTGCAACAGTTTTGAGATCTATGAATAATAGAATATACAATCTTATATATGGATGCTTCCTGATTCAATTGTTATTTCAATAGCTGCATTTAATTGTCTATCATACAACAATACAAAAACTGTACTGTTTCAACAACATTTTATCTGACTTTCAAATGTTCTCATCAGATCTGTGAACAAGAACCTTTAATATTATGGTACATTTCACTATTGTATTTATAATATTGACCGCCTTCTACACATACACACATAATAATTATGTATGAACACATAGAATTTAGCACATACTTGTACATTTAACTGTATATTGCTAAAGACGACCCGATTAAAAAGCTTCTTTTCCAAATTTTAGCCTTACAATTACATAACTTCTAGAACAGGTTATCCTATCGAAGTATAAATGTACAATGTATTAAGTATTTCTATTTAGTTTTTTGTTTATGATGTTAAAAGAACCATGTAATATGAACTACTTTGAAACACCTTTTTATGCTATTATATTATTTCTTATAGTCTTTCTACTGACTTATATAACCTGCCTGAAATACTTAAGGATATCAGGTCAATGCATTATGTGTCCCCAATATTTACTTAACCTATTACCAAACAACAACGACATTTGATCTCTTTGTTGCAGACGAAGTTGGAAAACACTGTGGGAAAAGGAGAAATTGCTCATCATAAGCAATTTCTCCTTTTCCAACAATGTTTTCTACTCTATCAGAAGATCACCTTCCAGTTTCATCACATTTTGAAATGTCGTCTGCAAACTCTTTCAATTCGAGACAGTCGACAGTCTTTTGGGAAAGGGTTAAGGCAGAAAATCCTACTCTGATCACTTAATAAAACATTTGTGATGAAAAGGAAAATTGCTCATTTTCACTGCAAATGTTTCTTAAATTTTGTTGAAGGTGATAAATTTCATCTTACCGATTTTACAATGAGTCAAGAGTAGATCAATTATGGTGCAATGCGCTACTTAGAATTAACATGAGGATATATTTAGTGTGAAGATTGAGGAAGACTCAAACTCACCTGTCCACAAGGGCTGTTCTAGCCGAGTAAAATTATTGACATTTCATACAACCAGGAGACTATCCCTCATGAAATTACAAATCTACCTATAGTCATTTGAACCCGTGCTGAGACAGGCCATGTGATTTCAGGTTCTGTACATTAACCCCAGTTCTGCAAAATGTGTCTTGTTTGGACAAATCATGCCAAATTTACATTATGATATTGGGGCCATAATAGGGCTACACTGTCACACTTTGAATATTGATATTTACATACTAAGTTCTCATGACTTAATGACCCTGTACAATTCGATATATACATGTAACTTATTTGCATTGGTTTATTTTCTCATGTATTGAAAGACAAAAGTGTTATACCAAAAAATTGAAATAAAATTGTTTTGCACAACTAGTTGTGTGTTGTTTTTGATGGCTACCTTGTACTTGATCAGTCTTGTGTGTTGTTTTTGATGGCTACCTTGTACTTGATCAGTCTTGTGTGTTGTTTTTGATGGCTACCTTGTACTTGATCAGTCTTGAAATGTAAACTACCCAATCCTTATGCTTAAAAAGTATGTACCCAAGGCCCAATTAATCCATTCCCAAAAATCAAAGGTTCAATGCAGGAGTATAGTAAATGCTTCATATTTGTGAAGGGCTTATATGTTATTGCATTAAACCCCCCAAAATCAGGTTGTCCTAAAATGGCGAAAAACTGGTGTGATGGCTGAAAAAAAATATTGAGAAAGTCAGTGACCTACTGGGATTTATTTTCATTTTGAGCATTTCTTCCTTTTGATGTTACTATAATAAATGATGGGCCTGTTTGACCAAGTCTCAAGTGTACAAGGCTTGTTATCACTAGTGCTTCAGGTTCACATATGGCATTGGTTGATACTGATTCTTTCGATAAGTAATCTCCCAGCTGATTACTTGGATTCTGATGGTTCTAGCTGGCTTGATAAAACACTTTTCAGCAGTCAATTTGTCTGGCGGTAGTCCCCCATAGGACATGAACCAGGCATCACAACATAACTGAAATACTATTGACAGGGGCTGGCCAAAACCCCGATTTTGATTTGCTTGTCCTAAAATGCCAAATCTTTTCCTTCATTTGTCCATTAATTCAGTTAAAATTCACTTGTCTGTTGAGGCTTTGGGTTAAGCTAGTCAAGACGAATTGCCACCCCTGGTTGAGGTGGCGTAAAGTCTCAACAAAACAAACGACGCAAAACCATATGGCTTACAGCACTTTTTAATGATTGAATGCAAGTTGTAGTTAGTGCTTCACAAGCATGAATCCCTTACTATAGTGTTGCAATGATCCCTTCAGTCCGAGGGGAGGATTTTGTATTCATGACTGACAGCAGTCTCTTCTTTCGTCACTGCTGAAAGATCTAAGGGCTGCGCCACTATGGCTCACATTTCAGTTCAATCAGCTAATTTTGCCACTTTCAACACCTACTTACTTTCCCAATTGTTATATCATCCATATCAAAGGCAAATGAAAGGAGATTATTGCTATATCAAACTATATTATTTGATAAACTTTTGTCAATTTCGCAAAGTTATCTGCGAGGAAAACACAAAAGCACAACTTAAATGTGAAAACCAACAATAAACAACCCATATCAGCCAGTTTAATAATGCGGATTGCCTGATTACATCACCTCTGACTTGGTCAAATGATGCACAATTGTTTTAACCAACCAATTAGAATTTGTTATTGGAAGTATGTAAACAAAACAGATTGTTGATAAACATAATTGAATTGGAGACAGCTATATTTCAAGCACAAATAACTTATGTTAAAGGAGCTAATTAAATAGGTTATCATGGCATTCATGAATAAATGTTCATGACTTTAATTAATATAATAAAAGAACTTCATGTTTTTTTTAATAATATATTTGTTCTCCTCTCCTGTAATGTGCCTTTAACAAGATAAAGGGAATCCATTACAAGCCTTGTGTTAAGTCTCTTGTACTATCTAGTATAGTCTTTAACCCTATAAGTGCTGGAACCGACTTCATGCTTATGCAAACAGGGTAGATCCGAGCCAGCCACCAAGTAAATTAAGGGTTGGCCTGCAATCTACCTGTTTGCTACTCTGAGCATCTTTCCTCATTAAAAACAAGCTTTTGTTAAGCAGCTGATACAAAAATCTATTTTTAGAAAATGATCCAGCATTCTAAGGGTTAACGCATAACCTTTCACATATATATATGTACATTTATGTAGTTGATATCCTACCACATTGACAAAGGTCCCGTATTAGTCAGAATTCTATCTCAATGAATGCATATCATCAGAGAATGAGAATAAGGATTTTCTGGAAAACAGGCTGTTTGATGAACTTAAAGAACAAATGAAATTTACACCAAAAGTTTATTAACATTTAAAACAAAATTGTTTAACATGAAACATGACATTTTTCTTTCGAAACTGATAGTCAAATATAGTAATCTATCATCTGGTGCATAAATGCAATCTAAGGTTATTAATTAACAACCAGACAATGCCCCTTTTGAAATATTGTGCAATTATTTGTTTTAGAACAAACATGAGCAAGTTTGCAGATGAATCTGCAAAATGTGAATTAAATTCATCGTAAGTGTACAAATCTATTCATTGTATTTTCTCACCAGTACAACACATTATTCTTTCCTAGTAGACTACTCTACTTTCTTACATAATCATTCTTGAACGAGCGCAAGGAGGGAATAATTAATTCAAAGTAAATACATAAGATGTGAGAAATAATGACCAGGCAAAGGAAACTCTCTATCACATGACTCTCTCCCTAGTTAATCAAATAGCCAATGAGTTATCCATCTGATAGAATTTTTAACATCTAATCCATCTGATAGAATTTTTAACATCTAATCCATCTGATACAATTTTAATGTCATCCAAACCAAGAATGTAAAATATTTTGAGAGAGGAGTATTTGCAGGTTTAATCACATTCTCCTTTTAAAAATGATGCCTAAAAAAGACTTTATATCAAGAAATTTTATGGCAAAAGACAGAAATTGAGCTTTTAACTTTCATTTTATCTGTTGCAAAATAAATAAATACTGTATGTTTTATTATAAATAAGATATCATATTATCGAAACTCAATCTCTTGTCCTGTGTCTTCAATCAGTTTGCAATGCAATATAAAATGTTGTAACTGTATGCAAAAAGTAAATTAAAAATTACACAGTCACTGTATTCAGTATTCACAGAAATCAACATGTCCTGTAGCTTTAGCATGGGCTCGTGCTTCCTTCTGACCAACAAGAGCTTTCTGACAAACACGACAATGAAGCGTAAATTTGCCCACATCTGTAAACTGTCGAGCAGCCTTTGCCTCATTGGCTATGTCCATAGCTTGGGCAAGCACCCCGCTATCACCGGTCCTAAAAATGGTCTGGACAGCTTCTCCTGGAACAAGAGGCTCCATTAGTAACGGATCGTAATGAACTCCGTCGTAAAGCAATAATACTCGCTTTGGATAATTTTTGTCTTCACCAAAACGATCTATTCTTCCTGTTTGAGTGTCTACAACATCAATTTCTACTGCATAATACTGTGAGAGAATAGAAATCTCAATAGCTCCACCCCAAGAATCTGCATTCATTATCCACTTACAATACTCCAGATTTGGTTTACCTAAGAAAACTTCATTGTATACATTTGGATCAGACATCACAACTCCTGCTATCAGTTCTCTCATCTGTGGTGCACTAGTTACATCAGCTATTCCATTGTTCATCACACAGTCAACACTAGTAAATAAACAAGAATTATCTGCTGGAACTACCTTCCTCATCAGCATGCCACTAGCATGACTGATCTGCTCCTGAATATCATGATCAATCTGTTCTTGGTGCCTTTTTCTTAAAGAAGAATCCTCTTCCACTATCAATGTATCACCAGATCTGAATGGCAAAGAAGAAAGCTCACTACTATCAGACCCTAAGTCTATAACCTTGGGGGGAAATCCTTGCCGAACTTTGATACAGTCTATTGGTATTTTTGTTGCATCAGAAATCTGTTTCTTCAGTTGTCCTATGTTCGAAGAAAGGTGTAATCCAGTTAAAAAGTGCTGACCAAGTTTCGTCTGACATCGCAAGTTAAGCGTCTGAGACATTTTACTGAAATGTAAATACATAATACTTAAAGTACTGAAAAAAGAAGTGTAATCAATACTATATCTGAATGACTCCCCGAAAAAAGCCCCTCAGAAAAAAGTCCCTTCCACCAAAAAAACAACAACCCTTTGCCAGTGCGGAAAAGGTTTTTTTCCCGCTCTGGCAAACCTACAAAGGGGCTTTTTTCTGCATTGGCAAATCGACAAAGGGGCTTTTTCCACACTCTCAAATCGACAAAGGTTTTTTTTTCCACTCTGGCAAAAACGGTGGAAGGGGCTTTTTTCCAGGCACTAATCTGAACTATCATCGTGTATACATGTGTAATTTTCGTGCATCGTTATATAGATAATGTATATATATGAAATAAATATGATGCATCAGATCAGACTCAATTTAGGCTAATTTGGTTCTTTTGAGAACCCAGCTCAGTACAAGGAAGAAGAAAATGAAAAATTAGTTTAATGTGCTTTGTATATTGTAAGTAAATACCCTTTTCTTACAATGTATGGTAAGTCAAAATAATTTGAAGTGAAAATTAGTTTTTGTTTTCTGATGGGGCAATCTAACACAGAAACTTCAAACAATCCAAATAGTGTCACACTTTTTAAATTCTGATTTTCGGTTTTAAAGCACAGATGACCATTATATGCAAAATAACCTTGTATACCACCAAACAATGGTATCAATTGCCGTTAAACAATTAAAAAACAGCTTAAGGATGTTTTCAGTAGTTTTTTATGAGCAATTTATCTGTGCATCAAAGGGAGATAATAATCCGTTACCGAAGAGGTATTTGCATAGTAGTCGGATAAACGTTTTTATTCAGATACAATTTGCTGTATGCAATCTTTTTCAAAGAATAATCATATTATCTATATAACTATTAACATTATTATATATAAATTTCTCATATACATTAAGCCTCAAGCTTCTATTTTTCAAATTTAAAGTAACTTAGTCGTTTTTATAAATGTTTTTCAAATACGATTACCATGGAAACTGTCATTTTACAGAAAAACTAACTCGTCAACATATACTTTTTCGTTTAATTTTGTTTTTCAAGATTAAATTCTACTTGACATACTGAAAAATAAGAAAATTCTATGAAAGGTATTTTAAATATCTTCATTTATTTGTAATATACATATAAATTTTCATTGTTTTTTGTCGAATACAAAAATTTGAAAAACTGATTTGGATTGCAAAAATTGTTCAGATTGTAATCATTTAAAGTAACATTGAATTATACATTATTGAATGTATGAATTCATGTTCTTCAAGTTAATAAACCATCCAGAAATTATTTCATTACCTTTGAAGATGGTATGGTCATTTCGACATTTTTGTCCCAATTGGTTACCATTGAAATTTTCACTTTGCGAAAAAACTAATTTGTCGGCCTGCATTTTTCTTTTCATTTTTTAATTCAACATTGAATTCTTAATAACAAATCAAAATTGTCCTTAATAAATTTTCTCATTCCCATGCGCATTCGCAGAAAAAAAATATTGGGAGCCAAAAGTTGACAACTAACGTTAAATAAAACGTTTTTACAAAATTCATATGCATTGCGACAAAAATACTGTCGCATTTGACCTCCAGTAATGAATTGTTCGAAAGTTTGATGTGACTGGAGATATTGCACGATATTAAAATTTCCCAATACAGTCAACTCGACAGTTTCGGATCATCGACAGTTACGGATCATCTTATGTTTGTTCTCAAATTTCTATGAATGCAAAGAAACTCTGGCCTTAATAACTTAATTGTCATTTAGCATTCATTAATCTGTTGACAAAACAAAGATGACATTTCCACTACTGTTCAAGCGATCACAATCAATTTGGAATGGTTAATTAAGAACAAGAAAAGTCACCGGAAGTTGACCTAATTTCAGCAATATTTTTTTCTCAGCGAGTTTGTTGGACATTTAAACAAAATGTACACTTAATATAGACATCATTCGTAAGAAAAAATATAACAATATGTAGTCATGTGAAAATTTCACGCTTAAACGGGCCCGGGATTAAATAATTGTATGTGGAATGAAGGAAGGGGAACTCGAAAGTTTCGGATCACCTCTTTGGTACTATATACACTACAGGGGTTTTCTCAACATTACTTCCGGTCATTCTCATACACTCTTAAAAGGAAAAAATAAAATAATTCATTAAAGAGAAATTGTACCAGGCATGTCTTTGATGAAAACTAAGTATTAACTAATGATATTTTTTCTGTTTTGATTGTCTATTTGCTAAGTTCACTCTTTTTACAATAAATGATATGACAATTAGCTTGATTCGGAACTGTTAACTTTACATTGACACATTGTTTTGAAGACTATCAATGAATAACAGGTAATCTGCATTTAACTTTTTTTTTTTTTTTTTATTCTTTATTTCCTCCAAGATTGAGATTTGCATATACATGATAATTTGTGAACAATGTGGATTTCAAATAGAAAACAGTGATTAAACAAAGAGAAGTAAACACAGATACAACAAATATAGAAACATACATCCGCACATCCACTTACACAGACACTTATCAAGACACAACAGACACACCCACACACACACCCCACCCCCATCCACACCCCCACACACATAACATACTTTAATACAGACATCTACACGCACATTCGCGCACACCCAGGCTGGCAGGTGCATGTAGTTATATTTTATGCGAACGCATATAATTAATGTTAACAAACATAAACGCATAAAAAGTTACCTAAATATATTTTCCCATGTTAACAAGCTTAACCGAAACGAAATGAAAAGCAAGTTACAAGAAATAATCATCATGGTTATACCCTGTGCAAACACATATAATTACTTAAATGTTAAGAAACATGTACACATACAAAGTTAATATATATTGTCAACGGACGACTGTATACACCTTAGCATTGTTCTAAAATAACATCCTTATCAAGTCGGTGGTTTTATTGCCCTAGCATCTGTTCATGAATCAATTTAACAAGTTGACCATTAGTATTCGTTCTTTATGACAACCCTTTATCCAAACAACCATATCAACCATTAGAATCCGAAATTCTCGACCTACAAGCATACATGTTAACGTGGTATAAGATTAAAACAATTATTGATAATTCTATGTCTTACATTGCAACTTGCTTTTGGAAGCAGTTTCGCAAGAAAATGATGTTTGTCTTACCTTTATACTATAATAAATAGTACAAAAAACGATCTTTTATCTATGAGTGATCCGGAACTGTCGAGTTGACTGTATTTTCCGATCGTTTCAGATTATTTTGTTTAAATGTCTGGTAGAGGATTTGAGCTTAAAGAACAAACAAAAATATCCATCTTAGATTTACATAACTAGAATGTTAGAAACGCAGTTTGATTAGTGAATGTTTTACCATGATGCTGTCAAAACTACAAGTTCAAACAAAACAATCTTACAGAGATTCCGTTATCTGATACTGATAGGGGGATCAGAGCGAATCCCAGAATATCATCTTAACCTATCTTTAGTTAATCTACTAAACATGCTAACGTTACTCAAGAATGAAACAAAGAAAATATATCAGAAAAAGAAAATTTGCATATCTTAATCCATCTCTTTTCACCTTTTTTCTCCTTTTCTTTGTTGTTTACACACAGAATATCTGCAGCCGCCTGTGTAATACGTCATCAATATGTGTGTAGCATGTTTGGATATCGTCCAAGAACATCGTCAGAAATACATGAACACAAACACATGTCAAATGTCTCAGAAGTCAGGCTACCCTCTACCAAATATCTGTAAGTATTTAAACACTACCAAAACATTCATGGAAAGAAACTTCTAACAACGATATATTTGGCATATTTGGAAATCAACATTCCAACCGTTTATTGTAGATCTTGATTTTGACTGGACGATGTTAGTTTATTGATCCTACATATATGCATAATCAAAGTACCCTGAGTATTGTTCTCACAAATCTCACTTGTAAACATTGAGTAACATTACCAAAAATGATCAATATCCATGTAGAGCTGTCATAAAGATACAGAGTACACAACTACAAATTTAAAAATGACAATATCTTCGACCAAATGAAAAAAGAAGCCAAAAAAATATTGGAGGCTTTTAATTCACAGTGATGGTTTCAAACTAGAAGTAATGTTACTCTGTGTCCTGGGGTTGGTGGCAAACCACATATCATCCACAAGACATTACAACATTGTATCTAGTTTCAAACCAGTTGGCGCTAGGTTAGTCAAAATTATTCAAAGCAATGATTGCTTTTTATTTTCTGATTGGGCAATCTTACATCGAAATTTGGAAAGATCAAAATAGTGTAGGACTCTTCAAATTCTGACCTTTGGATTTAAAGCACAAAATGACCATTCAAAGTCAAATAACAAGATAAGATATGTAAAATAAACTTATTTACCACCAAATAACGGCATCAATTGCCGCTAAACAATTAAAAAAACGCTTAAGAGGTTTTCCACATTCCAATGCGCATGCGCAGAGAAAATTTATTGGGAGCAAAAAAACGTCTTCTGTTGCTATGTTTTTAACATCCAGCTCTCTTCACAAATGTTCCATTTGAGTGAGTGTTGCAGAATGATATTGAAATGAGTATCGCATTTTTCCCGGCCAAAACCGGTGATTTAACCACCAATGTAGTCCAGATTTCTGGTCTCGAAGGCTATTTCTATTTTGACTGATACCTTCGAGTCCAGAGTCAACCGTGATTTTTACCTTAGATTTTTGTGCACAGATTTTCTGCGCATATTTGACCACCTATGACTACTTATGACTCCATAAATATACAATGGAATATGAAATCAAACATACATATTTGGAGCTCAACCTTTTATCTGTCGATGTGTGAAGTATCAAAAGTGTCACTATTGTATAAATATCCTAAACTTTTATTGAAATCACACGCTAAAAAAAATGCAAAAAAAAGTTAACTCAGAAGTCTGAAATATGCGAATGACAGAGCCAAGTCACATGGCTTGATAAGTAGGACATCTCTCGAATCCCCACATACCACTGTGAGAAGAGTGTACACGAATAATTGGAGTTAAATATTTTGTGAGCATTTGATATTATACTTTGACTAAAATCATTTGATCCATATTTTCCTCATTTGATTCTTTAGTTTTGTTCTTACTCATTTGGAATGATGGATTTATATAAAATTAGAATGTTATACAACTATGGTAATAAGTACAACTCGATCTTGGATAAGATGCGTACTTCATCCCCAAACTGTACTATGTAAGGGATGACGTATGTCCCGTGAGAATCTTGCGGCCGTCGTAAACAACATGGACAGCAATTGTTTATTTTTGGGTATTGTTGATGTTACTTGATAGATAACTCGCATATAAGAGGTGTACTGGATACTTGTGTGGGCTGGAATGATTCATAAATTATTCATGTATGCATTTCAAGTTTCCATTTATTTTTCAGTCCCTTTGAACATAAAAAATCGCAAATTAAAGGCACATCAAAGGAGAGGAGAACAAATAAAATAGTGAAAAAAATTATGGAGTTATTTTATTATATTCATAAAAGTCATGAGAATTAATTTACGAATGCATTTAGACCCTATTAAATAGACTCATTTCAAATAAGTGATTTTGTGCTTGAAATATAGTTGTCTCCAATTCAACAATGTTTATCAACAACCTATTTGTTTACATATTCAAAATAACGAATTCTGATTGGTCGGTTCAAAAATATGTGTATCAACTGTCATGGTCAGAGGTGAAGAATCAGGAAATCTAGAAGTCTAAAAAATTACTAAATGATACAATTTGATACAGCAATAATCTCCTTTAATGGGCCTTTAAAAGCACTCAGTCGGTCGTTCCAAATATTTGTAACATAAAAATTATGTTGGCCATGAGACGTAGCGAAGGACGATAAATGTCCAAATGATGAAAAAAGCTTCGTTCACGGATCATTATTGAGACTTCTACCAATGATGCAATTAGATCCCTTCCCTCCTTAAACCCAAACTGCGAGGATTTCAGTGGTCATGGCTGACGAATGAATGGTCTTAGTTGTGGCCTACTTACAATGATAAACAAAAACGAGCGCCAAAAGGACCAATGCCCATCAGACCTGAGTCCGATGGTACTATGAACTGATCATGTTTAGTGTCGATGGGATTCGATACCACAGGGGTATATCTCTTCTCTTACGCTCACATATTCATCATCTTCTCCAAAGATTCAAACCCTATATATGTAGCATCCAGCAACCATATTTGTTTCTTTTTTTTGTAACCCCCGATTATTCAAATAAACCGTTTAAATCCAAAATCATTCAGAATGTTTGACCAAAGGGATAAGGATACTTCATTATCAATATGTGTATGTATTGAAAATATAGGTATGAACAACATATATCGACAGGATTCCTGGTTTGTGCATAGACGACATTTCACACTTAATGTCGGAGATGATTAGAGTGACATCCTCTGTTTTTGGTGGGCTTGGTTAACTGCTCTGTCGTAAGGTCAATTCTGACCCCCTTTGACAACGTTTGTGGACCCAAAGGGCAGAAAATCTGGATTGATTTATGCTTAAAGCAAAGTTCAGAAAGTTGAAGAGATATTTTTAAAACATCTCATTCTTCAACATCTTTACACTTAGAGATCAGAAATGGCGTCGTTGTGTATTTTTAGGCAATAAAAGTAACTGTCTATTTTATAAAACATTGTATAAATGGAAAATGATGTAAAATGGGGAAGTATACAACATACTCTGCTGTGTAAATGTGTATTTTCATTTTGTTTCTGTGCCTATTAACTTATTGACCATATGATTTATGGAAATCAGCAATATGCCTTTTCTATTCATATCAACAATAAACAGAATCTATGTTTATCTTATACATCGAGGGCAGTCTTATGAAAAATGATATTTTGGAAGGCTTTATTTTAAAACTTGTGGCCGATAAAGCTTGGAGAAAGAGGTATTAAGTCATCATTAACCACAACATTTAGACAAATATTTCTTTTTCTGCTAAATTTTAGACTGAAAATAGAAAAAAGAGCATTAAACACCATTTTCATGGAATGAAATTTTAAAAAAGGGAACAATTAAACATTTTACCTGAATCAGATAATATTACATTATCAATCAGAATAGCTGAATGATTGAATCAACCTGTAGTTCCCAAAAAGATGTTTCTTAATGATATGTTGTCTTTGATAATATAAAAAGTTGGTATGTTCATAAGCATTAAATGTTTCCATATATATGATACATAGTACACACACCATATATGATCATAATGTATGCAATTGATTCAGTTAAAATGCTGTTGATTCCAATGTACTCCATCTTCATCCATTTTCCATTCATTTAAACACAGGCCTTTGTAACATCAACTGAAAAGGCTATATTACTACTTTCACATTTTGATATCAATATCATCAAATGCATCCCTGTACAAAGGTATGATAGTTTTTTTCAACATTTATAAATCAACAATTACTATCCATTAAGACTGAAATGTAATTGAGGAATTGTTTGTTCTGTTTACCTACTTTATGTACAAATCATAATCACATGGGTAGCGTTTTACCAAACATTTTATGCTAAGAAATTGTGCAAGTACAAAACAAACTCCCCCATTTTTAGTGAAATAAGCAACATTGCAAAGTAAGACATCATTTGAATCGTCCCTCCGAGAGGCTAATACAATGACATGTCAAATTATAAACTTTTACTTTTATTTATGATGCTATCCATGTATATCAGTTTTTACTTGTGCAAACGTTTTCTGTAAGTGGTTTAATAAAACGGTACCATGGTGATCAGAGGACCAGATAAGATGCATATTCTATCAGCTATCTTGTGTATTTCTTGTTTAAACCCTGTGGTGTTGGTACTCATTTGATTTGTTTTAACAGTGGAGGACAGTGGTCCAGGGTAGAACTTCAGCATCTGAACACAAGGGTCTTGAGTTCAAATCCTATTGGAAGCAGGGTCTAGTTTGTGATCTTGCGTTGATCCACATTTGGCATGAATTCTGGTTATGTGTCCAGGATGTAGAATCAAGAGTGATTGATAAAAGCTGTAGAACTTGGTTCACAGTTGATTTAAATTAAAAAAGTTAAAATTAAATCAACTTGACAAGACAATTGTAATGGATACCAACAAAATGGGATTTGTCTTTGAATTTTTTAAATACTGCATGAATGTCAGCCAGAAGTGTCTCCACCACCGAGGCAGTTCCTTGTAATGAAACTGGATTGTTTAAAAGTTTTTACTGTATTAGAAATGGAATGAATCTTTTTAGAATGGTCTAGTTGTTACAAAAACCATTTTAGAAAAAAAGTATTCAAAACTTTTGTGAATTAAGTAAACATTGATATGTTTAATTGGTGTTTTCCTTGTTCGTTTTGCTAGTTGTACAGTTTCCTTTCTTTAGGCAAGCTGTTTTCAAATAGAATTTAGATATTTAGTTAAGAGCAAAAGAATAAAGGGTAAATATTGGTTTGACTTAGTTTTAAGGTCAGTATTTCAAAGCGATTTAAATCATGATATTTCAGCGTGAGTGCATTCTTCCAGGATTATTTTTTAAAGGAGTTTTGTGTGAATGACTGAGTGTTTACAGATTTTAAGATTATTGTCAGATTCAAAGATAAACTTCTTTTCATAATACTATGTCAAAATAACGGAATGGTTTTTAAAGGGATTGTGTTACGATAAAATTTAATGTTCTACCCATCACAGTGATTTCTTCTGTCAATGTTTGACTTTGGACTAATATATATATAATTACATATAAATCAAAGGAAGTGCTAACTAATGGCAACAACTGATTTTATTTATAAATGTTTGTTACACTAAAATATATTTTAGGTATGTACATGTCTCTGATGGTTAGGGAGGAGTAGTCAATTACCAAGTAGAAGTTTCAATGCAAAACTAGATGTATGTCCTTTACAAGACTTAGTGTGAAACACTTACTATAGTTTTGCATTGATCCTTGATATTGAGGCATAGTCTTTGATTTCTATTTGTTAGGCCTCTCTTTTCATTGGTGTTGCTTCTGACTTGCCTGGGTTTGGATAATCATGAAGGAAGTCTTTTTACAGATTTGCCCATATTGCATGGTTCAACCAAGATACCTAATCAAGTCCTTTTGGATAGTCAAGAGTATTTGTTGTCTTCTTACATCATTGAAAAAGTCAGAAAGGCATTGTTAGGTGAATAAAGAGATTTTGATGCAAATGTAAAACAACCATTCGATATATTCTGGTTATATTAAACCGTTATAGTGCTGAAACCGACTTAATGCTTGTGCAAACAGGTAAGACCTAACATGCTTGCTACTCTGAGTATCTTACTTCATCAAAATTACATAGATATTTGAGGTTTTAGAAAGCAGACAATACAAAAATCTATATTTTAGAAAATTACCCATCATTCTAAGGGTTAAATCTGACCTTTAACCCATCCTTGATGTTGTTGTTAGAAGTAAATGAGCATCATGCTTGATGTCATCTTTACACAGGTGTGAAATATTCTGAAAGTTTTGTTTCATGACATGATGTCAGACAGCAAATGAGACTAATAAAAGTGTCTAATATTCTGTATTTTACCCATATCTTCTTACCTGTTATTTCATAGATACTCAATGCAAAATTTCTACCTAAGATAAAAAAAACAACCCCGTTACTAAAGGAAATTGCCATTAATTAAGAAACTTTTTATTATATCAATAAAAAATTGCCTAAGAATGAAAAATAGTACTGTTTTAGTATTTAATTCAGTAAAAATACAATTTGAATTGGTGTTATTACCTATTCATCAATATGAGAGAATGGTGAAAATGAAATGGTCTTTTAGGGTATTTGTCATATGCATTGGGAATTCTGCCAGTTGATTGAAGTAAATTCTATGTTATCAAATTCTTTGGCTCTCAGTTGATAAACACATTTTGGCTACATCAAGGGGTTAGCTTTTGTGAAAGGAATAAATGTAAATAAAACCTTTGTCAAAATTGTGCTCATGCAACTTTTCATGAAACGCGATTTCACACCTTTATATACAGTTATCAAATTATTCAAATATTTGTTTTTGTCTTCAAATCTCCTTAAATGCCATTTTTCTTTTTTGTCACATTGATTTTGTCTTGATAATGATTTTCCTGGCTCTTTTCCTGTCACAAAAACCACTTTGCATTATAAATGAACATTTTTTTTGTCCTCTTTTAAATTTTTTACCCTTTACCTTTTCTTAGTATTTACAAAAGATACAAATGATAAAATCCAATCAAAAATATTTAAAAAATGCAGCAGGATTCTTAAAAAGTTTAAAACGGCTCAAAAAGAAGCAAGATCTCCTTATATTGCAGTTTTGTTTGACATCTGCTGCAAAAAGGGTTTATTTGGACTGGTAATAAATCCTCCATGGAGTAAAAGGTTAGCCGGTAACAAATGATGATTGATTTTCGACAGAGTAGATGTGATTCAATCACAATACCATCAATGGAAGCCACATGTTTTACCCGTTACTACATACAAGTGCCACACATACAAGACACATTGACTGCAAAGAATATAAGAAATCACTGTGACAAAAGGAGAAATTGCTCATGATGAGCAATTTCTCCTTTTGTCACAATGATTCCTTCAAAATGTTTTTACAAATTAAATTCACATACCTTCAAATTGATGCCTGCCGTTACTTTTAACTTGGTTTTGTTATGAAGTGTGTCAGTAGGGAATCGGTTAAATGTTACTACTTATCTTGCCAAACATTGATTGTATTCGATACAGAAAGACTGATACAGAAAGACCGTTGGATGGACCACTATCTTATTTCAAAAAGACATTTGTATTTCAACCCTTGATTTGTCCTGTGGTTGTATATAGTGCTTATTCAGTGTCAGTGGCTGTGTTACATGTTCTTGAATGTAAAATACTGAATTAACGGTTGTGACAAGGGAGAGTTACCATAATATCCATGTAGTGGTAGTATTTTTTCTAAAGATTTAATCACGCAATCATTAATTGATAAGTTGCTGCATGTTTAGTTAATTTGATTATTATGTCAACTGTTGACACAATGATAAACAGTGTTTGAAGCTTGAGTGACAAGTGGAAAATTTTGGATGTTTATTCTCGTTATAATTTACTTATTATAACTTAAATTAACCTGTATTTAAAGCCACACAAGAGAGACACAAGGAGATTTATGTGCTGTATTATTTATTTTTGGAAACATCTTTAGACGGTTGTGTTGAAAATAAAGGAGCAGAGTATTATTAATTTGTGATTCAGTTTTGTACCAAACTTGACTGTGTTGACCTTTATATATATCATCAGTGCCGAGCCATGCCTTGTACACTTGGAGGAATAGGTAAGTGCACTCTACTGCCTCATGATAAATAGCCTTTACCTAACACTTTATTTTCTACTGTCCCAAATTGAAAGAGTTTGCAGACTACATTTCAAAATGTGATGAAAATGGAAAATATTCTTCTGATAGGGCAGAAAACATTGTGAAAAAAAATTTCTTCCTTTCCCAGAGTGTTTTCCAGTGTCATCTGTAACAAACTGGTAAAATGTCGTTATTGTTAGGCAATGGGTTAACATCAAGCATTTTTTTTTTACCTAAATCAAATACCTTAATTATATTTGCAAGGGCATTTTATTGTACCTGTAACAGATGATTCGAAAAAAAATTGTGATAAAATCAGAAATTCATTGATAGAAACAATTTCATCTTTGTTGACTAAGTAGTTTTTTCCCAATTTTTTAAGGACAATGTCATTTCGAGGGTTAAGTGCAATACTATAGTAAGTGCTTCATGTTTATGAAGCACTTACTATAGTATTGCACTGAACCCTTGATTTATGCTCCTTGATAATTATTGTTTTTGTCTATTTGGATGAGTTAGATGATCTTATTTGAGGGAATGGCATAACCCAATCTCACTATGGATTGTGTGATATTGTTTATCATTTTATCATATCTTTTGCTTTAAAGTGGTGTTACACCCTTTTTTCATTGTAAAATTGAACAGGAGAATAGATATTGGTCTTATTGTTGAAGGTAATAATGTCCAATGGTCAATTATTTCAAGCTCTACCTGCCACAAGCTCGAAATAATAACATAACATTTTAAAATATCATTTTTCTTAAAAGAATGCCCCTGTCATAAGAAAAACAAAGATTCCTTTAATTGTTGATATGATCCAAAGCCCCTTGTCGACTCGAGTGAATCACATGGTCAATTAATAATGCATTGAAGCAAATAAGAAAATACACATTATCAAGATGGAGTATGCTGGATATTTCCTCATTTTACATAATTCTCCATTTATTCACTCTTTCGCAATATAGACGGTAACTTTTACTGCCTTAAAATACATACTGATGCCTTTTATGAAAAATTTGTAATAAAAAAGGGTTCCTTTAGTCAATTAAAGAAAGATTTATTGTAGTTTTGATTTGTCACAATGGTTGTACTTTTATGTGAAATTTTTCTGCAAATGTTTGTAAAGTGGCTTAAAAAGTAATAGGATAAGGAAACGCGAAGAAACTCGGAACTATCAGTTCATGTACACTTAATCAGTTAAGGCATTTACTTTGCAACACAGGATCGATCCTGCATGGCGGACTTAGAACTCAGGGATCCAGAGTTCGAGCCCCACCAACACCTTTGTGGGAGTGTCATTTGGCAAGGCACTTAGAGCTCTAGCCTAGTACTGATTGATACAGGAAAGCCGTAACATGAATGGAAATTTGTTGACAGGCGTTAAACACCATACCTTTCTTTACAACACAAACAGTTAACCCTTTATCAAACACCAAATCTTAGACTGTCCCAAATTGAAAGAGTTTGCAGATGACATTTCAAAATGTTAAAGTGGTTAAATGTATTTTCTATCAAGACTTAGAAATCTTTGTAATGAATACATTTTTAAAAGGGAGGGAAATCTATGTATGTAAAAGAATTTGCTATGCAGAG
This sequence comes from Cerastoderma edule, assembly GCA_947846245.1. NCBI lineage: Eukaryota > Metazoa > Mollusca > Bivalvia > Cardiida > Cardiidae > Cerastoderma > Cerastoderma edule. The sequence goes on along the minus strand of OX401413.1, from coordinate 24,648,814 downwards.
TGATTTCCCTTTGTCATTGATAGACTTTATCATTTTCTTTAAAATGGGTTTGGTTATCTCATTTCCAAACAGTAGCGACATTTGACCAGTTTGTTAAAGACGACTCTGGAAAATGTTGCGGGACAAACAATTTCTCCTTTTCCCACAATATTTTCTGCCCTTAAGGAAGATTGCTTTTCAATTTCATCACATTTAGAAATGTTGTCTGCAAACTCTTTGAATTTGGGGCAGTCAAAAATGTGTCGTTTGGTAAAGGGTTAAACCAGTGCTGCGAATTGACAATATTGATCAGTGCTTGTTCTAGTTGTAAAAGCAAATTCATGTACGCTAATGAAGATCTTGTGAGAGAAAAAAGAGTGTCTGTTTCAAAGTCATTCATATACATGTATTATGAAAAAAAAAGTGGATGCTAGGGATTTTTGCTTGCAATAACAACTTTTGACCAGTTTGTTGCAGACAACTCTTGAAAATATTGTGGGCAAAAGAGAAATTGCTCTTCAAGAGCAATTTCTCCTTTTCCCTCATTATATTCAGCCTTATCAGAAGATTTTTTTTCAATTTCAAATGTCATCTGCAAACTCTTTCAATTTGGGACTGTTGAAAGTTTGGCGTTTTGTGAAGTGTTAAGTGAAGGAATGTATAATTTCTTATGCATTATACTTTTAGTTACTTCCACTTAAGATCTTCCAACAGGCCTACATCAATAAATATTTTCATTCTTTTTGTTTTTGACATTACAACTATATTGATTAATCACTGTGTAGATTAGATCAAAGAAACTTGAAACGGTATATATACATTTCTTAAAGATCTTTTGAAAATTAGTCTAATGAGTTTCCATTGCATTAATCATAGCAAGATTATAATGAATACCTACAGCATAGGGTTATTAGAAAGCAATTTGTAGTACAGGCAAAATACTGTTTAGGCTTGGTTAAATGTTAGCATAACTATATAGTTTCCGGATTTTCTTTGACCCTCATCTTGTATTATATACTAAATGACCACCCTCCTTAACTGAATATGACCCCTAAAGATCATTATTATCCATTCACAATTTCATATATAAAGGTCAAACTTTTATGTCACCCATATCAGCAGAAATCAAAGGGTCAATTAGAGAAAACCCCTGTCTAAGATTCTTTACAGAGAGAGAATACTGATTGATACCTGCTTGAACAGGTTTTTGCAGAGTTAACTGCCAATGTATTTTGTTTTTACCTCTATGAAACGAGTTGTCCAACCCTAAACTCTGTGATACTTTAATAACATGCACTAACTGATGAAGGCTTTAGAAACCCCAGTGAGAAAAGGATAGTTTCCGTGTTACGAACATTTTTCTTTTTTTTACCACAATCTTTCCTTCCTGATCCTGATTTCTCAGACAAGATATATTTTTTCAATGTTTTTTATAGTCTGCTCTTGATTTTGGTTTGGATGAGTGGAAACTTCCCAATGGGGTAATGGGTTAAACAGAGGTTATTTCCCTTACTCTGGAATGTCAAGGTTAAGTGCCAGATGTAAACATAGATTTTTATAGGCAGCAATCAGCTGATTGGAATAGCAGTTACTAACAGTTGATATAGCTAGAAATGTGTGGAAACATAATGATATGCTTTAGTTCTGTAGGTTGTTTTCTGTTATTGGCAATTCCTGGGAATTCTTGATGCAGTGTTTTATAGATAGTGCTAGAGATGTGGAATGATAGAAACTGTGGATGTTGAGTGCTGAAGGCCAGTGGTTGACTCCTATCACAGTTCCCGGATTAAATGTGTCGTTTTGCATTTTGTAAAAATAAGTTTCCAATAGCAAATTGGCCGGAGACAATGAAACCAGCGCTGCATGAATCGATTCCACAATCATGCAATTTTGTTGGTCTTGATTGGGGCAAATTTAAAATTACTTTTTATGTAACACAGAACTTACATATGACCAGAAATATCTTTTTAAAATGCTTTCAACTCTTTAATCAAATAGGAAAAAAATATCATTCATGTAACATGATTACTATCTGCTATTTTGTTCAACTTGGAAAAGTCAAAAGCTAGACTATTTAAGGGAAAGAATTTATATTATGGGTTCAATTTGGATCATACTTGAGGGTGTGTGGTGTGTGTGTGCTTTGTAAACCTTGCTATAAACCCTTATAGTGCTGGAACCGACTTTATTAAGCAGATATTCAAGGTTATGAAGCACTTACTATAGTATTGCACTGAACCCTCGATAAACAAATCAAAGGGTCTACTCAAGACCATAGTAAGTCCTTTACAAACGGGAAGCACTTACTATAGTATTGCACTGAACCCTCGATAAACAAATCAAAGGTTCTATCCAAGACCATAGTAAGTCCTTCACAAACGGGAAGCACTTACTATAGTATTGCACTGAACCCTCGATAAACAAATCAAAGGTTCTATCCAAGACCATAGTATGTCCTTCACAAACGGGAAGCACTTACTATAGTATTGCACTGAACCCTCGATAAACAAATCAAAGGTTCTATCCAAGACCATAGTATGTCCTTCACAAACGGGAAGCACTTACTATAGTATTGCACTGAACCCTTGATAAACAAATCAAAGGTTCTATCCAAGACCATAGTAAGTCCTTCACAAATGGGAAGCACTTACTATAGTATTGCACTGACCCCTCGATAAACAAATCAAAGGTTCTACTCAAGACCATAGTAAGTCCTTCACAAACGGGAAGCACTTACTATAGTATTGCACTGAACCCTGATAAACAAATCAAAGGTTCTATCCAAGACCATAGTAAGTCCTTCACAAATGGGAAGCACTTACTATAGTATTGCACTGACCCCTCGATAAACAAATCAAAGGTTCTACTCAAGACCATAGTAAGTCCTTCACAAACGGGAAGCACTTACTATAGTATTGCACTGAACCCTCGGTATTGATATAAGCATTTATTAAAAATGTTTCCTATTATAAAGTGTTTCTCTGTATGCGAGTGTATTTCACAACAAATACTTCTTATACCTGTGTGGGTGGGAAGATTGGTACAGTTTGAATGATCTAACCCACTCCCCAATATCATTGAGATTTGTGAATCTTTCTAACATAGTGAAAATAACAGTAGAAAAAAGATATGATGTATGAAAAACATTAAAAGGTTTCTCTGTAATACAATGTATTAATCATTGTGACGAAAGGAGCTATTGCATGTAACAAGTCACTTTGTGTTTTGTTAAACAGTTCAGTGGTGTAATAGGTATTTTCCTGAAAGTTGGTCATAGCAAAGCATATTGAAGTAAAGGATAAGAAGAATCTTGTTATTTACAACATACTGCATTCAAATCTGAAAGTCTATAGTGAGACTTTTTTTACTTTTCCTTTTTCTTTTCCAAACAACATTGGTCCAGGGGAAGAGCGTCGGCTTCTGGACACAAGGGTCGTTGGTTTGAATCCCATGAGTAGTGGGATCTGCCTTGCGTAATTTCATTAATCCACATTTGGTGCAAGTACTGGTTAGATATCCAGGAAGCAGAATCAAAAGTGATCAATCTAGTTAGTTGTGAGGACTTGTTTCACAATCAATGTAACATAAACAAGTTAAACCTAAACTAATTGTTTGGAGTGATATGAAGATGTTTGATAATGATTGAAGATATTTCTTGTTGTATAGTATCTATCGTATAAAATATTAACTCCCCACTCTGAAATTCTAGAAATTCAAGGAAGCCTTGGGGAAACTGTTACGTCAAAGTTTTCTGGTTATGATATTTAAAGAAAACAGTTTTAATGAACCTTTTTCAGGAGCCCTTTTAGTATACTACTCACAATTATGCTGAATTTCATTTCATGCAACACTAGGTTAACACCAAGCTAATTTTGATCTTGTCAGTTTGCATTACTTTGATCTTTGAACACCTATTTATAGACTTCATTTCATAGGAGCCTCTTTATGTTATTTGATCAAATCCTTGTTTATTCATGCAAGTCCTCAATACGGATTAACATTTATATACAACTATTTATATACCAGGGTAGAGATTTTCTGAATAATTGATTTGGTTACATACTTTGTATCAAAGGTATGAATGCAAGGCTATTATAGTAAGTCATTCAGATTGTGAAGGACTTACTATAATCTTGCATTGGAACCTTGAGCAAATTGTCATGAATGTAAAGAAGTGAATGAAGTTTAACCTTTATAGTGCTGGAACCGACTTCATGCTTATGCATACAGGTTAGATCACAGGCCATCCACCAAGTAAATTGGCGTCTGGCCTGTGATCTAACCTGTTTGCTCCTCAAAAAGAGGAAGCATATCTGCTTTGGTTTTGGAAAGCAGACGACACAAAAATCTATTATAAGAATATTTCCCAGCATTCTAAGGGTTTAAGTTGTAAAGTAGCATTTCCTGCTTTGGATAGATGAAGATGGTGTTACGGGAAGACAAAAAGACAAATGCAGAAAATGTGAAGAGCTTTGATTACCTGTTAAACTTCGTGGAGACATAGCTAGCTAGCTAGGTACATTATAAACAGTAAGAAGTGAAAATGATCTGAACTGTGACATGAAAATACACAAGCTATGAGTGTAATGAAATATCCCGGATACAATTAAATGATCTCCCATTAAATAGTTCAGTTTTTGACTAGTATTTCGTCAGATACTGTAGCTAGTGTTCTGCACGATCACTTAATGCATTGGTTTGTTAATGAACATTATGCAAGCGTGGAATATTTGACTTACATGATTACTTTAAGAGGAAACATGTAACATTTTATTTGTTGTTTGATTAACATTGCTGAAAAAGTTTCTGTGATATTTGTGAAGTTTGAAGTCTTTGTGATATATTTATCGGACAATGACAACTTGCACGTCTGGTGAGAACAAGGGGCATCTTCAGAATAGATGTGGCTCAGGTAATGGTATGAACTCATCAACATTGACTAACCCATTACCAAACAATAACAATGTTTTCCCAGTTTGTTGCAGACGACTTTGAAAAACATTTTGGGAAAAGAAGAAATTGCTCGCTAAGAGCAATTTCTTCTTTTCCCACAATATTTTCTGCCCTTTAAGAATGCTATTTTTCAATTTCATCACATTTTGTGAATTCATCACATTTTGTAATGTCTGCAAACTCTTTCAATTTGGGACGGTTAAAAATATGGTGATTTAAGACTGGTTAAAACTGAATTGAATTTCAAAAGAATGACTAGTTCAAACTGAAAGGAACATCAAACATAAGACTGATTCAAAGTGAAAGGAACAGTTAAAATAAGACTGGTTCAGACTGAAACGAACAGCAAAAAGAAGACTGGTTCAAACTGAAAGGAACAGCAAAAATAAGACTGGTTCAATCTGAAAGGAACAGCAAAAATATGACTGGTTCAAACTGAAAGGAACAGCAAAAGTATGACTGGTTCAAACTGAAAAGGAACAGCAAAAATAAGACTATTCCAAGCTGAAAGCAAGGACAAAGCTATTTTCTGCAGCTGTAGCGATAAAAAGCATGCAAAACTGAAATGTGATTTTTATTGCTGTTTGATTATGAATGTTTTTTACATCTGTAGCATATTTCAAGCATGAAGTTACATGGTATTCATTGTGTAGTGTATAACTGTAATACGTTGATGAATGATGACTTTATTATTGCTACAATATTTTATTTCATAATAAAGTTGATAGAAGAAGCTATTTGCTAAGCTTCCAACTGCTAACTGTGTTTGACCATCTTCACAAGAATGATCATTTTGAATGTTCCTCTTCAAGAATCGTTTAAATGGTTTCAATCTGTTAATTTACTAGGCGGTATGCAGGGCTTTACAGGGCTTTATATCACAGGAACCCTAAATTAAAGGCACTTTCCCAATTGGATTTTTTTCTAGAATTATGCAGTTTTCCCAAAAGTTCTATGTCAAATCAGCTTTTTGATTTCCCAATTCTGTGATTGATACAATTTCCCAAAATTAACAGGCATTGATATGTATACTACAGGCTACTTCCCAATAACAGAAAATAGCCCTGCTATTCATGTCAAGCAAAGGACTTACATAAATGAATTGCAAACTTAAAAAAGTCAGTTTCATCAACAACAGGCAAGACTGTTATTTAGGTACCTGGTTACTCTTTCAAGTTTGTTCAAATCATGTTTTTGACTAAAAAATATAAAGTTTTAACAGGACTGCAGGCTTATTTTATAGCACTCAAACCGACATCATGCTTATGCAAACAGGTTAGATAGCAGGCCAGCCGCCAAGTTAATTGGCGGCTGGCCTGTGATCTAACCTGTTTGCTTCTCTGAGTATCTTTCCTCATCAAAATTAAGCAAATATTTGAGGTTCGGGAAGCAGACGACACAAATACTGTTTTGAGAAAATAACCGAACATTCTAAGGGTTTATGTTTGGAAACTATGTGAGCTATATTATTTGCCATCAAAGCCATAAAATTTATCAACAAGAATTGCAATAAAAATCATAACCCATACAAAACCTGTTTTGAAATACACTTAAATAACATTGTTTTTAATTTTATCTTGTTTTTGCATATATACTTGAATTGTTAAGATATTTTGAAGTTGGTCAAGTGAACGCTAAAATCAAGGGTTCAGTGCAATACTATATAAGTAAGTGCTGAAGATATGTGAAACACTAGTCTTGCATTGAACCCTCAACTCATAATTGCATCATTTGAAAACGTCATGCAGAGGTAATTTGTTTTGATTACCTATTTGAATATAACAAAAGAGGTTTAATAAAAGAAGTTAAGATGATAGGTATGCTTCATAGCTAGAGAGCCAAGCTGTGGTGTGGATCCATACTTTATAGAAATGTGAATGAAAAATAGTCGAAACGGGGTTAAAACATAAACAAGCTGACATTTGTTCATTTCTTTCTCTTTTCAGCATCATGTCCCCACATGGTGCAAGCGCCCACCGTGATCTCCATGGTGGGACTTCCAGCCCGGGGCAAGACTTACATGGCAAAGAAGCTTACCCGCTACCTTAACTGGATTGGAATCAAAACCAAAGGTAAGGAAATTTATTTTCATAGGACTTTATTGTTAAAGGACTTTTAGGCAATTGATTTGAGTGAACCACACATACAGCTTTTGATTGTTAAATGGAAGAATTTTTTATTAACCCTTTACCAAACACCAGGTTTTGGACTGTCCCAAATTGAAATAGTTTGTAGACAACATTTCAAATTTGATGAAATTGGAGAATAATCTTCTAATAGGGTAGAAAACATTGCGGGAAAAGGAGAAATTTCTCATCATGAGTAATTTCTCCTTTTCAAAAGATATTTTCCAGCGTCGTTTGCAACAAAATGGTAAAATATTGTTATTGTTTAGTAACAGGTTAAATACTAGCATACCTCAATCATTGGATCATAAAATGTTGTAAATCGTTTCCTTAGTATGCAAAATTGTATCTGGTCCTAATTGATATTAAGAGCACATGATACAAATTACCATTGAGATAAAACATTATCCCAATGATAAATTGGGTAGAAACGATTTTGACAGTGGTGATCACAGAAGTTTCTGAACTTTTTCGTGGTAAACTTTTCCATCTTAACAGGAAGCATTATGGTATAAATTTATTAAAAGTTAATCCACTTTGTTCATTTATCCATCATCAGAAATAAATTACTAAAAACTATATTTTTTGAATGACATTTTAAAAATATTGACTTTCAAATTATCTCGTCTACGAAAGAGCACCTTTAAATTACTGTCTACATTTGTTTTTCAATTTGAAACTGCTGCCAGACAAGTGGTATATAATGGCAGTGGTTTTCCTTTTACACTATAGAATTTACTCAGTGGGAAGTCTTCGTCAAACAAATCCAAGATGTTATGTGCTGTAGTTGTCTATAGAAACCAGGATGTTCACATGTCAGAAAGTTTCCTTCAGTGTTCATTTCAAGAAAAATATCTTGTTTCTGTTTTTCAGTTTAAAATGCTGTACCTTATTTTGATAAAAATGTCGTCACAAATGGAAAAAAATCTTAATTTTTAGCAATCTATCATCTTTTTGCTATGTTTGCATATGCTATATAGTTAATAGTTTAGCTATAATTAATGTTTAAGGCTGGTTACTAATGCAAAGAAAAAAGTTTAAGGAAGCGAAGGAATTTGATTATAGGTAATGACTGAGAGGAAAACCTTCCTGGTTGCTTCTGCCAAGTGACTACACCTTCATCTAATTACATTGTACTTCTCTATGGAAACTTGTGAATAGTCCAAATATAAAACATTAACAGATGACATTCATAAGATATGATTAACAGGCTATTTCGTTTATTCTGAAATTTGTTTGAAATCTCTTTGGGTTGCGGATAAACTCTGACAAAGAATAACCTCTTCTTTTCCATTTTGCATTTAACATTTACAAAACAATTTTGGTTTTCATGTTTTGCTGCAGGTGACTTTTTGTATTGTTTTATTTTTTTTCAGAGAAATGAAATCCAATTCTACTTTATTTGCTTTATTCTTTGTAAACCCTTTCAATTTTAAATGATTTTTTGACTTGTAAAAGCTTTTAAAAGACATCAAGGAGTATTGGAATAGGAGGATATACAACGCAATCTTACTGATGAGTCAGTGTATATCCTTGTAACATTGAAATAGAAAACAGGCTACAAAACAATTTATTTGTTATGATTTCTTATGGTGCTTTTTCCATTATATGATTTGTTGGTAGGTTTTAGAGAACATCCTTGGTAAAAATACATTCTTTATAGATTTCTGTTAGACCTAAGATATATTGCTTTTCCTATTTGATACAATCATTGGCCTCCTCTCAGCAGATGAATTTTTGGACAAGTTGTAAATTACTTACAATGAACAATGGGGGGGGGGGTTCAGCCCCACCAATAACTTTGGTTTTATGTGAGTGACCTTTGGCAAGTCACTTCAGAGCCCTGACCTAGTACTGGTGAATTTAGGAAAGCTGTTACAAAACTGAAAGATTGTGGATAAGCAAACAAGCAATTTCTCCTATTGCCACAATGCTTTTTGAAAGTCGTCTGCTGCAAGACGCATGAATGTTGAGTTAGGTGGTACAGCTGTAATGTGTTAATAAAGTGTTAAGCCCTTACATCCATACTTATAATACCCCTACAGAAGAGGGTTGAAGACCCAGTTTTGACATAAGAGACAATGCATCTTAACAACCCATTTCTCATTTTTTTGCAGCTGTTTTTTCTTAAGATCACAAATGAAATGTTTCTTCTCCTGGTTCCACATTGTCACCTGGTTTTGGTTGCAATTTTGACTAGTCACACACATATAAATCCTCATTTGAAGGAATGAGCAAAAGAATTGTATAACAACAGTAGTTGGCATTGACTGATATGTTTTGGCACATGGTTTATTCCTTTTCACACTTTCTCAGTTTTTCTTGATATCACATCTGACATTTATCTCTAGAATACAAGAATATCCTGGCAACAACTCTCCTAGAGTCTGTCCTTTGACTATGTACAGAGATAAGCAAGGGTCAACATACAAATTCAAGGAAATTAACTTATTCTAACATGATATACTTTTGAGAATGTTATAACACCTATTCCGTGTAACAGAAGATTCACAATCTGATTGTGAAAATAGCAAAAATAGCTTGTAACAAGCAACTTCTCCTTTTCTCACAATGGTTTCTTATTAATTCTTCAAAGATTTTTTTGCTTTTCCTTATTCATTTATGTACCGACTGTTGTTTTCAATTTTGTTCAGTTTTAAGATCTCATCTGCATGGGTTTGTTGCGACATGATTAACCCTTTATCAAGATCAAGGTTTTATTATCTAGTAATTTAAGTGAGTCTATAATGATAGTGAATAAAAGTCAATTGATGAATGTTTCTTAGGTAAAACATCAATTATTTTATAATGCAGGATAACTCTAAAATCATATGTTGTTGTTATAATTAATTACTGTACTTGAAAGCACAAAGCCCATCCGCAGCTTACTGAATGCATAACCCTTTACAAAACGCCACATTTTCGACTGTCCCAGATTGTAAGAGTTTGCAGACGACATTTCAAAATGTGACGAAATTGGAAAGCAATCTTCTGATAGAGTAGAAAACATTGTCGGAAAAGGAGAAGTTGCTCGTAACGAGCAATTTCTCCTTTTCCCACAGTGTTTTACAGAGTCATCTGCAACAAAGTGGTGAAATGTCGTTATTGTTTGGTAATGGGTTAACTTATTGCCACCTGCAGACGACATTTTTTTATAGTCTGTTTGTTTTTGATGAACAAATGATACATTATTTAAAATGTCCTCAATGTGGATCTATGCCAATATTGGGTTGCCTGCCAAAGAAACATCAGACATAATCACTAGGCTGTTGTAATTAATTTTCTAAAGGTGCAACTGTAAGATTGTCACAGTGTTTCATGGTTATGCTTTACGCCCCCAGCTAAGCATTTAGAAATAAGCCCCAAAACTCTCTCAAAAGATTCAAGGGTATATACACATTATATTTATATACCATATCTCCAGGCTCAAGCATTAAACAAATGTGCCATAATGATTTAGTACTGAACTTAAATCACAAAGCCCTCTCTTTTTGTGAGTTTAAATCAAGGTCGAACCACAATAACAAAAAGATTGGATTGGCATGGCAGTCTCCTGGTTAGCCTTTTCCAAAATAATAATGACATTTGACCACTTTGTTGAAGACGACTCTGGAAAACATTGTGGGAAAAGGAGAAATTGGTCTTTACAAGCAATTTTTCCTTTTCCCACAATGTTTTCTGCCCTATGCAAAGATTATCTTCCAATTTCATCACATTTTGAAATGTTGTCTGCAAACCCTTTCAATTTGGGACAGTCGGAAATTTGGTGTTTGGTTAAGGGTTAAAAACAAATTATTATCTGCCAGTCTTTGTTTGCTCATATGGATAGTTAAGTTTGATTTATGTACATGTGTTAGAGGTTTAGTTATTCAATGTTGTTTGTGGTAATGGGTTAACATGGCCTACTTGTAGCGTTCAATGTGGGGGAGTATCGCAGAGCTGCCACTAAGATAACCAGTCATGATTTCTTTAGACAAGACAACCCCGAGGCAGAGCAAATACGGACGTAAGTATACCGTGATGGATATAGTCCTAATTGTCACTACTCAATTGGTAGAGGCCAAGCTTTATGGGTTAGTTAATGTGAAATAATGGAATTGGCTTTATCCTCTCTGTATAAAGCCGTCATAGATAGTGGCTTTGAAAAAGCTTTAAGCTTCCTTCGCAATCGATGTAAAATGAATTGGGTAAACTATAGGATTATTTTCTTGTTTACCCATAAACCTCAGGAGTCAGGTTGTATTAACCTTTGTGATTGAAACGCTGACTGTTAATAATATGAAATTTTCACCATTTTGAACAGGGGTTAATTGTTCTTTCATCAAAGCAGTTTTAATTAAAGTAAGTAATAAAGGAAAAAAAGAAGTAGTTTGTTATTAAACATATCCATAAGGCTTGGGCACTTCCTTGGTACACAGATGAGGTGTGTGCAGTGAGATGAGTCTAATATAACAATACAACAATCAAACCTGTGGCTAAAAACAGTCATGCTTTATATATCATTTGTTATTATTGATTGATATTTTCCTTTCATTAGAATTTTTACTTTGATAAAGGGAAATATCTTGTGAAAGCGCATAATGTCAATTGTTAAAGGGTGGTTGACAGCGTAAAAAATGTGATAGTTTTGGGTAATGTGTGCAGTGTAATGTCACTGTGAGAAAATATTTTTACAAAGTATACGGCAACTTTGCTGTAAATCCTTTGTTTGCAGGTATACATACAATTATGACAGTGAAATTAAAACTTCAAATGACAAGCTTTTTCAAAGCAGGTTTGATTGTTTACTATGATTAACATTCAATATCCTTTCATTTTTAGGGTTGCACCAGGGAAAACAGACCGTTTGTTAAGACATATTAAAGTAGACTGCTATATAAGTTCTTAAACATTTCAGTTTGCTATTTTTACAGTTTTCAATGTCGGAGAATATAGACGGGCAGCTACGGACAAGTATAGAAGTCACGAATTTTTTGATATGAATAATAAGGAGGCCTTAGCCATTAGACAGTAAGTTAGTACAACAACAACACTCATCCAGACTAGTACAGAAACACCACATACTCTTCCTTTACCCTTATAGTGCTGGAACCGACTTCATGCTAATGCAAACAGGTTAGATCTAGGCCAGCCGCCAAGAAAATTGGCAGTTGTCCTGTGATTTAACCTATTTGCTACTCTGAGTATTCTTTCCTCAACAAAATTAATCAGATATTTAAGGTTTTGGAAAGCAGACGATACACAGAAAAACCTATTTTTAGAAAATTACCCAGCATTTTAGGGGTTTATATATTAATAGTTGTAATAGGTGTTATGGAGATTGAAATGCACAGAACAAACATATAGACAGCCAATGTCTTTATATAAGGCATGCCAAAATTTTGAAACAGAAAACAGTTATTGTTTGTTCTTTCAAATTTTCTTTTTGACTGATGATTGGAATCATTGTGGTAGGGTGTTAGTCTTGGAACTTGGGGGTCCAAGCTTCGAGCACCATTGGTACCTCCGGTTTCTCCAAGTCCTTTGGCAACACATTTAAGAGCCCTAGCTAGCCTAGTACTGGTGAATCCAGGAAAGCATTAATATAACTGAAGATGTTTTTGTTGGCACGGTATTGATTGTCATATGAAAAAAATAAGCTTTCCATACGTTCTCATTTTATTTCAACCAAATTTCAAATGAAAGATGTAATTGTTACTAATTTCCTACTGCTTTCTGCTTGACCTTATTAATTGGATGGAATTTCATTATTATCAATGCTGGTATCATTAAACATTGTTAGTAAAAAGGGAAGTATCTGTTTCATTCAGTTTAAGTTATGTTTTGTTTATTCAACACTTTGTTTTGGAATACTTACTGCCAATAAATTTGAAGTTGAATGATTTAGGATAGATATTGACATCCCTGTATATTCAAGGACAATGAAACCATGATAATCAAAATTTCCCCAATAAGTTCAAACCCCTTTGAAGAAATTGGTTTTTATTCTTATGATATTCATTTTTCTCAATTTTCTCACCACCCCTTCCAAAAGCTTTTTGTATGAAACAAAGAGAGTAGTTGTAAGAAATCTGGCTTTTCCTGATGTTTTAAAGATTAATGTTAAGCATTATTAAAGGACAAATATTTCACTACATGTAAGTCGAAACTTCCTTGCAAAATCAAAGTCATGTTTATATCTAGTTCAATAATAGTTGCCTTTGGGGTATAAAACAATTCCTTGATCAAATTGTTCAGAAAATTATTGTTGAGATTTTGTTACCCTTCAATTTAAAAGGAATTTATCTCAATGTTAAAGAAAGATTCAGAAGACTAAATTGCAGTACAGCTTACCTCAAATGTTTTCCTTTAGAAAGTTAATTGTTTATGATAAAACTTAACAAAGCATGGTGAAACAAATCTCTCAGCTTTGTGTAAATATTGCTTTTGAATATTGGTTTCTCTTCCATGGTGTAACTTATTGTAGTAAGAACTAGAATACCTAGTATACAGTCTAGATAATAGCTATATGTACATTGTAAGGTTATTATTGGACCATTATGACCAAGAAACCCTTGCTAGATATTGATAGTGAATATAATGCTTACCTTCTATGTACTGTATCTGTAGAAAAATGAATTAATCATTGATAATTTTAAGAGTTGTAGATGAAATGTTTCATTTTCCCATATTGGTTTAAAATAAACCTTTCTAGTTTGCCTTCTCAATCAATATTTGAAATAAACAAGTCAAATACAGTCAATATTTCAATCTTGTGCATTAGAACATATGAATTAATTTATTCTCTGGTCTGAACAATTTGCATCAGGTGACATTTTGAAGTTGTGCTAATGCCATTTGAAATACTCCAATGATGTTTCACTATACAGAGATGATAGATTAACATATAAAGCATTATGAAAAAAGGAGAATATCCTGATCATAATGAAGATCTCAATTCACAATGTTAAAAAATGCCACCTGATGCAGAGGTAACTTGAGTTGTTATGACCAGGGAATTGTTTAAGGTATATAGCCCCTAATAATCAAACATTTTCTACTGTTTCTATTCATAAAAAATGACTGTAATAGCTTTAAATATAAAGCACATAACAAACTGACCATTGGAAATTTTGGATTTCTTTTGGAAAATTTTAATCAAGAAGCATGAAATGCATCTTTCTACCGAGAGTTTTTTCTCAAAAATCAAATAGATTTATCATCATGACAGAAAGCCTATTTCCCAATGTAACTCTTGAATTGATTATTGCCCCTAATTGAGATTTTAATGGAAAAATTTCTCTGCAAAACCTTTTTATCGATTTGTGAAGATCTTTAAGTGACAAAGTTTCATAAAGTTGGTACCATTCAGTGTTGAGATATGCAACATTCTTATTAGGGGCTTTATGCATTAAAGACTTGTTCTTGTTTATTTATTGGAAGACTAGTGGCTCAATACAAGTTTTATGTTCTTTTTGTTAATACTTTTGCTGATTCAAATTGCCATTTAGTTTTGTCTCAACTGTTTCTCAAAGATATACATGTAGTTGTGAAAAAGTATTTTATCCCATGTGGTATCTATCTGTTTCAATATTTTGAAGAATCATTCTTGTTCATCCTATCCGTGGCCTAGTGGTTAGAGTACAGAACTTGAAATCACATGACCCCTCTCCGCGTGGGTTCAAATCCTGAGAGGGATATGGATTTTCATGAGAGGCAGTCTCCCGGCTGACTTACGGAATGCCGATGGTTCTACCCGCCTTGACCAGCCATTATGGGCAGTTGAGTTTCCTCCATCATTAAGAGTCGGGCAATGCTACATAACTGAAATAATGTTGATGTAATGTAAAACCCATATATAAAAAAAATGATTGTTCATCCTTAAATCTACTCAATCTTTTTCCTTACATATAATACTTAGGAGAAATTAGAAAACTCAACGAGATTATTAGTCTGTTTTTTTGGGTTATTTTTTTTAATTGTTCAAATTTTAAATCAAATTGTTCATAATTGGAAGTTGCTCAGTTTCAAGACCTGGGCTGCTTCATCCCAAAGACTCAAACACATGGTTGTAAAGGCTGTTCCCTAAGGCACTATATATGGCACTTATAATATTGGTTCAGCTGCTTACTTTGAAATTTGTTTAAGAACCTCTTCATACTTAATCTGCTTGTTAATACTTGCTTTTAGCAATTTTTTTAAAAAAATACAAGATACTCTGTTGGTGTGTAATTTGATATAGATAGTATGAAAAAATGTCTTCAATGTTTGAACATGTGTGATGTGAAAAAGATCAAATCCATTGATTTTTTATAGTCACACACAACTGATAAAGTTCTTGCTGGCTAACTTCTTTTGTCTCAATATTTTCATATTGCTAATTAAACAACTTTATAGCATGTTATGTGGATTCTTTTTATCACTTTTGCTTTATTTACTCTTGAAAAGCAATGATAAAACCTCCTATTGAAATATTCTTTAAATTTAACCCAACTGCAACCTGCATTTCCAATTAAGAGCTTGTTGCTTTGTCTAATTGATTAATTGGTATACATGTAGCTGAAGAGTATGTTACAAATGTTGTTGCAATTAATATTTGCCCATCAGCTTCGTCAATTAATATTGCTATTAACTGTTCCTTCATGTATACCCTGCAGGGCCCAGTGGTGAAAGTGAAACTTAAAACTGGGAGAGTCGTGGGTTCGAACCCCGCTGGGGCATTTGGTTTCGTTGAAAAGCCCTATTGCAGTTTTTTACCTTTAAAGGGCTGGAACCAACTCCATGCTTATGCAAACAGGTTAGATCACAGGCCAGCTGCCAAGTAAATTGATGGTTGGCCTGTGATCTAACCTGTTTGCCACTCTGCGTATCTTTCCTCAACAAAATTATGCAGATATTTAAGGTTGTGGAAAGCAGATGACACAAAAATCTACAATTAAAAAACAACCTGGCATTCTTAGGGTTGAAATAAATTTATCTTAATCCTGGTGTGTCAAAATCTAGTATTGTGTTAATGTTTCAATGATGGAGATATTTGTTTTTATGGATGAATTGTGTTTCCTTGCTTTTGTTTGATCATCAGTTGATGCAGTACAGCTTATGTTTCCCTGCTTTTGATGATTAACCTTTAGAATGCTGGGTAATTTTCAAAAGATAAGTTTTTGTGTTGTCTGCTTTCCGAAACCTTGAATATCTGCTTAATTTTGATGAGGAAATATACTCAAAGTAACAAACAGGTTAGATCACTTGCCAGCCACCAGTCAATTTACATGGCGGCTGACCTTGATCGAATCTGTTTGCATAAGCATAAAGTCAGTTCCAGCACTGTAAGGGTTAAAGACAACAGTAACATCAGAGATTTTGCAGCAGTCAGCTTAAAATAATTATTTCTTTAACACTGTAGCTGTAATGTTGTATAAGACATACAGAAGAATAGCCATTGGAAGTAAAATAGATGAATATGTATTCAGATCCCCAAATGTTGAAACGGTTTAAAATTCGAATGTATGACGTCTGTTCATTCTTAGATAAAATTATCAACACATTTTCTATAGGAGCTTTTTTTTTTTTTCATTGTATCTTATTCCACAAAACAAAAAATGTGTTGTTTCAATGACATTTTATTTTGACATTGATAATTTTAAATGAAATTAGATTTTTGAAAGCCTTCATTGAAAATGAGAATTTGCTTATCATTTACTCATGTGGTATTCTTTCTTTTCTGTAATTTATTTTTTTAAAAAAAAAGGTGTGCTGCATCGCATGTGCATGGTTATTTGTGATAGAAACTTGGTGGAATTCTCTCACACTGGTTTTCTCCTCTTTTCAGGAAATGTGCAATGATGGCTATTGACGATGCTTGTAAATTCTTAAACAACGGAGGAGAAGTGGCTGTAAGTACTAAGACAGTGGTCAAGAGAACAGGGTATGCTATGGTCTTTTCCGAGCAGAATTTCAAAATTATTTTACAAATTCTATTTTGTGGGTTTCTCATTAGAACCGTCTTGTAAAGACAGTTTGAATGAGTACCCACAATATATGATTTTGAGAAGTAATAGAAAAATAAGTGAGACGAATAATGCCTCTTATAAGGACTTTGACCCTTTCCCAAACAACACATTTTCTACTATCCCAAATTGGAAGAGTAAGCAGATGACATTTCAAAATGTGATGAAAAATAATCTTCCGATAGGGCAGAAAACATGGGAAAAGGAAAAATTGCTTGTTACGAGCAATTTCTCCTTTTCCCATAATGATTTTCTAAAGTCGTCTGCAACAAAGTGGTCAAATGTCTTATAGTTTGGGAAAGGGTTAAGAGACTTGATGGTGTAGAGATCCTTTAGATATTCTCTTATCTAATTGTGGTCATAAAAATGATTTCCCCAAAACTTTTCAGGTGTTTTTCCATCTTATAGGGTTTAACAAATGTTTTATTAAAAGAATGCATGGTTTGCTATACAACTTGTCAAGAATAAGTATTAAAGGGCACATTTTAGAGTCCTACCAGTGAATCCAGGAAAGCTGTAACATACCTGAAAATTTGTTTACATGTAGGTTTAACCTCATACACTGCATATACTACTATTAATAGTTATAATAATAATGATAATGAAATAATGATAATGATAATAACAAAGATAAGTTTTCTTCCACAGATATATCGATAGGCAGCATCACCATCCATTATTTAATCCATTTTAGGTTGTTGATGCCACAAATACTACAAGAGTGCGTCGTAAACTGCTGGTAGAAATGATCTGTGAGAAACTGGACTTCCGTCTGTTCTTTGTGGAATCCATTTGTGACGACCTCAATATAATAGAGGCCAATATATTGGTAAGGACGCATTGAGGATCCAATGCAAAGCGTTAGCATGTCCTTTACTTTTGTTTAATCCATTACCAAACAATAAAAACATTTAACCACATTGTTGCCTATGAATCTGGAAAACATTGTTGGAAAAGGAGAAGTTGCCTGTAACGGGTAATTTTTCTTTCCCCACAATGTTTTCTGGCCTACCTGATGATTATTTTCCAATTTCCTCAAATTTGAAATGTTGTCTGCAATCTTTCAATTTGGGACAGTAAAAAATTTGATGTTTGGTAAAGGATTAATGACTTGCTATAGTCTTATATTTCAACCCTCAATATTCAACTGTTTCATTCCTCAGTGTCTTTTCTGTGACAAGTTCAAATTCAATGTCCCTATGTATCATTTGTAAATAAGTGCACATTGTTAAATGCAGAATTTTTTAAAAATCTATTGCCATGTAGTTTAAACTACAGATCACAGTTAAATGTATTCATATAATATCTTCTCAGTGATCTTTGGAAGATCTTTGGACTAGGTTATTAACAGCTTTCTAATACTGTTCAATCTAAAGTCTATTATTCCCATAGTATGAATCTCTGAGTTAGTCCATTTAATTAACTTTACAGGAGGTGAAGGTTTGTAGTCCAGACTATTTAGGTGTAGACAAGAATGAGGCTGTCAAGGACTTTCTACAGCGCATAGAACACTACAGGGTCAACTATGAATCTCTAGACTACAACCATGATAAAGATCTGTCCTTCATACAAATATTCAACCAGGGAGAGAGGTTTCTCGTCAACAAGTTGGCAGGTTGGTGTAACTCATGCTTTTATCTGATTAGTAGGACACATCCCCTTAGATTGATAACATACAGTTTCTTGATGGTGAACAAATATGTTTTATTGAGCTCAGGGGTCCTGCGTGGCCAAGTGGTGAAGGTGGCGGACTTAGAACCTGGGGGCCCCATGGTTGTAGCACCACCGACACCTCTGGTTTCATCGGAGTGACCATTGGCAAGTCATTTCAGAGCCCTAGCCTCGTACAGGTGGATCCAAAAGAAGCCATGACGTAACTGAAAAATTGTTGATACGTTGTGAAAACACCATACAAATTTTATTGAGCTCAGAAACCACTACCTATGAAATTTCGAAAGATTAGTTTAAACATATTTTATTGTAAAATGTTTTTACAATAGGATTGGGACGGAAGCTATAAGCTTATTGAGTCCCTCTCCTTAATAACATTACAACATGACAGTAAAAGAAAGATTGATGTAATAAACATTTTCTAAGAAAGATGCAAGAAGAAATTGTGGGTCTCCATGGCCTAGTGGTTGAGAGTTTAGAACTTGAAATCACATGGTCCCTCTTAGAGGCTTCAAATCCTGGTGACAGCAGTTTGATTTTCATTTGAGGCAGTCTTCTGATTTACATACAAAGATGATGGTTCTACAAAACATGCTACCGTACAACTTACAATATAGCCATAGCACTATTCTTTTTAACAATGTTTCTATCTTGCAACAGTCATTACTCTGTGTCTATTACATCAGAAAGGTTTATAATATTTTTCCTAACTATTTTACGATTACTTTCAGGTCATCTCCAGAGCAGAGTTGTGTACTACCTAATGAATATTCATGTGTTGCCAAGATCCATCTATTTAACAAGAGTGAGTATTTCATGTTTTATTTTAAGATTCTAAAATTACTTGAAGGGTTCAATGCAGAAATATAGTAAGTGCTTCATTTTTATGAAGCACTTACTATAGTCTTGCATTGAACCCTCCCCTTGCCAATTGGAATACTGCATTAAAGAAAAACCCATTTTTCAGATAGAATTGAAATTAGATAGTACTGTTTTTGTTGGATGATGATATAGTTCTTAAACCTTATAGTGCTGGAACAGACTTCATGCTCATGCAAACAGATTAGATCACAGGCCAGTAAATTGGCAGCTGGACTGTGATCTTACCTGTTTGCTAATTGAATATCTTTCCTCATCGAAATTAAGCAGGTATTTAATGTTTTGGAAAGCAGACGACAAACAAATCTATTTTTTTTTTAAATTTCCCAGCATTCTAAAGGTTAAAAAGCACATTGGACATAATGAACCTCATCACAGGAGGAGTATGCCATGAAGCTGAAATTCTTCCTTAGTTACAACATTTTTAGTTTTTTTTAATCTTTTGCAAATGGTTTATCAGTCTATACTTGAGAAAGCAAGTATTAATTATTTGCTTTCATGTATGTTAACATATTAACCCTTATAGTGCTGGAACCGACTTCATGCTTATGCAAACAAGTAATATCACAGGCCAGCCGCCAAGTAAAGTAGCGACTGGACTGTGACCTATCCTGTTTGCTACTCTGAGTATCATTTCTCATCAAAATTTAGCAGGTATTTAAGGTTTTGGAAAGCAAGAATCTCAAAAATCTTTTTTTAGAAAATTACCCAGCATTCTAAGGATTAACAGTTTTCCTTTTTTGAAACAAAACATGTGGCGTTCTGACTATGACTTCATGTGGTGTATATTTCAGCATGGAGAGAGCATGATGAATCTACAAGGGCGCATTGGAGGAGATAGTGATCTCTCACCTAGGGGACAGGAGGTAGGGTGGTCTATCCTTTAACCCATTTATTAAACGCCAAATTTTCAACTGTTCCAAATTGAAAGAGTTTGCAGGCAACTTTTCAAAATTTGGAGAAATTGCTCATTAAGAGCAATATTGCTCACCTCCTTTTCCTCACAAGGTTTTCCAGAGTCGTCTGCAACAAACTGGTCAAATTGTTCAGTAAAACCAGTCTCGGATAGATTTTCACTTTCAAATGTGTGTCTCATGAACTACTTAATGGAATGAACTGATATTTCTCACATGTATTCAGTGTAATAATCTAAGAGCTCTGACCAAGGTCTTGCTTTGTGTTTAAGAAAATTATGAAGCATTTAGCTTGAAAGTTTTCTTCCCACAAACTACTATAGGTAGTGGATTGAAACTTTACACATGTACTAAGGGTCATTATGTTCGGTTTCTGACGAATTCAATAACTATGCTATTGATTTGAAGCAAATAATACCAGTATCTCTTCTTAGAAAATCTTGGTTAATGTTTTTTGTGCATCCTCTTATTTTTAGAAACAATTAAATTTCACTGACCTATACCCCTCTCGACATTATTGAATAGGCGAACATGCTGGTTATTGAATGGCTCTTATTTTCTTTATAGTATGCTGTGGAATTGGCCAAGTTCGTGGAGCAAGAGAAGATACCCAACCTTAAAGTGTGGACATCCGAGTTAAAGCGAACCATTCAAACTGCTCGCCATATCAATGGGCCTAAGGCACACTGGAAAGCCCTCAATGAAATAGATGCGGTTTGTTACAACCTTTTGTGTACTTTGTTCATTATCCCTTTTCATGTACCGTAGATCTTCTTTATCTCAGAATGGAAGGGAACTTTCGAAAAAGTTTGACATAAAGATGTTTTGGAGTATGAGAATGAGGATTTGGTACAAAGATAACAGAGAACGAAAAACAGAAAGTAGGACAATGTTGATTTGATTCAGTAGCTCCAATGGTTGATCGAATCAGAACAGTGATGTATGTGTATACATTAAAGAATAGAAAAGAATAACTTTTGTTTTGTTTTACTTTTTTTTTTTTTTTTTTTCTTCATACAATGAAGAACTTTTATTTATATCATACAAGCATAGTATTTACACAAACACATGGACAATTAAACATCATGATTTTCATAGAGAAGCATATCATTTGAATATTGAGAATTTGCCTATTTTAGCACTTCCTTTCTCACAATGATTTTAAAGCTTTTTGCAGAGATGTATCGAGGGTTCAATGCAAAACTACAGTAAGTCCTTCACATATGTGAAGCACTTACTTTAGTTTTGCACTGAACCCTCGATATATGAATATATTGTTACTTGTAGGGTATATGTGAATGTATGACCTATGAGGAAATAGCTGACAAATATCCGGAGGAGTTTGCTTGTCGTGACCAGGATAAATATCACTACAGATATCCAACTGGAGAGGTGAGAATCGGGGTTTTCTTCAAATCATGGGCTCAATGAAATACTAGAGTTAGTGCTTCACATAAGTAAAGCACTTGCTATAGTTACAAGTCTTTTTTTGCACATGAAGGCCTCAGGCCCATCAAAGCACTTATATTATTAAAAACATGTCATAGGTCTAGATTTGTGATTATCTTCTGTTTCCTTCGAAAAGGACACAACCCCAGCTTGTTACAAGCAGAAAGTACATCTTTTTGGGAGGAAGCTAAATAAACTGAAGAAAGTAAATCAAATAAAGTAAATAAACAAAAATCTTTGAATATTTAGAAAATTTAAGGCAGTCGTTTTTATCAATTTCATACTCTGTTCGAAGTTAAGCCTTGAGCATCTTTCCGCATCAAAATTAAGCAGGTATTTAAGATTTTGGAAAGCACATGACACAAAAACCTATATCTAAAAATTTACCCAGCATTCTAAGGGTTGACACCCTGGAATATTTAACTTAGTACATGTATTGTTTGTGGGGTTTTTTTTTTTCATTGTAATGAAAATCTATTTGCATGCGCTACTTACAAATATGTAAAAACTGAAAGGAATTGTAAGTTAAAACATTTTCTTTGATTGGCAAAACAAAAATTATTTTGTCTGAATTTTATGTTGAACGTTTTTTTTTCATTTTAATATTATTCATAAAGATCTATTTGAATATTGATATGTCAATGTTGTGATCTTTGCCATGTTATAAATCACTTTTAACAAGTTATGGAATTAAAGTTTTTACTTTATTTTCTTTTTTTGTAGTCATATCAAGATCTGGTTGCACGTTTGGAGCCAGTTATAATGGTAAGAAGATATTTATCAACTTTTTACCTTCTAGTCCATTATACCTCTTTTTACCACATCTGCTCTGGAATGATTTAACCCATTACCAAACAAAGTCGACATTTTACCACTTTGGTGCAGATGACTCTGGAAAACATGGTGGGAAAAGGAGAAATTGCTTTAGGTTTATTTTAAATTTGACAAAGAAAGACACTCAAAGTAGCCAACAGGTAATGTCAAAGGCCAATCGCCAATTTACTGGCCTGGATCAAACCTGTTTGCGTAAGCATTAAGTCGTTTTTAGTTAAAGATTTCTTTCTGAAATGATGTAAAATTCAAGTTCAACTTAATGAGTAAAGTGCTACTGTCTTTCTTTTGTTGCATCAGTAATGTAAAATCCCAGTCCAACCTAATGAGTAAAGTGCTACTGTCTTTCTTTTGTTGCATCAGTAATGTAAAATCCCAGTCCAACCTAATGGGTAAAGTGCTACTGTCTTTCTTTTGTTGCATCAGTAATGTAAAATCCCAGTCCAACCTAATGAGTAAAGTGCTACTGTCTTTCTTTTGTTGCATCAGTAATGTAAAATCCCAGTCCAACCTAATGGGTAAAGTGCTACTGTCTTTCTTTTGTTGCATCAGTAATGTAAAATCCCAGTCCAACCTAATGGGTAAAGTGCTACTGTCTTTCTTTTGTTGCATCAGTAATGTAAAATCCCAGTCCAACCTAATGAGTAAAGTGCTCCTATATTTCTCTTGTTGCATAATATATTTATGTTTCTAGGAACTAGAAAGACAGGAGAATGTGATGGTTGTGTGTCACCAAGCCGTCGCTCGATGTCTTCTTGCTTATTTCCAGGATAAATCATCAGGTAGTGTGTCGTTACATCAATATCAGTAGAAATACCAGTAGTTTTCTTTTCAAATGCAATATGAAAACATACGCAATATGAAAACATTTGTCAAAAAGTGCCACTTTGGTTTTTATAAGACATAAATATATACTTGAAAGAAGCAGGGTTTTTTTTTTTATTGCAAAATCACACATAGTACTGTGTGGTTTTGCAATGAAAAATGCATACTAAGTATGGGGTAATTATTCATTATTAGTTGGGCATCACAACATAAATAAAATAGTGTTGATGTAAAGTAAAATCCCTTATAGATGATTTAAAGCCATATAAATACATAAAAAACAAAACAATATACAGAATATCTATTATTTGTCCATATTGAAAGTGTTAGAAGACAATTTTCAAGTTTGAATTATTGTTTTAATAGAAGAGAACTTGTGCTGAAGGGAATACAATTTCCCTCTTTTTTTTGGTTCTTGTGTAGTGTTTATGTTTATGTATGAATGTATATGAAATAGATAATTAAGGTGCTAAGTGATAGTTACTGCGAATAATGATAAAATATGGCTCAGAGTTGAGAAGAAAGCATGGTTTAAAAATTCCTGTTTTATCTCTGTTGTGAAAAGCATGCAATACATGCTGTGAAACTGTGTAGAATGTAATTGGTCAGATGAAATCTCTCATTATGAAAGAAAATAACAAAAATGAGAAAAGTAAGGTATTGTGAGATTGTGCATCTCACCAAAATGTCACCAAAACCTGAATGATATTGGATTGAGATTTTGTTATGAATCTATGTTTGAATTTTGATGTATGATATTTTGGCTCTGTAATTACATTGTTTTGTATACATTGTACCATATATTTCAAATGTGAATGACTATATTAAAGAATGTAAGGTTGATAAGTGCACTGTGTAAATCAATTGTCTACAGCAGACCTGTAAAATGCCCAGATTGATTAATGAGGGAGTAAAAAATAAACCACGAAGTGGATGATTCAAATAGTGATGGTTGGGATTATTTTTTTCATTAGTTTACCACCTGCAGACGACTTTCTTTTTTACTTGAAGCAGACTACTTAAAAAAACTTTGCAAACATGTGAAAAACCTTTCAGTTCTCCTGTTGTGATATGTGAATAGATTGAAAAAGCATTGTGGCAAAAGGAGAAATTGTTTGTGACAAGCAATTTCTCCTTTTGCCACAATGCTTTTTGAAAGCCATCTGCTGTAACACTGAAAAATATGGCGTTAGGTGGTATGGTGCTATATGAAATGTCCTGATAGATCTATAGTGTTGGTGTCTGGGAAAAAGAGGCAACAGGGCTGTTGCATGGTGGGACTGAATGAGGTCTTGGCCCATTCCTCCATGTAGGAATTGTAGACTGGTCCAAAATTAAAGCAACAGCAAAGGTATATAAAAAGAAAACATGATGTAATATTGAAATTGGATGGAAACCTTTCTGGCAAATGAATAAATTGTTGATGATGAGCAAGTTATTGTTTTGCAAGTTTAGTTTTTACAGTTTTCTGCTGATGGATCAAAGTTAAGTGTTGTTGGCGAAAGGTGTAATTGCTAAATGGAAGGGGAAAAGATTAATTAATGGCTCCCCTGCTTCAAATTGAAGCACAAGTAACACAAGAGACTTTAGAATCAACTTTGTGTCAAAAAGACAAGCAATTTTCAAATTTCTCCATGATGGTTCCTGTTGAATATTGCAATGAAGAAGTTATTTTTTCATGCTTTATGATTGTTTTTTGGTGCTTATTTTTTATAAGCACCATATTTCTCCCTGTCATAATATGAGGGTGATTCTTTTTAGTTCTAACTTAAGATAATTTGTCTATTGCCCTTTGAAAAGCTTTGCAGAAAACACTGAAAATTGAATTGAGAGCTGGAATGTAATGAAATGAAAATGAAAAATTGAAAAGTTATCAAAATGTGCCATTTCTCATTTTCTACCAACTGTTATTAGTCAAGTGCAGCAGACCTGTGTACCATATTGCAAATAATAAAACTATTACACATAAAACACTGACACTCATATCTAATGAATATCTTACATTGACAGCATTGTTCAGAATATTGTCTCATAGATATATGTACCAGTAACAACAGGAAAAACAACATACTTTGTTATAGAAATAACCCCACAACTGATATTCTAAAAGCTTGCATCTCAATAAGTAATGCAAGGAAAAATTTAGTTTCATACCTTGTGATTACCTAAGCTAATCATCCCAAATACCATATTAAAGAACCATGCCCCTTATTTGATCAATCAAATAGCTGTTAAGCTATTGTAAAATCAAAAATGGTATCTGTGTAATCTTTCCAAATGGAAATGATTAAAACTTGACAATTTTTTTAAAAATTTTGGTTGATTTCTTTATGCATCAATATTAGAGGTTTATTGGTACCAAGTTAAATGTAGCTTATTTTTCAAACCTGATTTTTCAGAGATATCTTAAGTCAATTTATTTTGATATAAATATGCTAATTTATTTGGGATATCTTTTCCATCTAGATCTATGTTTTTTTTTAATTTGTCTTTTTAAACAATTTCTGTAAGAACTTGCATATTTATAATTTAAATACATGTTTGTGTCTTCAGCTTACCAAAACCTTAGATATCTGCTTAATTTTGATGAGGAATGATCTCAGAGTAGCAAACCAGTTAGATCACAGGCCAGCTGCCAATTTACTTGGCAGCTGGTCTGTGATCTAGCCTGTTTGCATCAGCATGAAGTCAGTTCCAGCACTTAAAGGGTTAATTATTGCACTTAACAATTGGGTTCAAATGAGAAGGCTATCAGTGGCTTGAAGACCAAATTGGGTGCTACTGGTGAAGAAATACCAGGAGTATAAATAGGTGCTTTATGGTAAGACTGAAATACTAACAAAGACAGTGTAAATCCGAATCTAGCAAATCAGCTGTTTATTTGTAACTGTTTTTGAAGCTAATCCTCAGGTTTTACAGGTTTGCTGCTGAAAATTGTTTAGAAACGATTGCTTTAACCCTTAGAATGCTGGGATATTTTCTAAAAATAGATTTTTGTATCATCTGCTTTCCAAAAACCTTTCATATCTGATTAACTTTGGTGAGGAAAGTTACTCAAAGTAGCAAACAGGTTAGATCACAGACGAGCAGCCATATTGCTTTGCGTCTAGCCTGGATCCAACCTGTTTGCAAACGCATGAAATTGGTTCCAGCACTATAAGGGTTAAAACTGGAATTGCCGTATTGATCAGTGTTTATTCATTTTAATGTCATTTATCAACTTACCAGATGAACTTTGTCTAACTCTATCAAAGAGGATTTACAATTGTAGTCTGCAAACTCTTTCAATTCGGTATAATAAGAAAGCACATGTACTTGAGTAAAGCCTTAGTGATTATTTCTGGACAGAGGAAGTGCCCTATGTACCAGTTCCACAAGAGAGCGTCGTGAAAATGCATTTCAGAGGAATGGGTTGTGAAACCACCGTATATCCATTATTAAGGTACTTAATTCCTCAATAATAATCAATCCGACCTTGTGCTGTTTCTGTTATTTTTAGTCTCTGGCCTTTGGATCTTTAACCCTTATAGTGCTGGAACTGCTTTCATGCTTATGCAAACAGGTTAGATATGCCAGCCACCAAATAAATTCGCAGCTGACCTGTGATCTAATCTGTTTGCTAATCCAAGTATCTTTGCTCAACAGAATTAATCTGATATAAAAGGTTTTGGAAAGCAGACAACACAAAAACTTGTTTTTAGAAAATTACCCAGCATTCTAAGGGTTTTCCCACTCTTTGATATGGGATTTAGTGTCAATGTCCAGATTGAAAGCAAAAGCAGATGACTTGTATTAAGTAGAGAGAAAAACACAGAGTTTTTGTGGTAATAAGTAGAAAATGATGTCTGGAGCAACATTTTGTCACCATGGTTTCTGAAGTCTCCTGTTGCAGATGAGGTGAAATGAGTCACTATGATAAAATGGGTTCCCAGGGATGGTGAAATATGATTTTGATTTAATTGTCTGTAAATGGCAAATCTTTTTCTGCACTGATCTGAATACTGGTTATTATGTAGACTTCAGTATACATACATTTTCCTGTAGGAGGGGCTTGACAGATAGAAGTGAAAGATTAATTTCTTTAAAACCTCACGACAGCAGCTGTACTATTATATGATTTGTACTGAAGAATAGTCATTGGAAGCATTTAAATGTTTTTCTTTAAAGTGTGTATGAAGTTAATTAACACATTTTTTAATCCAATAGTGTGACATAGCTTTTGGGATTTACTGCATATAAACTGAACATACTTAGATAAATTGATGCATACTGAATTAATTATGCTTTTAATAGCATCTTCTATTTATATATCAAACAATGATAAAAAACTGCACTGTTTCAACAACATCAATTTTGACTTTCAAATTTCTCTTCTGTAAACAAGCACCTTTTAAGTCTTTTGGACAAGCTTGGCAATATGGTAAAAATGATTTTACCATCCCTTGGGTTATCTCAGCTTAAGTCAGGGGTTCAAGATGTGCTGTAAAGACTGTCTGTCTGTATTATTTTAAGCCATGATTTATAAATTCTTTGGCAAGCATCAAGATATTTTCCTTCCCAATGTGAAAGAGTATGCAGACACATTTTGGAATTGAAACAGAACTTAAAGATGTTTTTCTGATGGATTATAACAAATTGTACAACACATGGAGGGTTTAGTACATTGTTATTGTAAGTGCTTCATAAACATGAAGCACTTACCAAACCATTGCACCTAAAACTTGGATATACCGTAAATACAACTGGAGACATACAATTTAAATTCTGTTAACTTTACCAAATGGTTAAGATAATAGACATTTTAAACTTTAATGCATTTTCTGTATGTGACTGTAGCAGAATTTTAGGTAAATGAAAACTATTCAAATGAACCATTTCTGCTTTTAGCAACAATTATTGTTGTCCTCATAGAAAAACATCTTTCAACTGTTGGTCAATTTGGGGACCTCCGTAGCCTAGTGGTTAGAGTACAGAACTTGAAATCACATGGCTACTCTTGCATAAGTTGAAGTCTCAGTGACGGCATTTGTATCTGCATGAGAGGAAGTCTCCCAACTGACTTACGGAATGTGGATGGTTTATCCTTGATTTTTCAGCTCTTATGGGCATTTAAGTATGGGGTTTCCATCATTAAGAGTTGGAACTGAAATAATGTTGAAGCGCTGTAAAACCCATATGAAATTCAACTTTAATTGCTGTCTGCATACCTTTTCATTGTATGAGTTAATGGTAAGAGAGGCAAATCAATGTCTATAAGGTGCTGTTGTGGTGGTTTCTAGGTCTTGTACTGTTCTTGTTTCCTTATATGTTTAGAGAATTACCCAGCATTCTAAGGGTTAATGATAACAAAGGCCAATCAATGTCTATAAGGCCTTGTCGTAGTGGTTTCAAGGTCTTGCACTGTTCTTGATTACATGTATGTTGTAGTCTAACCCTGCTATGATGTACGTCATATTTTAGAAATCAATGCGGTGGCATGAGCATACTGTTCTGCATGAAGGGGTGTGTAGGTTGTTTGTTAAATCTAGTGGTAGTAAAACATGCTTTCTTTGTGTAAAGTTCAACTTGCTTTGTGATCTTTCAAATCCGCATTGATTTTAACATTTAACCCTTATAGTGCTGGAATCGACTCCATGTTTATGCAAACAGGATAGATCCAGTGGCGGCTGGCCTGTGATCTAACCTGTTTGTTACTCGAAGTGTATTTCCTTATCAAAATTAAGCAGATATTTAAGGTTTTGGAAATAACACAGCATTCATTTCATGCTGCTCTTTATGTCATTTGACTTCATCTTTAAACTTTTCCAATTAGAAGTTTTGCAGGATTAAAATGAATTCAAAATGGATTATTTGGATGTAGTTGTAAGGAAGGATATGCTGATTGAAAACTGAAGGTTGCTTAAAGTTTCTGTGCGTCATAGGATTATTTTTTGAAACTTTTGAAAATAAAGGAATAAAGATTAATTTAATGTTTCAGCAGAGAAACCAATAGCATATTAGATGAATTTTGACATTTTTCATTTTATAAAAATCCCAGGGAAATCCGACATAATTTAAATATAGTGTCAAGCTTTGAACAACCGATCACGTGACACTCATGTGATACTAAGACTACACGCTGAAAAAAAAATGGACGCTGACGCTAGTATCTTCTAAGTTAGAGATACATCGTCATGTGACAGGCCATTGACAGCCCATGTGACGTAACTAATTACCATATAGCTGTAGTAACATACAAAAGTCGAGGCCGTGGGGGTTTTCTGTCCATATCTTCATTTAAACCGTGATTTCGGCGATATTTAGCTCACCTGAGCTCTGCTCAGGGTGAGCTTTTAGGATACTTGAATGTCCGTCGTCTGTCGTGCGTGCGTGCGTCGTCAACAATTTCAGCGTTTACACTCTAGAAGCCACATTTTTGGCCCATTGTTCCTGATACTTACTCAGGTTGTTTACCTTGATGATATCTCGATCGAGTTCGATCGTGGGTGGGGTGGGGTCAAAAAGTAGGTCACTAGGTCAAATCTTAGTAAAATCTTGTTTACACTCTAGAAGCCACATTTTTGGCCCATTCTTCCTGATACTTGCTCAGGATGTTTACCTCGATGATATCTCGATCGAGTTCGATCATAGGTGGGGTGGGGTCAAAAAGTAGGTCACTAGGTCAAATCTTAGTAAAATCTTGTTTACACTCTAGAAGCCACATTGTTGGCCCATTCTTCCTGATACTTGCTCAGGATGGTTACCTTGATGATATCTGGATCGAGTTCGATCATGGGTGGGGTGGGGTCAAAAAGTAGGTCACTAGGTCAAATCTTAGTAAAATCTTGTTTACACTCTAGAAGCCACATTTTTGGCCCATTCTTCCTGATACTTGCTCAGGATGGTTACCTTGATGATATCTCGATCACGTTAGATCATGGGTGGGGTGGGGTCAAAAAGTAGGTCACTAGGTCAAATCTTAGTAAAATCTTGTTTACACTCTAGAAGCCACATTTTCTGCCTGATCTTGATCAAATTTGCTCAGGATAATTACCTTGATGATATCTCAATAGAGTTTGATCATGGTTGGTGCGGGGTCAAAAAGTAGGTCACTAGGTCAAATGAAAAATCTTGTTTACACTGTAGAAGTCACATTTTCTGACCAATCTTGATAAAACTTGCTCAGACTGTTAACCGTGATGGGATCCTGATCGAGTTTGAACATGGGTAGTGTGGGGTCAAAAAGTAGGTCACTAGGTAAAATCTTAGAAAAATCTTGTTTACATTCTAGAAGCCACATTTTCTGCCCAATCTTGATAGAACTTGCTCAGAATGTTAACCTTGATGGTATCTCTATCTCTCCGCATCCGTCCGTCTTTTTGCGGATGACTGCGTTTTGTATAGAAGTATCAACTCGCAGGCTGACTGCATTGATCTCCAACACGATATTGATACTCTTGCTAGATGGGAGGAAACATGGCTCATGAAATTCAACGCCTCAAAGTGTCATTCCCTTAGGGTCTCCAGTAGCCTCCCATCTAGAAGAATCTTGCATGATTATACACTGCATAATCATATTCTGGAAACTGTGTCCTCTGCAAAGTACCTGGGCCTGACATTCACAAAAAACCTATCCTGGAGTTCCCATGTAAACAATATAGCATCCAAAGCTACAAAAACCCTTGGTTTTCTTAGACGCAACTTAGCTTTTGCTCCAAAACAAACAAGGGTCATCGCCTACAAAACTTTGGTAAGGCCACAACTAGAGTTTGCGTCAATCATATGGGACCCACATACTGCATCAGACATATATAAAGTAGAACGGGTCCAGCGGATAGCAGCTAGATGGTGTAGTAGGAGGTGGAGGAACCAGATCCATGTTGGTGAAATGCTCCAAGATCTTCATGGCCAACATTAGCAGAACGTAGACAGCGTTCTAGCCTCATCTTTTTCTTTAAGATACATGTGGGTCTGGTAATAATTGACAAGGACAACTATCTACATAAGTTATCACATCCCAGATCAACACGTTCTTCTACCAATCACCCTCACCAGTATCACAGACCTAATGCATATTCAGAAACACTGAAAAATTCCTTCTTTCCACGGACAATACAACTTTGGAACCGTCTGCCTTTCAGTGCTGTTTCTGCTGAAACAGTGCTCGACTTTAAATCTAAAATATAAAAAACAGCGTCTGCTACTAAAAGTAATAGTAGCAGACCACAACTTCTTGTAAATAGTTTTTAACCGCATATCTCTCAAGTTTTTAATCTGTATAAAACTGGGAAGTTAAATTCCTTCCCTTTTTTTTCTTTTAAATCTTGCGCTTGATTGATGCAATTTTGCGACCACCTAACCTGTCATAATGCTCCAATGGAGCGAGAACAGTACCATGAGATAGATAGATAGATAGAGTTTGATCATGGGTGGTGCGGGGTCAAAAAGTAGGTCACTAGGTCAAATCTTTGAAAAATCTTGTTTACACTCTACAAGTCACATTTTCTGCCCAATCTTGATAAAACTTGGTCAGACTGTTAACCTTGATGGTATCTTGATTAAGTTCGATCATGGGTAGTGTGGGGTCAAAAAGTAGGTCACTAGGTCAAACCTTATAAAAATCTTGTTTATACTCTGGGAGCCACATTTTCGACCCAATCTTGATCAAACTTGCTTAGAATGATAACCTTGATGATATTTCAATAGAGTTCGATCATGTGTGGTGTGGGGTCAAAAAAGTAGGTCACTAGAGAAATATTACCTTGATGATATCTTGACCGAATTTGATCATGGGTGGGGGTAGGGTAAAAAAGTTCACTAGGTCCACTCTTTGAAAATCTGGTTCACACATTAGAAGCCACATGTCAGGATGTTAACCTTGATGATATTTTGATCAACTTCGATCATGGTTAGGTGGAGTCAAAAAGAAGGTCAGTTCTGCTTCAAAATGGCATATTATGTTTTCTTGATGATATGTGGGTCGAATTAGATCATGGAAGATGGGATGGGTTTAGAAAAATGGTCACTATGTCACATCATAAATTACTATTGTTTACAATATTATGGTAAAAAATTCGACCCAATCTGTCTGGAACTCGCTTTCTCTTACCCTTCAAAGTTTCTTAGAATATTTGCGTAAGTTTGATAAATCTTGTTTACATTCTAAAGGCAACACTGTTTGTACAATGTATATCAAAGAGGTCTACAGCTTAATTTTTTAAGACATCCAGAGTGCTGATCAAACTTGCTCAAAATGTTAACCTTGATAATATCTTGATTAACTTTGATCATGGGTGGAATGGAATCAAAAAGTAGTTCACAAAGTCAAATCTTAGAAAACACCCGTTTACACTCTGAAAGCTACATTTTCAGCCCAATTTGATCAAACTTGCTCAAAATGATCAACCTGTTATATCTCAACCAAGTCAGTTTATGAGTAACTTGGGGTCAAAAGTAGATCACTGTCAAATTTAGACATATCTTGTCCATTACTCATGTGTAACATTGTTGTAACTAACACTTTACAAGTGTCAGGTGAGCGATCCAGGACCCTCAGGGTCCTCTTGTTTTTATTGAATATCTGTTAGAAGCATAGCTGAATACCATACGCAAATTCTACTTTTTACCTATATATATTTGGTGTATGATGTCCAGGATCTTTCATTGAGCATTTTGTCTTTTCTACTTGGTCAGTATCAGGCAGTGCTCCGAAGGCAGTGGTTTGAGCCTGATCTGCCAATATGCTTTACAATGGTTTATGAAGTAATTGCAATGTGATTTATTTGTCTCTTACTTCTGGTCAATTATATATGTGGGAAAAGGGTTTGCAGATTTTTAAGAATCTTCTGCTGTACTGGTGAGGAAATACCAGAACCATGGAGAGGTGTGGTGAAGGCTAGGATATAAATGAAAAACGGTTGAAAATGGCTTAAAGTGACATTAAACAACTGTAAGCAAATCTTTCTTCTGAAAATATTGTCAAGTCGTCTTCAGCACACATGTACTTGTTTAAATCTGTGTTTGGTTTGAGAAGGGATTAAGGGTATTCAGTGATGAATGCTGTTTAAGTTGTTAAAAAGAATTATCGGGGCTTTTCTCCCTAGCTCATTACCATTAGTCTGGAAGCATTAGTTAGCCCTGAGCTTCTTATTCATTTACTTTGGCACAACTGCAGAAGAAAACTGAAGAAACCACTGTCAACAAAATTGAGCAAATTCTCCTATTGGGACATTGTTTACAAAGATTATAAGATGCCAAAGGATACTACCGCGTTGTTCTTATATGGGGAAAAGACTAATTGATCTTTATCAGAAAAGCTTAATTAATGTACTTTTGTGCTTTTGTGAGAAGCTGTTTTAACCTGTGATATTTTTTACTTTTGTTTGAGGTGACCAACCACTGTAGGGCTTTTTCACTGACCAAAACTTTGCTACTTTTCACTTGCCAGCCTCTTGGATAGCATTTTCACGATGTTGTGTGCTTTGTCATTATTCAAACTTAACCTTTTCTTATGTAGATTTGATACTTAACACCCTAGATTTCAACTGCTATTCTATCATCTGCCAAATTAGTTATAATATTGTCATGGTACTTTGAATTTTTTGTACATGTTTTTATAAGTTGTGAATAAAGATTACTATAACCTTTTGTAAGTAAGTATTATTTTTAATTTTGTTTACATTAAATCTCTTACTTTTCAAGTAAGTTGGTTCCAGAACTTTGGTAAATCCTGTTTTGTCAATACACAAAAGATATTTCTATATGGTTTTGTTTGGTGCTCAAAATATATGGGAAGAAGAAGAAAAAAGTGAGGAAGAAAAATGAGTACCATACATGTAACTGCTCACCAAACATACTTGCAATTATGTTACAAATTTGTTGCAACTTGTATAAAAGTTCAGTTTTCTTCTTCCACTCTTTCATTTTGAAAGAATCCATCAAAAACAAGGCAAGCATATGTGACCATTTCTTAAAAAACACATTTACAAAGATTATATTATTTTCAAAGATTCCATTATTTTGATTTATACATCACACCAAAAATTCCACAAGGCTTGCAAGTTTTGAGTTTTTTCAAATTCTTTTCTCTTCTTTGGTTTGAATTGAAAATGACACCAGACAAAATGAAAAACCATTATGGTAATGAAAGACATGTTCTTTTTTTTTTTTTATCTAAACCCTTATAGCGCTGGAACCTACTTCATACTTATGCTAACAGGTTAGATCCAGGCCGGCCCCAAAATAAATTGGTGGCTGGCCTGTGATCTAACCTGTTTGCTACTCAGAGTATCTTTTTTCATCAAAATTAAGCAGATATTTAAGGTTTTGGGAAGCAGACAACAACAAAAAAGTATTTTTAGAAAATAAGCTAGCATCCTAAGGTTTAACAGTAATTTCTTGAATCTGCTCACTGTTACAGATATATGTTTCCCTAAAGGCTGTTAACCCATTACCAAACAATAATGGCATATTTGACCAGTTTGTTGCAGATGACTTTTCAAAACATTGTGGGAAAAGGAGAAATTGCTCGTGATGAGCAATTTCTCCTTTTCCCACAATCTTTTCTTCCCTATCAGAAGATTATTTTCCAATTTGATCACATTTTAAAATGGTGTCTGCAAACTCTTTCAATTTGGGACAGTCTAAAATTTGACGTTTGGGAAAGGGTTAAACTCATAGCAAACATTTCATAAACCTAGTCACTCACGCCACAGTTACTGCCTTGAGTTTTATGAGTAACATTTTTAGTCAAAATGTAAAGTAGTAATCATATTCTTGCTTTTTTTTACGTTTAACAATTGCATTGCGATAGTAAAGCCCACTCTTTCTTAAATTAAATTATTTTAATTTGTTTTATTTTTAATTTAGTGTATTCATAGATAGGTAGAGATTTGACAACAAACTGTGATACTTGTTTATTCAAAATAGCATGATAAAAGGCTAATTTTTTTTGTCTTGAAACAGTTTGTTGACAACAACAGGAATTGAGCAAAACTTAGTTTAGCTATATTCTACAATCTTTTTCAAATTATGACCATAAATTGTATGGTATTCAATTGAAAAAAGGTTTATCAGTCAGGTTTGACACCTATTGTTATAACCCTTTCCCAAACGACAAATTTTGGACTTTCCCAAATTAAAAGAGTTTGCAGACGACGTTTTGAAATGTGATGAAATTGAAAATATTTTTTAGATAGAGCAGAAAACCTTGTGGGAAAAGGAGAAAATGCTCGTTACAAGCAATTTCTCCCTTTCCCACAATGTTTTCTAACGTGGTCTGCAACAAAGTAGTCAAATGTCGTTATTGTTTGGGAAAGGGTTAAGTCATTTCTTATGCTATCTCTGTTCTCTATTAATACTCAATTAGTACCTCACTTTACACTACCTACTGCAGAGGGTTTTAAAAAGCTTTAAGACAAACAGATGAAATTGATCTATACCTCCTACAACTGAGTACAATTTGTACTTAACCCTTATATGATTGGGTGCCTATGGTGTATAAACAGGATATCACATGGTTGATTTTTGTTTTGTTAAGAAAAAATATCTTGATAAACAAATGATCCCCAACTTGTATATCTCTTTAAGAGGAGTATTTCCAGGTCAAATTGTTTAATTCTTTTCAATACACTTCACTAAATAATATTCCCAGAAATGAGAGAATATGTAGAAATTGTAATTCTGGTCAAATAGAAAATGAATTTCACTTTTTATTAATTTGTCCAAAGCATACAAATTTAAGATCAAAATATATAAAGAGGTATTATCATACATGGCCAAATATGCATAAATTTGTCAATTTATTATCAAATCCTTCAAAGAAAATTATTTTTAATCTGTCAAAGTATATATATTATGCTCAACGCAATCGAAATTGAATGACACCTTTAAATTTATGAAAAGCTCTTCTGTAAATCCATGTCTTTGTTAAAATGTTTGTTAAAATTGCTATATAACATGTTATGTTTATAATGCACTAAAATATTATGTATGTAAATGGGTATGACAAAAGAATTGTCTCGACATAGAATTTATCAAATAGTTTTGGAGATACTGAATGCAAAATGTCTGATGTATACCACCTATCTATATACCTTATCCATCCTTAGCTAGTTATAATGTATATCCTTAGAGGATCATTGTTGGTGCTTTTATGTTAAAAATGATGAAAATCTACCAATAATGATATACTGACGTTGAACTCTAAATTGTATTTTCTTCCTTTTTCATGGAACATTCTTGGTGCTTTTATGTTAAAAATGATGAAAATTAACCAACACTGATACACTGACATTGGGCTCTAATTAGTATTTTCTTCCTCCTTCAAGGAACATTGTTGGTGCTTTTATGTTAAAAATGATGAAAATCACCCAACATTGGTATACTGACGTTGAGCTCTAATAAGTATTATCTCCCTCCTTGTAATTGTAGAGGATCTTCCATACCTGAAAGTCCCGCTCCACACAGTGATAAAACTCACGCCCGTGGCCTATGGTTGTAGAGTCGAGTTCTTCAACCTCAACATTCCGGCTGTGGATACGCACAGGGAACGGCCATCCGTAAGTGGACAGTTTTATACTTTAACTTCTTCAAGCCAATAAAGTTGATGTAGTCTTGACCTTTATACAAATTTATTCTATGCCTTTACACCAGAAAGAGTTAGAAATCGCTGGAACAAAAGGAGAATTTGCTCATTATGAGCAAATTCTCCTTTTGTCATAGTGATTTCAATGCATATCAAAGAATTGTTGAAAAAAAAAAATCAATTGAAAAATTGATTAAAAATTACTTAGAATTTTTCTAATATTCTGCTGAAACCCATTTTCAACTAGGAAATGGTCAAACTTTCTGTTTACACTGTAAATTATTGACCAGTAGAGAAACTGAAGTTAATGACACATATATAGTCATAACATATGAACTATTTAACAAACCTGCAAACAAATGCATGTCAAAGGATTTGGACTCACTTGTTCCTGTTTTGAACTCTTCTGATAAACAAACGGGTTTAGATTTGTCAACCAAAGAGGACATTGTGTCTGTCGACTGATGTTCTAATTTTGAAAGGAACCTGTTTTTATACTATAGAGAACTTAATCCTTGCAAGCAAGTTGGTGAAAAGAAGTGTTCTTAACCCTTATAGTGCTGGAACTGACTTCATGCTTATGTAAACAGGTAAGATCCAGGCCAGCCGCCAAGTAAATTGGCAGCTGGCCTGTGATCTAACCTGTTTGCTAATCGGAGTATCTTTCCTTATCAAAATTAAGCAGATATTTAAGGTTTTGGAAAGCAGTTAACACATAAATCTTCTTTTCAATTTCATCACATTTCGAAATGTCGATGAAAATTTGGCGTTCGGTAAATTGTTAAACAGTGGTTACTTGTTAGACTTAAAACCTTGATAACCAGTTTCAACATCCCTACCTACATTGGTTCAAACTATGGTATAGATTGATGTGGATTTTTATTGGAGGTAGTTTTCTGGCTGACGTCTGTCTGAATCCTGATGGTTTTTACCTTGCTTGATTAACACTCATAGTGCTGGAACCATGCTTTTGCAAACAGGTTAGATCCAGGCCAAGTAAATTGGCGGCTGGCCTGTGATCAAACCTATTTGCTACTCTGAGTATCTTTCCTCATCAAAATTAAGCAGATAGTTAAGGTGTTGGAAAGCAGATGACACACAAATCCATTTTTAGAAAATTACCCAGCATTCTAATGATTAAGCTGAGGGTCTTCCAACATCAATTATACACTCATGCAGTAGAACTCAAGTGCTGTTGATGTGATGTAAAACCCTTACAGATTAACACAGAAAGTGTTATTATGATTGGCTTAAACTGAAGTAGATGATAAAAACACTGTATAATGTCTAAAAACCTAAAAAGGAGAAATTGATCATGTACAGCAAATTCTTATTTTTGTCACATTGACTGTCGAATGAGAGGCAGTCCCCAGTCTGACTTACAGAATGCCTATGGTTCTACCAGCCTTTATGGTCAGTTGAGTATGGGGTCTTCCTCCAACATTAAGAATTTGGCATTGCAACATAGCTGATAATAATGATTGTCTGCATTTAAAGTGATTTTTCTCTCCCTTTAACATACATACATGTATGGTGTTTGAAAATTGATGGGATTACTTTGATTTTAGATTTGAATACTATTGAAAATGGTTGCATTACCTCCAGTGGGAATTACTATAGAGAGTCTTGGTTGCCAAATGGGACAAAGTCTTGGAAGTCACATGGCCCCACTTCCTGTGGGTTCAAATCACGGAAGTGGTAAAATATGATTTGGGAGAGGAAGTTTTTGGGTTGACTCATGGAATGTCCATGGTGCTACATGGCATCACTAGTTAACCCATTACCAAACAATAAAGACACTAGACAAGTTTGTTGCAGATGATTTTGAAAAACATGCTGGGAAAAGGAGAAATTGCTTTTAACGAACAATTTCTCCTTTTCCCACAATGTTTTCTGCCCTATCAGAAGAATTATTTTTCAATTTCATTACATTTTTAAATGTCGTCTGCAGAGTCTTTCAATTTGGGACTGTCAAAATTTCACGTTTGGTAAAGGGTTTAAGAAAGCAGTCATTCTCAATCCATAATGAGGTTTTCATTACAATACAACAAAAGTACTGTAGACGTGATGTAAAACCTTGAATAAACAAACAAACAAACAACATACATGAGAAAATGATTCAGTCAAGAAGAGATATCAAATGATATTTAATCACTTGGGATTACAAAAATAAGCAAGTACGACAGATATTCCAAAATCTGTCATGTTCTACTCTGTTGGGAAGAAAACTTGAAGGAGATTACACAGTTAACGAGTCCTGAGACTGCTGTCCTGCTGTTTTAAGTAAGACATTTTGCACCCATATATCATCATAATCATCATCATAATCAAAGTTCTTTCCTTTTAGTGTTTAATCCTTTCTTTTAGAATGCACCTGCAAACTAATTTATACTAAACAATTGTTGTTTGCATCGTTTTCAATATGTACTGGTTACAAAATCTTTGTTGTTGGTCATTGATTTCAACTGTATGGAATAGGCTGATACTTAACATGTGTGTTCAGTGTCATAATCTAAGGTCCCTGACCATTTCATATCTCTTGTTTTGAACCTAAAATGTATGCAGCCTTTTTGAACTCAGGAAATCTTTGTTAGAGTTCTTATGTGCAAGTTGGTATCTCATGAACTATTCTATGGAATCAGTTGATACTTCACACAATCATGTGTTCAGTGTCATAATCTAAGGTCCCTGACCGAGTTTCATATTTCTTGTTTCTCATAGACTACTATAGGGAGTGGTTGAAAATTTACCAATGGATTTAGGGTTATAATGTTTGGTTACTGACCAAGTGCAATAATTCTGCTATTGACTTTAGCAAATTATATCAGTTTCTTTTTAGAAGAAAATCTTGATTTAAGTTTGCCTGCATCCTCAAATTTTAGAAACAATAATATTTGACTGACCTTTTTCCCTCTCTGACATTACAAAATTGTCAACTCGAGCATGCTGTCTTGAGAGACAGCTCTTGTTGTTACTATTATTTCTTTAAATTGTTGCATGTGAAATTTTCATGCTTTATTAATACAGTTTGCTGACGCTTGAGACTTAAACAAATTACAAAATTCTGTGTGAAATAATAAGCCAATCAAAGCAATTTCAAATCTTAAAATTTGGTTCTAGAAATGATACTCCATGCAGGTCCTATAACTTGATTAACCTTTATTGTGCTGGAACCAACTTCATGGTAATGCAAACAGGTTAGATCCAAGCCAGCCACCAAGTAAATTGGCAGCTGGCCTGTAATCTAACCTGTCTATTACTATGAGTATCTTTCGTCATCAAAATTCAGCAGATATTCAAGGTTTTGGAAAGCAGACGACACAAATATCTAATTTTGGAAAACCACCCAGCATTTCGAAGGGTTAATAGAATCTAATTGGCTAAGGAATAACCTATAATTAATACCCAGTCATTGAAGTAGCTTGTCAACTTAAATTATTCCTGTAAATACCTACAGTTAATGTTCATGTACTATGATTAGTCCCAATATAAAGGACTTGTTACACAGGAGTCCCTAGTTCAATTATTACCAATATGGCACTTGGAATTTTCATGAGTTTCATGAGAGTTTCCTTGGGAAAGATGCCACAAGGCTCTGTCTATCGCTGGTGAGATCAAGGAAAGCAGTAAAGAACTGAAATACTGTTTATATTTGCATTAAACCTCATATAAACAAATATCAAATTTCAGATTGGGTGGCTTGTGGTCAGGTTCAGATGAAAGCTTGTTTTGACTACTTAGCCTTTTATAGGTACCTTTGTGCCTGGCCTATGTCTTTGTCCTAAACTGACAGAAAGGTTATCATAAAAACATTGGTAAAGTCAGCTGTAAGTAACTGTAATATAATGAAACTTGACTGAGAGTGCTACACCCCACCCCTCCCCTGCCATAAGTAGATGTAGTGACAAATAGTGTGTTTTGCATGACCCTGTGTCTCCTGGCTCCATTGATGTGTTAAGAATGACTGACCCTGGTATTTGAAGTTTGAAGGTTCAATACAACACTTTAAAATATAGTGCTTCACATTTGTGAAAGTCTTACTTAAGTTTTGCATTGAACCCACAAATTGTTTGTTATGAGCATTTTGTCTGTGTCACACAATAATCCTGGCTGATGCCATGTGACTACATCAAAATCTTGTGTTGATTTCAATTGTGTTAATTTTGATTGTGAAACTTGTTTTATTTGGGATGCTTTAAATAAACTCATTTGGTGAACAGATTCATTTGATTATTAATAGAAGCAGATAATATGTAAGGCAATTTTTTGAAATATGAAGGAAACCCAGTTTCAATGAAAGATAATTATAAAGTTTTATAGATGCACTCTCTACCAATTACTTTTGTGAAATGCTCTGAGTAATGTTTAGATTGCATTGCCAATAATCAAATTACCAAATAGAATTCAAGGTTTAAATGAAAGACTATGACAAGTCCCTAACTTGAGGGTGTCTTGTGTTGAATTTGTCAATTGCCATCAGATAATTTGGACAACTGCTCCGAAACTAAATGGTAGAACCGTTTAAAGCCAAAATGGAAGGATAAACATCTTTTTTTTTCATGTGCAATAAAAGCAAACGAGCAGACACCTAGAAAAAAGATTCCAATAATAATTGTAATCTTTTTGTCCTATACGATTTATCTCTTCTTTCTTTTTTGCCTAAATTTTGATAATTGGCTTTGATAGGCGATTTCTTTAGATTTGATAGGCGATTTCTTTAGATAAGATATTTTTCATTGGGTTTCCTTCTCATTTCAGACTGATCATGAGATGAGAAATGAAGATCAACGCATGAAACACCGTGCAATGTCAATGAATTGAAGTTTTGTTGGCTAAACGTTTACACCAAGGGAATACACTGCTGCTGATTGATCAACATTCCTTAGTTGCTTTCATTTTGCAATCTCCCATCATGTTCGAACTCTCAACTCTTTTCGTAACACATAATGCTATTTCATGTCTGTGCAGAAGAAAATGTTTGAAAACATTGTGCCAAAAGGGGAATTTGTTCATGCTGAACAAATTCATCTTTTGCCACAATGATTTTGAATAACCTTGATTCATTTGAGTACCATGCTTTTGTAACTGACGTTTTTTGCCATTTAAATGGATGTTTTTCTTGGGGTCCTGCGTGGCCCATTGGTAAAGGTTGTGAACTAAGACCTCGGGGGTCCCGGGTTCGAGCCCCACCGACACCTCTGGTTTCCTGGGAGTGACTTTGGGCAAGTAACTTCAGAGCCCTAGCCTAGTACTGATGGATCCAGGAAAGCCGTTAAATAACTGAAAAATTGTTGATACGGCGTCAAACAACATACTATGAGTGATAATTTTGCCACTTCATAAACTGTAGTTTTGATGAGAGAATGTAACTTATTTTTGTAGAGAATAAATGCCTAACACCCACATTATCTACTTCAATCAAATTTGAGTTAGCTCATTTATATCAAGACGTCATATCCTTTTTTGAAGGACTATTTTTATATTTTATTATTTGAAAATATTTTCTGCAACCTTAATGACAAAATAAGCCTTTTTTGTCAACCTGTTTTTGTAGAGACTTAGGGGTCCTGCATGGCTTTTTCAAGGAGCGGGTATTGTAACCTGGAGGTCCCGGGTTGAGTCTCAATCCACATCGCTGGTTAACCCATTACCAAACATCGATAATATTTGACCAGTTTGTTGCAGACGACTCTGTAAAACTTTGTTGGAAAAGGAGTAATTGCTCTGAACGAGCAATTTCTCCTTTTCCCACAAAACTTTCTGCCCTATCAGAAGATTATTTTTGAATTTCATCACATTTTGAAATGTCTTCTGCCAACTCTTTCAATTTGGGACAGGCGAAGATATGGTGTTTGGTAAAGGGTTAAGTGAGACTGTCTTTACAAGACACATCAGAGCATTACCCTAGTTTATATGAATCTCAGGAAAGTGATTATACTAATGTTATTATTTTATGTCTATCTTGAATGTTGACCAGAGAAATAACTATAAATGACAGTGTTTGCAATTCTAACAGTAATCAGTTGATAACAAGAACGATAGAGTTATGGCACATCCAATGTTTATCATTTTGTAAGAACAGTCATAAAGGTTGATTGCATGTATTCCTAGGACTTATTTTATTGCAAGCAGAACATTTTAAATCCCTTACTTTATTCTGACTTAGCAGCAGCCTACAAATAAAATGCATGGGTAAATGTTATTTTCTTGCCAATACCATGTTGAAAGCAATGTATCAAATGGATAAATTGCATGTCATGAGCAATTTGTCCTTTTGTCACAATGTATTTTAAAGACTTAACAATAGATGTGTAAAAGTAGAGCATTGTTGGGGGTGTGGTCATGGTAATATGTGTACCTTGTTCCAATACTTTGATATTTTAGTTAACCCTTTACCAAACGCCAAATTTTTAATTGTCCCACATTGAAAGGGTTTGCAGGTGACATTTAAAAATGTGATGAAATTGAAAAAATAGATTTTTGGTAGGGCAAAAAACATCGTGGGGAAAGGAGAAACTGCTTGTTAAGAGCAATTTCTCCTTTTCCCACAATGTTTTGAAAAGTCGTCTCAACAAACTGGTCAAATGTTGTTATAGTTTGGTAATGGGTTAAGAAAACCACTTGATTGGATCTCACAAGATGAGAAATGGCAACCATATTGTCTAGGAAGTTTGATTTCGCTTGATTGGATCTCACAAGGTGAGAAATGGCAA
This sequence comes from Cerastoderma edule, assembly GCA_947846245.1. NCBI lineage: Eukaryota > Metazoa > Mollusca > Bivalvia > Cardiida > Cardiidae > Cerastoderma > Cerastoderma edule. The sequence goes on along the minus strand of OX401413.1, from coordinate 24,604,924 downwards.
CCATATTGTCTAGGAAGTTTGACTTCACATCAAGTTGTAAGTTGTTCATGAATAGGTTAGAGATTTTCTTACATCATTTGCAACATTATTCCAACTTAATATTTACTTTGTGATGGTTGTGATGAAGCCATTGTGAAATAAGAAGAAATATGGAAGAAAACATTGTGACAAATGGATAAATTGCTGAACAAGCAATATGTCATTTTTGATTGTTAAGATATGCACATAATCCTTAATCGAGTGCCAAACGTTCGACTGTCCCAAATTGAAAGAGTTTGCAGATGACAATTCAAAAATTGATGAAATTGAATAATGAATGTTATGATAGCACAGAAAACATTGTGGGAACATGAGGAATTTCTCAATAAGAGCAATTTCTCCTGTTCCCACAATGTTTTCCAGAGTCTTCTGCAACAAGCTGGTCAAATGAAGCTATTGTTCCGTAATGGGTTAGGAGGTGTGCAAAGGAAAGACAATAGTATTAGTTTGCTGATACGATTAATCAGTTTAAAACCAGCGCGGCCAACTATTTTTAACCAGAGATATGCAGTACATGTATTACACTAATTGCGTACATGTTTTCGGAACTTTGTGATGCAGGCATACATTAAGTTAACCAAGAAGTATTAATGTAGTTGCTTATAGAAATTAAAGATAGAAAAAATATATAGTTTCCCTTTTTATTTCTTCATCTTCATTTTTTTTTATTACTTCTAAATTTTCAAGAGGTGCATGGGTGGCAACATCAATCGTTCATATATTCCTGCTTGGCCAAGTGACTCCAGAGACAAGTCAATTTTTTATGAAATCTACTTAACCCTTTCCCAAACAACAAATTTTTGACTGTCCCAAATTCAAAGAGTTTGCAGACGACATTTCAAAATGTGATGAAATTGGAAAATAAGCTTCTTTTAGGGCAGAAGATATTGTGGGAAAAGGAAAAATTGCTCGTTACGAGCAATTTCTCCTTTTCCCACAATGTTTTCTAAAGTCGTCTGTAACAAAGTGGTCAAATGTCATTATTTTTTGGGAAAGGGTTAACGCATTACCAAACAAGTCGTCTGCTTTCCAAAACCTTAGATATCTGCTTAATTTTGGTGAGGAAAGATACTAGGGGTGGCATACAGGTTAGATCACAGGTAGGCCGCCAACATACTAGGCGGCTTGCCTGGATCCAACCTGTTTGCATAAGCATGAAGCCGGTTCCAGCACTATGAGGATTAACAACACCAAAATAGCACTCTTCAAACTGATATTGAAGGGAAACCCTAAACAATATGATCAGGATCTGACCCAAATATGACTAAAAGTTACCATGATACTTCTTCGACAGGAGTAGGGATTTCATATTTGGAAATTGGGGGCTTTCGCTGCTAATTTGCATGCTGTATTTCAAAACTTAAATCAGTAAATCATAGTATTTGTTGGATATGTCATTAAATGTTCTATTATGAAAAAACTAACAAATATACTCTGTCTTGTTGGTATTTTACATCACATTAACAGTTTTTTAGTTATTTTGCAAAGCCTGATTTATCATTGGAGGAAGTCCCCTTATAACATTACCACCTAACAGCACATTTTGGGTCTTGCAGCAAATAAATTCAAAAAGCGTTGTGGCAAAAGGAGAAATTATTTGTCACAAGCAATTTCTCCTTTTGCCACGATGCTTTTTCAATCAAGTCGCATATCACAGCAGCAAAAAGGTTTTTCACATGTTTACAAATTCTGTTAGTCTATCTGTGCTGTGTTTTGATTCCAAGAGGAGGGGGGTTTTGCAATTTCAAACTCACAACAATAGCCTCTATGTCATGCAGGTTTTTTTCTTATATGAATCTGTAATGGTGGCTGGTTTGAAAGAAATGTGGTCCACTTCTTAGAACTAAAATTTAGGTCTTTATGACATGCTTTTGGTTCAATTCCATTTAAAACATCAAGTATTTGCTATAGTATTGCATTGAACCATGTCCTGCACTATATAATAGGCAGTGGTCCTTATGAGATTATGTTTAAGAATTCCTCTGATTAAATGCGGTGGCAATAAAACCATCTTACTTATGTGTTGCTGCCAAGATACATGTACTTTGTTTTATCCACTGTTGAAGGTTTTAGAATTCATCATGACTTGATGATAATTTACTTGTAAAGAGCAACTTATCCTTCTGTCACAAGACTTTCCAACTTATTTGGAAGAGAAGATGAGTATATTGTACTAGGATTTGATCTTTGGTATATTTGACCCACCATTCTAAGGGTTAATTGTCTGAGGCATGCAACATGTGAAAAGGATATTATGAGAAGATATGAAGAGTATATTAAGATAGCCTCAGATTAAACTGCTCACCCATTGTTTAAAATAAGAATAGTCTCTTAACCATTAGAATGCTGGGTAATTTTCGAAAAATAGATAATTATGCTGTCCGCTTTCCAAAACCTTATATATCTGTTTAATTTTGATGAGGAAAGAGACCCTGTGAAGCAAACAGGTTGGATCAGAGGCCATCTGCCAATTTACTTGGCGGCTGGCCTTTATCTAACCTGTTTGCATAACCATGAAGCCAGTTCCAGCACTATAAGAGATAAAACAAGATTGACTGTATGCTCATAAAAGTTTTTAACCCATTACCAAACAATGACGGATTTGACCAATTTGTTGCAGACAAGTCTGGCAAACACTGTTGGAAAAGGAGAAATTACTCGTAACAAGCAATTATTTCTTTTCCCACAATTTTTTTCCACTATCAGAAGATTACTTTCCAATTTCATCACATTATGAAATGTCGTCTGCAAACTCTTTGAATTTGGGACAGTCAAACATTTGGCATTTGGTAAAGGGTTAAAAGGAACCATTCAAATTGGTGTGATAGACTTGTTTACCTTTATTTATTCCTATATCCCTGTGTATGTTTCAGAATATCGCTGTGCAACGGACCCTTGAGGATGCCCTTTCCACAGTTCCCGACCATGAAGATGGCCCCAATCCAAACACGGAAGAGACGGATAAAGAATAAATAGGTCTGTCCCACTGTCATGTAAAGCAGGCCTCTTGTTAACTCTTTACCACCTGCAGAGGACTTTTTTATTTTGAGCAGACGACTTTAGAAAAGCTTTGTATACATGGGAAAATCCTTCCAGTTCTGCGGTTGTGATATGTGAAGTTTGAGAAAGCATTGTGGCAAAAGAAGAAATTGCTTGTGACAAGCAATTTCTCCTTTGTGCCACAATGCTTTTTGAAAGTCGTCTGCTGCAAGAGGTAAAACTGTGGCATTGGGTTGTAATATGTCAATCCATTCTTCCATATGGGATTTCACGACTGGTCCAAATTGAAAGTAACATCAGACGACAAATAGAAAACATGGACAATTGAAATTCTTCTATATATTGGATGAAGTTATTGAGACTAAAAGAGAAATTTCTCTGTATAAGTGATTTATCATTTATTCTCAGTGTTATTTTTTATTTATTATTTTTCAAATGCTGAAAAAAATGTAGGGAAAAGGATTTGATTTAACCCAATACCAAACAATAACGACGTTCGTTGTAGATGATTCTGGAAAAAATTGTGGCAAAACGAGAAATTGCTCTTAACAAGCAATTTCTCCTTGTACCACAATATTTTCTGCCCTATCAGAAGATTGTTTCTTATTTCATCACATTTTGAAATGTTGTTTGCAAACTTTTTCAATTTGGGACTGTCGAAAATTTTGTGATTGGTAAAGGGTCAAGTAATTAACTCTGTGAAGCTGGGAAATAAACCTGCATAACCTTCTTAACAAGTTTGTAAAAATAATGAAATTGGATGGGCATTAACTTGATTTATCTTCTAAAGACATCCAAGTGATATTTGTGACTTTCAATGAACATGATCTTGTTAAATTTTGTTCTACCTGTATTTACTAGAATGGTCTTAACTAATATGAACTAAGGCATTGCCTCTAGACCGCTCTCTCAACTCAATGGCATGGATTTTGTGGAAAAAAACTTACATATTAATGAATATGTGTTTCAATCTAAATTCAGAGTACAACTTTGCGGAAGTATCAGAATTGGCTTACTTTGGGGAGCAAATACTCATTTTGTAACAAAGCTGTCATCTTTGTCACATTTAGATAGGTCTCAGTAAAAGGATAAGTCTCCTTGCAGACTCCTGGTAAACTTTTTTGATGGTGTTTGTTTTATATGGGTATAAGTTCAGCTTGCTTGGGCTATGTATGAGGGCCTTTCATCAATAATGAGACATTCATCATATAAGAACAAACTGCTCGTGCAATGTCAGAACCACCAAATTACAATATTTGAACCACAAGTCTGTCTCTGCATGAAATCATAGAATTTTCTTCACAAAATTATGTGTTGTAAGTACTGGTTTTACCTTTTCCCAAACAATAATGACATTTGACCACTTTGTTGCAGACGACTTTAGAAAACATTGAGGGAAAAGGAGAAATTGTCCGTGACGAGCAATTTTTCCTTTACCCACAATGTTTTCTGGCCTACCAGAAGATTATTTTCCAATTTCATCACATTTTAAAATGTCATCTGCAAACTCATTCAATTTGGTACAGTCAACATGTCATTTGGTGATAAAGGGTCATTTGGGTTAATAGTATCAGACAATATTCAACAACATACTATTACTCATCTGCTTGTACAGTCTTAGGTAACTAAATTACATCATATAGAAAGCCAATCAGGTATTTGTTTGAATTTGTCTTTACTGTAGATAAGGAAATCCCAAATAAATTGCTTGGCAGATTTCCAAAGGATCATCCAAATACAACAAATAGCTTTGTTGTAGCCAAATGGTTTTTTGTTTTACTTTAAAATAAAAGAAAAAGATTCTATAATTTTTCATTAATATTTTATTAACCTTTGTTCACACATAGGACACTGATTTTTTATATGTATTTTTTATCTATTAAAGAACTTAAAAAGAGTACTGTATGCAATAAATGATTAATATAATTTAAGGGTGTTAACCAGAAGGCAGGGTTAGTCCATGTGTTCTAATTCCTTGCTTTAACAAATTGGTTGAAAAAATAAAGCCACAGCTTGATATTTCATTCACCATATCACCAGTTCCCTGGCCTTCATCATTTGAATAGAAAATAATCCTTATAGTTGGAAAAATATGACAGAAACATTTGTGATCAACTTTTTCAAATAAAAGATATTAAAAAATATTCAAAGATATGTATCATTAAGACTTTTATCCAATTTTTTACAAAATGTTGTTTCGAATTTAAAGCAATAACAGATATTAATTAAAATTTCTTTATCAAATAAATAAAAGCAATTGTGACTAGGAAAATTTTCTCTCTGAGCCTGTTTCCCTTTGTATTAATTGGTTTAAATTGTGTTGAGTATTAAAAGTTTTACCTTAAATACTTAAAGAGAAAGAATAAAAAATAATTTAACATTGATGTATGCAAATTCAACTCTCATTTTTGGTTACTTCATACACATGCAATAGTTAGAAAAGAAATTGAAGTAATCACTCAAGGTTCTGTCTTCCATTGGTCTGCTGCAGGCTTACTAAGCAGCTTTAACAAAGTATTGGTATTCCTTTTGTCTCATTTATTTGATTGAGTTGGGTTTTTGAAGGCTTTTTGAAAAAAAAAGAAAAAGAAAAGATGAGACACATGTGTCTTATTATTATAGAATATTCTATATTCCATCACAATTTTTCTATATTATTGCCCCTTGATGTTGCCAGTACCAACTAACACTAAACACTATCCATTAAATATATATCATTGTGAATGTTATTTTTTTCTTCATAAAATAAGTCTTTTGAGGAGAAAGGTAAGCTTAAAAACTTTTCACAAATCAAACATATAGGTTTATGATATGTCCATGTAAATCTTCATCTGTTTTTGATTATCATCAAATCCATGTGATCCTCCACCACTGAATATTTTGTTGTTGTTACCCACTCCTTACTCTGCCAGGTAGTCATCAGATTTGGCTGTTAAAAGAGAAAAATAAAAAATATCAATCTTTTGTCAATACTGGCCACATTGAACTGACTGATTATGCTTTTTTTATATGGGTTTTACATTACATCAACATTATTTCAGTTATGTAGTGATGCCCAACTCTTAATGATGGAGGAAGGCCCTATACTCAACTGCCCATAAGGGCTGGTCAAGGCGGATAGAGCCATCGCCCATCGGCATTCCATAAGTCAGTTGGGAGATATGAAAATCCATATTCCTCTCATGATTTGAACCCACGCGGAGAGGGGCCATGTGATTTCAAGTTCTGTATTCTAACCATTAGGCCAAGGAGGCCCCGATTGATCATTCTTAATTGGTAACATTGGAAATAATTATTTCCCCTTGTTAATCAATTGAAGCAGTAATCTGACAGGAAATAAAGAACTGATTGATGAAAAAAATCTATATTTCAACCTGTCTTGATTCATTCTCATTCAAACCAAGGTTTTCAAAAAAAATAAAAAAGGAAAAGTCAATTACAAATTGTGAGTAACACCAAATTCATCAACGTTTATGTATATATATATATATATTTTTTTTTTAAAACAAAGTAACAGAAGGAGGACATGTTAAGAATTCCAACCTGTCAAACTTGCTTGTTTCCTGAATACTGTGCTGCATATCATATTATGTAATTATGCTATAATCTAATCAGAGATGTTTGAATTAGAGAGAATAACCACTTTTACATTTGAGAGATTGCTCCTTTGTTATAATTAGATTTATATTAGTCATTAACTGACACAGGTCCCATATGGGTCCTCTCCATCAGTGCCGTACCTACATTTTTCAGTTCTGGAGCAGCTTTCCTGGATACCCAAGTACTAGGCTAGGGCTCTGAAGTGACTGGCCCCTGCCCCCCTCCCCCTCGTGTTCTGAGTCCACCACTTTCACCACTATCTTTTATGTTTATGACATTTATGTTTGTTAAGTTCAAAGGGATGTGAGAAAGAATATACATGTAGATCTACTTACTTGTACTATAAAACAGAGTCAATGTTCATACAGGTCTGCATCATCTTTTCTTTGGAAGCTTGTTTGAAATTGTCATATTTCCAACCATCATGCATTCTGTAAAATAAAGAAAACACAACTAAGGCATCTATTACTCTAAACATTTGGTCCAAAAATCTCACTTGCAAGAAAAATTCAATGTTTGGGAATTATATTATCAATGGAATCAAGTAAAATAAGATACTGCCAAACGAATAAGGTTGCATATATTACCAAATACTTTACAGGGAATTTCATTTTTGGAAAAGGAAATTCATGCTGGCATTGTTATCTATAGTATAATCTAGTGAGAGATGTTTGAATTAAAGAGAAAAACTGCTTTGACATTTGAGAGATTGCTTCTTTGTTATATTGCTTTCATAAGCTATCTTCTATGTTTATGACACTTATGTTTGAAAAGTTCAAAGTGGCCTGAGAAAGACCACAGGGAGAAATATCATAATAGACCTTTATTAACACTATATATACACAAGGGAAACAACTTCAAAGAGAAACCAGTTCTTACGTTCCGCGCTTATCAGTCCGTAATTTTTTATATGATTGCTAGTCTGTCAATTCTCTATATGTCCCGCATAGCCAAATGATTTCTGCGTCCAACGATACCTCTCTCAATAAGATCGGTCCAGTCAACCCAGAGAAATCTGCGACGACACGTGATTTTTTTTCGAATTTTGTTAATTGGGAATAGATCGTTGAGAACAGAACCAACCGATGTTTCGGCACTAAACCACCTCAATGAACGTTATTTCAGCAATGACTCTTTATCAGCATACGAAAAAACAACTATTGATAGGGATCCTAACTAAAAATTCTAACCTGCACACTATGTTCAACATATATCCAACAATTATCCTTTACTACACTCCCATTTTGCTCGTCTACTCCATTTTGTCAATTTATACAACAACCTTTGAATATTCATCATTCATTTGAACAAAGCGATATGATTGGTTTAAATTTAACATGTCGACATACAGCATGGTTCCACGCTTTTTGAATGGTACTATGCGCCGTTTATACTTACTTGTTTAAAATTACATAAAGATGGAAACCAGCCTAACTAACCTTCAACCTTACACATTAAGCCAATCAGAGAGCTTGAAAGATATTGTACCATAACAAGATGGAGTAGAGACTAGAGAGAAGTGAGGATGGTGGAAGATAATTCTAAATACATGTTGTGTATTGTGTACAGGTTAGAATTTTTAGTTTGGATCCTTACCAATAGTTGTTTTTTAAGTGCCGGTAAAGTGTTATCATTGAAATAATGTTCATTGAGGTGATTTAGTGCCGAAACATCGGCTGGTTCTATTCTCAACGATCTATTCCCAGTCAGAACTGGTTTCTCTTTGAAGTTGTTTCCCTTGTGTATATATAGTGTTAATAAAGGTCTATTATGATATTTCTCCCTGTGAGAAAGACTATGTACTAACTTGTATTATAAAACAGAGTCAATGTTTATGCAGGTCTGCATCGTCTCTTCTTTTGAAGCTTGTTTGAAATCGTCATATTCCCAACCATCATGCATTCTGTTAAATAAAGAAAAAACAACTAAGGGATCTATTTCCATAAACCCTTGGGCCAAAATTATCAATTGCAAGAATAATTCAATTTTTGGGAATAATATTATCACTTGAATCAAGTAAAATAAAATACTGTCAAACGAATAAGTTGACATATATAACCAAATACTTGACAGGGTATTTCATTTTTTGAAAAGGAAATTCACGCTGTCATTGTTATTGAAACTATCGGCCCATAACGCTATTAAATTATCGAGAAGGTACCTTGTACTGAATTTAAAAGCTCCAACAATAGCAAATAATCCATGTCAGCAACACCGCGAAAAGTAAACAGACCGTCTTCATAAACATTAGATTATGCCAAACTGCAGGGTGTAATCACCGAATCGATAGAATGTGAACACTTATTTCACCGTGGAGTGCTGTGGGCAACACACACTTTCTAGCCTAGTACTGAAGGGAACATGTACTGTAATACTAAAAAATGAATGCTGTAGTTCTACTGAAAAGTGAGAAGTTTTTTTTCCAGATGGATGTTTGTTTAGAGGAAGCATCTTCGGCGAGGCGTGACGAGGGCTCGCCTTCTCGATTTTTCTATGACGAATTTTGGTGAAAATGGTCTATTTAGATATACTGTTTTATAACGAAATGAAAGAGTACAAAAAATTCTCTTACCTACAACCGGCGATACGTTGTCCTTTCAAGGAGTTGATCACTGTGTCCAATTTAAAGTTTGAAGCGGTGGCGCCGATCCTGTTGTTCGTGTTTTGTTTTTCGATAGAATGGTTTATGGTTCATTCATGATTGGCGGAAATAAACTCAATGAGCGGCAATGAATTTATGTAAAACCAGTCCATTCCATAAAGCCGGAAACACCCGAAGCAAACCCGAGTTTTCTCTTTACAAGGAATGGTTCACTATTGGTAGATATATTGGTAGATAAAGGTAATGCTTGAAAATAAATTTAGATAGAACCAGTCCATTCCGTAAAGCCGGAAACACCCGAAGCAAACCCGAGTTTTCTCCTTTAGGTAAACCGGAAGCCACCTGTTTTTTTGCTAATGGTATAACCGGTGTTGACATAACTTGTTACTCGTACGCATGTTACCGTTATCCGCTCTCCGAGCGCTTCGCGCTCTGAGAGAGCGGTATTACAGTGCATGGAATGTTTTGTTTATGAAATCTTGCTATTCGAGGGTTCAGTGCAAGACTATAGTAAGTGCTCCATGTTTATGACGCACTTATTATAGCCTTGCGCTAAACCCTTGTATTGTCTTACAAACTGCTGATTAAATTCAATGAATATCACATAAGTCATATGTATATGTATTCCCATCAAGTTGAACTATGCGTCTTCCTTTAGAGTCTGACATGTTATTCAGGAAAATGATCATTTATGCATAGGTCCAATGTAGAGGTATGATAAGGGTGAGATCTGTTGATGAAGCACTTTATTAAACAAAATGTTAAATCTTATTTTGTGGATGTTTACAAGAATCGGCTCAGGAAGAATCAGGATAAAGGGTTAGGAGAGGAATTGTATAGGGTTCTGGATAGTGTTCTACAAAACATTTTATGCTTAAAATGTGCTTAAGTTTAAAACACTATTCCCTCTTCTTCAAATGACATACATGTATCGCACTACAATATTGTACTTTTATCAAGGATACTACTCATGTTTATCAGTTTCAACCTACGCAAATATTTTCGTAAGTAAAGCAGTACCCTGGCCCATATTTATACCTACATTAGGCGGGGATTATGCAAAGGACCCCTGGCTGAGAGGGGGAATGAAATGGTAATTCTAAGGAAGTATGCCTGGTCTATGATCTTGTTCTCTGCAATTCTGACAAAGAACAGGTAAAAACATGTCTTTGGGATAAAATGAAAAAGAACATTCTACGCAAAATCTTTATTCTTAAGAGATAAATAAATGCCTAAATGGTTATCTCTTCAACAATGCTATGTGCTAAGCAAATTCTCCTTTTTGTTTTTATGTTTTCTGATTAACTCTACTGTGAAGGCATTAGTATGTCTGATTTTTACCAAAGATTAATTGTTAGAAAACATAGATATGTTATAGAACTAATACATGTAGTTGTTATAATGTGTATGTATTTTTGCAATGTGGGTTTGTATTTTTGCAATGTGGGTTTGGTCAATGTCTTTTAGTATAATGCGTTGTTTGCAAATATGTCTTATTAGTATGCATAATGTACAAATAAATATATTGACTTTCTTTGTACATTTTTGTGGGTAAATTTGGTGCAATGATAACTTGATTTTTTATTGTCTCACTTGAGCTAGACCTTGTTATACTGTTAATTAGTAATTAAACAAAGAATGACTACACACATATAATCAGAGCTATAGATGTTATTTTTGTGTCTGGTATTATGTATGGTATTGAAATAAAGAAGTTATATATTAAATGATGAATCAAAATTGTAGAAAAAAGAACTTGGACATAAATTTTGTAGTAAGTCACCTTTTATTACAATTATTTCTGAAGCTATACAGTTTTAGGTCATAATCTTCATCAGAGCATAAAGAGACAGATGTACATGGTTCACTCTTTTTGTATTTATTTCCAATTTATTTTCTCATGCAACAATATAACAATAAAAAACTTCGCTTCTCATAACAGCTAAGTACAAGAACCTCTTTATGATTGATGAAAAACAGTTTTCATTTTCAAATAAGAAGAATTATTGATGATTTAATAATCGCCGCTCATAGCAGAAAAGGATAAGAACTTCTTTATGATTGCTGTAAACAATTTTCAGTTTCATATAAAAAGAAATGATCAAAAATTAAAAAACAGCCTTTCAATGATAACGATCATTTGAGGACAATGGTTTAGGGTACTGTTTTACTAAACAGTTTACGCTTAAAATTTGCGAAAGTCTAAAACAACAATTGTTCTTATTTCAATATTGCAAAGTAACACGTTATTGGAATCATCTCTCAGAGATGCTTCCAATGACGTGTCACATTGCAATACTGTACTTTCATTTAAGATACTATCCATGTGTATCAGTTATGACTTACGAAAATATTTTCCTTAAGTTGTCTAGTAAAACGGTACTTAGGGGTAGAATGTTGTCCTATGGACAGGACACAAGAGTCATTGATTTGAACGGGTCGACTTTGTGACCTTTTGCTTATACACATCCAGTGTGAGTACTGGTTATGTTTCCAGAAAGCTAAATCAAAAGTATTAAATATAAGTTGGAAGAACTACTTTACTACTGAGGTAAAACAATTTCGTAAAAAAAGAAATAATTAAAAAGTATGTATCTAAAAAAAAGGTGAGCAGATGTTTTTCCTTTGGTCAGATTTATTTTGTAGTCCTTTTTATCGAGTGGTAAAAAAGCAAAATATAATATTAATTCACATATTGTTATATGTGTCAGGGATTTCGATGCTAATGTGTTTCTCTATCAATATTGTGCAGTGACATTTTATATTTTGACATTTATAGTAATGCCTATCAATATCATGGTATAATTATAATAAGTATAGGTTGTTTCATTTCATATGATCTAATTAGAATTTAAAGGGTTTATATTTATAGATAAAAAATCATTAAGAGGAGGAGATATGGGTCTTGTGAGCAATTCCTGCTTTTCCAACAGTAGTTTTAACTAATGTCTGCAGCAGGTCTATCAAGTTTGGGGATCATCTGAAAGAAAGAAAGTTGATCTCGTAATATAATTTGTGGTAGATAATCATGTTATTTGTATATGTCTGAATACTGTGCTAATCTTGTTTCTGGGGCCTCCGTGGCCTAGTGGTTAGAATACAGAACTTGAAATCACATGGCCCCCTCTCCGCGTGGGTTCAAATCCTGAAGGGATATGGATTTTCATGAGAGGCAGTCTCCCGTCTGACTTACGGAATGCCGATGGTTCTACCCGCCTTGACCAGCCCTTATGGGCAGTTGAGTGTGGGGTCTTCCTCCATCATTAAGAGTCGGGCATCGCTACATAACTGAAATAGTGTTGATGTGATGTAAAACCCAGTTAAAAAAAAAAAAGGCTTGTTTCCTCATATGGGTTTTTTGGAACTAGCTGATTAATTGACTAAATGCTGTATGTTGTTGTGTGTGAATTTGTACAAATGTTAATTGCATGTATTATCGTTATAAAATTCATGTACATTGTGGAGTGTTAAAATCACAAATCAGTATGCAATGACGATCTTGTGTAATTGATAAATACACTTTTTCACTATGGTTTCCCGTGCCTCTGTTGAAACATGTTGATGATAAGTGTCATTGATAAGTTTCATATTAAGCCATTTTACAATTCAAATGTTGTCACAAATCTTGCTTCTTAAGAATCAAGGTGTAAACTGCTTGATATTTTACATGTTCGCCTATTACCCTTTAAGACTGGTTTAGAAAGCAAATCTAAAGGAGATTTTAATTACCAAATGAATTTCGACTTCCATACTTCAACTTATCCCTCTCCTATTCAGGTTTTATAGATGAGCCATATTCTTAACGCCGCTTTCCTGACCATTTATTACGTCACATGAGACAGGGTTCACTTTGACACAAAACCATAGCTTAAACTTACGTTTGAGCAAAAGCTTTGAGAATGGGTTTATTTCTAAATTACCACTCAACTTCTATGCTTATACATTTACTCTAAATTGAGTAAGAGTTATGAAGAGTGTTTAAATGTGGGCACTTAAGCAAGAGTTATACTCTGGGAAGATGAATGTTTGAGCATACATGATAATGTTTGTACTGTTTGATAAATATAGAATTCTAATTTGGTGGATACTAAGTAAATTGTATTCACATGTGTTGTTTAATAAAGGGTATTTTAGAAATTTGGCTTTATGTGGTTATTTGTATTATGGGAGCCGTGGTCCAGTGGTTGGACGTCGGCTTCGTGATCAGAGGGTCCCGGGTTCGTATCCTAGGAATTTTTCTGAACAGAAAATGCATACCACATTGCTCTTCTCCACCCAGGTGTATAAATGCGCACCTGTGAGGGAATAATCCAATGTGCCGTGGCTGCATTTGCGCCATATGTTAACGGCCAGTTTATCACCCAGTGATTGGGGAGGTAATTGTAAGAGTCGCCTGAATATGGCTAGCATAAATATGAGACTAAAAACCCCTACCTTTACCTTTTGTTCACTCCCTACTTACATCAAGGTATTGGATTCAAATCCCTTAACTCATTACCATGCGCAAAATTTTAGACTGTCCCAAATTGAAAGAGTTTGCAGACAACATTTTAAAATGTGATGAAATTGAAAAGGAATCTTCTGATAGGGCAGAAAACATTGTAGGAAAAGGAAAAATTGCTTGTTATGAGCAATTTCTCCTTTTCCCACAATTTTTTCCAGAGTCACCTGCAACAAAGTGGTTCAATGTCTTTATTTTTTGGTAAAGGGTTACAAGATTCGCAATGTGGTGGTTTATTAATCTATAGTTGGCACAAGTACACAACTGGTTGTATCCAGGAAGCTGAAACAATGACAAAGTTGGTTGACATTGCTAATGTTATTTTTGCTTTGAGCAGAGTATCATAGCAATTTGATTGATGCTCATACATTTGACTGCTTTTTCTTTGCTGTGCAACATCTTTCTCTTTGACATCCACTAATTTAACAAATTGACTAATGTTGCATTTCTCTTATCAGAAAAAAACCACAATGCAATAAGTTTTATTTATTTTTTGAGAGAAAGATATGTCCATACAGCTTATGAATCCAAATATCCTGTGAAAGTTTGGTTTTGATGGGTTATATCTTAGCAATGGATATTTAAGCAAGATTTAATTGCTGCGCATTGAAAGTGAGACTTTCCACTAATTCTATCATGTCTGGAATAACAGGAAGTGTTTGACCCGTAACTTGGGCAGATAATTTAGAGATTAACAACAGAGACTTGGGTGCAATTTCACAAAGTCACCCGCTTGGCAAAAAGTGAAATTAATTCAACAAAACATGGATGGTACACCACAGCTTGATAATCCTCTCAACATGTGGAGTAACCTTTTAAAACTGGGAGGACTTGATTGAGCAGAGATTAAAGTTTAATCATTTGATTGGTCGGAAGGTAATGAGGTGGGGTAATACAACATTGGAATATCACCAACAATGACACAACTGCCTAAAAATGGCAAAACACATTGTGGATAAAGGCTGATGAGTTGCAAATTCTCATATATGACACTAGTCTGGGTTTTATTTTTCTCTGCCATAGCAGGGTGATGAGTCCACACTGGTTCTAACAGTACTGACAACATATTGGTTTTAACAAGGTGATGAGCCCACACTGGTTCCAACAGAACTGACAACATTGATTTTAGCAGGGTGATGAGCCCACACTGGTTCTAACAGTACTGACAACATATTGGTTCTAGCAGGGCGATGAGCCCACAATGGTTCTAACAAAAGTGACAACATATTGGTTTTAACAGGGTGATGAGCCTACACTGGTTCTAACAGAATACTGACAACATATTGTTTTTTTGTTTTTTTTTATATGGGTTCTACATCGCATCAACATTATTTCAGTTATGTAGCGATGCCCGACTCTTAATGATGGAGGAAGACCCCCATACTCAACTGCCCATAAGGGCTGGTCAAGGCAGGTAGAACCATCGGCATTCAGTAAGTCAGTCGGGAGACTGCCTCTCATGAAAATCCATATCCCTCTCAGAATTTGAACCCACGCGGAGAGGGGCCATGTGATTTCAAGTTCTGTACTCTAACCACTAGGCAACGGAGGCCCCATATTGGTTTTAGCAGGGTGATGAGTCCACACTGGTTCTAACAGTACTGACAACATGTTGATTTTAACAGGGTGATGAGCCCACACTGGTTCCAACAGTAGTGACAAAATATTGGTTCTAGCAGGATGATGAGCCCACTGGTTCTAACAGTAGTGACAAAATATTGGTTTAAGCAGGGTGATGAGTCCACACTGGTTCTAACAGTAGTGACAAAATATTGGTTTAAGCAGGGTGATGAGCCAACACTGGTTCTAACAGTAGTGACAAAATACTGGTTTTAACAGGGGGATGAGCCCACACTGGTTCTAACAGTAGTGACAACATATTGGTTTAAGCAGGGTGATGAGTCCACACTGTTTCTAACAGTAGTGACAAAATATTGGTTCTAGCAGGGGGATGAGTCCACACTGGTTCTAACAGTAGTGACAAAATATTGGTTCTATCAGCGGGACGAATCCACACTGGTTCTAATAGTAGTGACAAAATATTGGTTCTATCAGCGGGACGAATCCACACTGGTTCTAACAGTAGTGACAAAATATTGGTTTAAGCAGGGTGATGAGCCCACACTGGTTCTAACAGTAGTGACAAAATACTGGTTTTAACAGGGTGATGAGCCCACACTGGTTCTAACAGTAGTGACAACATATTGGTTTAAGCAGGGTGATGAGTCCACAATGTTTCTAACAGTAGTGACAAAATATTGGTTCTAGCAGGGGGATGAGTCCACACTGGTTCTAACAGTAGTGACAAAATATTGGTTCTAGCAGGGGGATGAGCCCACACTGGTTCTAACAGTAGTGACAAAATACTGGTTTTAACAGGGGGATGAGCCCACACTGGTTCTAACAGTAGTGACAACATATTGGTTTAAGCAGGGTGATGAGTCCACACTGTTTCTAACAGTAGTGACAAAATATTGGTTCTAGCAGGGTGATGAGTCCACACTGGTTCTTACAGTAGTGACAAAATATTGGTTCTTACAGGGTGATGAGTCCACACTGTTTCTAACAGTAGTGACAAAATATTGGTTCTAGCAGGGGGATGAGTCCACACTGGTTCTAACAGTAGTGACAAAATATTGGTTCTATCAGCGGGACGAATCCACACTGGTTCTAATAGTAGTGACAAAATATTGGTTCTATCAGCGGGACGAATCCACACTGGTTCTAACAGAAGTGACAAAATATTGGTTCTAGCAGCGGGGCGAGTCCACACTGGTTCTAACAGTAGTGACAAAATATTGGTTCTAGCAGGGGGATGAGTCCACACTGGTTCTAACAGTAGTGACAAAATATTGGTTCTATCAGCAGGACGAATCCACACTGGTTCTAACAGTAGTGACAAAATATTGGTTCTAGCAGCGGGGCGAGTCCACACTGGTTCTAACAGTAGTGACAGCATATCATTGGTTTTTACACCAATCTGTGTTAATTATGTGTTCTCACCAAGTCATTGCAACATTCTGTTCAAACTACTGTTTTCATACATGAATAAGATTGTTTAATCATGAGATAAATGCTAGATATCTCATATTTCCATTAAGATGGATCGATAAAAATAACAGATAGGAATGCTGCAGTAAGAGAGGGTATTGAAATCTTGCAGTAACTGAAAGTATTGGAATGCTGCAGTAACTGAAGGTATTGGAATGCTGCAGTAAATGAAGGTATAGGAATGCTGCAGTAAATGAAGATATAGGAATGCTGCAGTAAGTGAAGATATAGGAATGCTGCAGTAAATGAAGATATAGGAATGCTGCAGTAAGTGAAGATATAGGAATGCTGCAGTAAATGAAGATATAGGAATATTGCAGTAAGTGAAGATATAGGAATGCTGCAGTACGTGAAGATATAGGAAAGCTGCAGTAAGTAAAGGTATCAGTTAAGGCTTTTTAATATATAAAGATAACCATTGACATGATTTTCTTTTAGCACAACATTTGCTTTACGCTTTTTCCAGCATCATGAAGAAAGAAAAAGAATCATAAGTTTACCAAATTATCTAAAAATGTATTCAACACCAAAACACAAGATAGTTCATATACATGAAAGGACATTTAAAAATGTTAATTGAAGAGTCTCAGAAAGCACATCATTATACTGCCAGTACTGGGATTTGAACCCAGACATGCCTCTAGGTTTTTTTATACTTTGATTGTCAAACCTTAACCCGAGGCTGTTCTTCCAATTAAACTATACTGGATGGGTTAAATCCGTGCTTCCAAAGTCAACTTTATCTCCTGGGATTCCCCAGTACTAAACTAGTTACTGGCCAAAAGACATTGAACAGTGGTGCTGATGTGGCTCATGCTTCCCTTTAACCCATTACCAAACAATATCGACATTTGACCAGTTTGTTGCAGACAACTCTGGAAAACCTTGTGGGAAAAGGGGAAATTGCTCTTGATGAGCAATTTCTCCTTTTCCCACAATGTTTTCTACCCAGTATCAGCAGATTTTTGTTTTCAATTTCATCTTATTTTGAAACCTCGTCTGAAAACTCCTTTAATTTGGTAAAGTCTAAAATTTGGCTTTAGGTAAAGGGACAAAATTACTGCCTGAAAGGAGAGTATGGGAGAAATAAGTCTTTGTAAACTTGAAAATTGTTCATTTCATGTAATGAGTGAAAATTGGTGGAGACATAACTCCCTGGAAAATGAGGAAGGTCCACTGCTTTGTCTGCTAGCATGCAACTTAAGGATCTTTTGTTATGTTTGCTTCTCCTTAGTAAATATTTTCTTATTCATTTAAGGTGTTTAACAATATCTCAACAACTTACCAGTTAAATTGCCATTTTCCTGGATTCTCCAGTACTATGCTAGTGACTTGCCAAAGGACACCCATACAACACTATCAGTGCCAATGTGGCAACCAATTTAACCCTTAACCACTGGGCCATGCAAGACCCCTTGTGGTATAAAATTTCATGGGTGAAAGTGTTCAGGATTATTCCTGAATTTCAGGTTTTTGAGACTTTTGTCACTATATAATGCTATAGCAAACATGCCCTTTCAGGATTAAGGCTGGGACAGGTAGCATTTTACTACCCGGGTATGAGGGAGTATTACCTGCAGGTACCCGAGCCGATATTGTTCTTCCTTAAATACATTAATTTTCCTTCCCTTATATCTCCGTTCTAATGTATAATGGCAGTGAGTAATGGTTCCAGGGGCTATTGTCTTACTGTGATGATCAGACCATAAAAATGTTGATAGTTTCAATAGTTTATGAGCAGCCTTCAAGTTGGAGCGTATAGTGTGTGAGTGACATATTTGTGCATATGTTCAGAAATTGGTTAGGGATAAATGATTGCTATAGTTTGGGATTTAGAAACTTCCGATTCACTCGTCAACCAGTGCGAAAACTCACATTAACATTTAACCCAGGTAAAAATAACGTCGGGTAACTGGTAGTGATTTGCTACCCGGGTAGTGGCCTGTACTCGGCTCGTACCCAGGTACCCGTCCCAGCCCAATTCAGGATAATGAACTACAGATATCAGGTTTTTGGAATTCTTCAACTTTCACCCATCTATTAATAAATGCTGATGATTTGGTGGACAGTCCAGACAAGATCCTCAAAATATTTGATTACACTATATGGGCACATTCAGTTGGCAGGTCAGTAATAGCTAGGTTGATCTTAACATATTTGATTGCAAAATGAATGTTTTACAAATGGATTGGGATGAAAGCTTTAAGCTTATTGAGTCCTTCCCCTGAATAACGAGGGTTGCAGTTGTACCAATTTCAAACTGACTGAGATATGGAATTGGTACCATAACATGATTTTGTTTACATTGGGTTTAAAGTCAATTATGTTACATCTTTCCTCGACTCACCCATACTAGGCTTGAGCTTTAAAGTGTCTTGCCAAAGGACAATCCAATGAAACAAAAGATGGAACCTTATAACCATGTATCCCCAAACTTTAGCTGTACTACCTCAATATTGTTGACCAACATTCCCAGTCTGTTGACCTGCCTGATTAGCATGAATTACACGCTAAACCGAGCATCTAAAAACATCCTCGAAGCCGTGTGTATTGTACGACCATGTGCATTATTTAATAAATGCTACTAAGCTTACCTGCTGATATATAATGCAGAAAGCTCTATTGGTTATCGACTGTGCTCATCAGACTGTCGAGTATTGAATATACTGCGTCATAATTATTTATGCATAGAGGGCAACAGATGGCGAATGTTGGTCAACAATACCTGGGTAAAGAAAAACCCTACAAATTAAATGACTCAAATTAGTCTGTAATGAAGTTTCAGACAGCCTCTCCCTACCATATTGCAAGTTAACAGGGGACAATAACTATATGGGTCAAGGTATTCACCAGCAGTGTGAGGAGGGTAAGGCTTAATGGTTCAACAGTGTGGGCTGTAATAGTAACTACAATAAAGGGGCTTCATCTTGATATTATATATGTTATATGGGTTTTACATCACATCAACATTATTTCAGTTATGTAATGCAGCCCAACTCTTAATGATAGAGGAAGATGCCATACTCAACTACCCATAAGGGCTGGTCAAGGTGGTAGAACCATCGGCATTCTGTAAGTCAGTCGGGAGACTACCTCTCATGAAAATCCATATACCTCATCAGTCATCATGATTTGAACCCACACAGAGAGGGGCCATGTGATTTCAAGTTCTGTACTCTAACTGCTAGATCATAGAGGCCTCTCTGCATCTTTATAACAGAACCATCATAAAATGAATGCACATGCCCAAGGCAAAAAAAAATCTTTTTTTGAGACTCATCTCTGCCAGTAAATGAATAAAAGTATGCCAAGCTGCGATATTATCCAGTAAGGTAAAATCAAATTGCCATAATATACTAGCTTTAAGACCACACACAAATTCACTATCCCTGTATTCCTCACAAGTATATTCAATTATCATTTGTATGAGGTTTACATGACACCGCCATTATTTCAGTTAGGACACCATTCTCGACACATAATCATGGGAATAACCCCAAACTTAATGCTCATAAGAGCTGGTAGTTTACCAGAACCATCAGCACTTCATAAGTCAGTGGGAAGACTACCAGTGTACCAAGCCACTTCTCTATAAAATCACTAAGAAAATGCAGGCACTTTACATTAAGACTTTTGTTGTGTCATGTTTGATACGGGTTTAATACTGCATCAATATTTCAGTGACATTGTGATGCCCGACTCATCATCAAGATAGAAAAACTGTCCATAACGGCTGGTCAAGCTAGACAGAACCATCGGCATTCTGTAAATCAGAGAAGTTCCTTTCAAAATTGAGCCCAGACAAAGAGGAGGCAAGTGATTTCAAGATCTATTCTCTAATCACCAGGCTAATAGATAGATAGATAGATAATCTTTTATTCAGTAACAAAGTTTTTAGTTACATACAAAAATGAACATATTTACAATTCTTAAAGTCAGATATAATGTTTATAAGCAGTTACAATTACATTAACATATACATATAGAGGATGAACATAATTCCCGCAAGACACAACACACATAATTATGTTTGGCAAATAATGATCAATTACTCATAATACTAAAAGACCCCCTAATTAATGACAAATCACTCAATTTGAAATGTTGTCCAATTATCTGCCATTCCAAACTCTATATGTTGGTACTATCACTGAGCAATTGAAACATATTGTAGTTCAAACACTGCATAGTTTTAAGCTTTATCTTCATTAAGTTAATTCAAACCACTCTGAGTAACCTTTCTCATCAAAATTCAGCAGATATTTAAGGTTTTGGAAAGCAGACAATAAAAAAATATATTTTGAGAAAATTACCCAGCATTCTAAGGGTTAAGAGTTATTGACTATTTAACTAACATGAATTCTTTTAATCATTTAAGCATGATTTTGAGTATGGAAACACTAATCATCGGTGCACAATTCGCAATCTCGCATCAAATGTCAGTCTCCATCATTGGATCGACTCAGCATGGGGTTTTTGTCTCCTAATGTATTGTCATGTTGATTGATTGATCTTGATTGGTTAATACATATAATAAATTTTCTAAAAGCCCCACCCTAAGAAAAATTATTAGTTACATCATAAACATCATCTAAAAAAATAGATTCAATAACAAACAGGATAAATGAAGTAAATGGATATTGTTTTTCATGCCACACAAACATGAAGAAATTTCCTGTCAGTTGCAGATATGTAAGAGTAATTTCTTCTTTCTAATGTTAACTGGAGAACTTAAGAGGTACTTTGGTTGTTTAAATGGGGTTTAACAGTGTGTCATCAATTTTAGTTATATTACAGTTTTCCTGAATTCACCAGTAAGTGTACTAGGCTAGGGTTTAAAGAGGAAGAATTTTGTTAGTCAACCAAGTCACATTACTTTCTTTAATTCAAAATCGAATTTGCCATGGCCTCTATACCACTTTTTTTATTTAAACAACCCATTATTTTAAAACACAGGTCAATGTTGGTTGCATGGAAATCATAAAAAATAAACTTTGTCAAAAACATTCAAAACACAATGCTGTTCACTATGGTTTATTTGTAACTCAATGATTAGCCTGAGAAAAAGTTTTACCCAGATTCATGTATTTTTGAAGCAAACAAAATAAGCAACTTAGAAGGATAAAACAAAAAGATCAAGATATGATGCAGGCATGAAATTGTCACCTCTTGTGTATCTATTGTACACACAAATAGCAAGTCATGTATCTGTTATAAAAAAAACAAGCATATATAGTGTTATAACAACATTTTTTGAGTTAAGCAGTTTTAACTTCAATAATTTGCTTAAACAGTTTTAACTTCAATAATTTGCTTAAACAGAAAGTTCTACTTTGAATACAAGGGTTTCTAGAATGGAAAATAACTTGACCAATATTCTTTCAGACAATGAACAAAGTCATCCCTAAAATCAATTATTCTTTTAACATCTTAATTCTTGTGTTTGAAAAAAAGGAAGGAGCCAGTGCCAATATATGAAGCTAATGATGAAACACAAGGATTATTGAAATATGAACTGACCACTATTTGACCAAGATATTGTTGAAAATGGCATAAAAGTCTTATTGTTCCATTTATTCTTCTTAAGTTGAGAAGACATTTTCATGAGAGGAAACCTTACTTTATGAAAATAGATGATTTAGCAAGATGCCTGATTGAGAATTTAGAGATCTTCTCATCACACTATTTGAAATGTATTACAAAATATTCGAAAAAACATACTTTTCATTAATCCTTCTTCAGTCCCATCTAAGATTTTAAACCATTAACAACTCAATTTAAAATTCATATGTAGTGGGTTGCTTGTTATTCACAAGTACATGTATGCCAAAACCTTATAAAGTTATTCTAATCAGTTTCAAATGACCTTTTGACTTTTGTACTAAACAATTGTGTTTATGTGGAAAAAAAGTTGGTGCCTGCAGATCACTTAGCCAGCAGCACTGATGATACAGAGGTATATAGACATGGAACATGGATAGTAAAAAAAGGTAAACACCCACATAACGTTTTTTTAAATCTTATTTTTGTATGGTGTTTAACGCCTTATCAACAAGTTTTCAGTTATGTTACGGCTTTCCTTGATTCACCAGTACCTTAGGCTATAAGGTAGTACACAGTCATATAATCTCTGTGCAACATGTTAGACATATTGATGATGTTGAACATTTACCTGTATATGGGTTACCCAGTATTTCAACCCTACTGTCACACACAGTTTGCAAAGGGGGTCCTTCAAGATCTAAGATCAGCACCAGATATTCTTCATCAAAAACTGCACAAGACTGGTTTTGTATTTGTGCTTTGATAAAGACAGCTATTATTGGTATCTAAAATATATCTACAAAACACTTGCAAAGAATGACTGTTTAACCCTTTAACAAACGCAAAATTTTGTGACTGTCCCAAGTCGATAAGAGTTTGCAGAAGACATTTCAAAATGTGATGAAACTGAAAAATAAGCTTCTGATAGGATAGAAAACATTGTGGGAAAAGGAGAAATTGCTTGTTAAAGTGTCATCTGCAACAAACTGGTCAAATGTTGTTATTGTTTGGTTACATATAATGTTAATGGGTTAAAGAGAAAATTGAAAGTAGGCAACATATTTTACTAAATACCCCTTACATGTTGGACTCAATCTCACATTTGCATGGCATATATTCTTTCTATTTCTTTATTCTACCATTAGTATTTGGTCAACTAAGTAATCATGGTAAAAGTTTGCAATGTTAATAATTTGATTTTAGATTCAATCCCTCTGACTATTTTTGCATATTCCTCATACTGATGGATTAATTCCATTTAGATTTCAGTCATTTAGCTGCAACCGGGGCACCTATCTTATAATACTCCTGGTATTTCCTCACCATTACTGCACACTAAAACATCCAACTCACTGACTACTTTCATATATGAACATAATTAGTCAGTATGGACTTCATTCAGTAAGGGAAAGAATAGTGGCTGAAACAAAAGTGATTTGAACTATACTCTAATGAAAAAATAATATGACAATGAACATTTGAGAATTGAAACATTTCGCCCTTCTTCATCAATCAATGAAACAAAAAGCATAACAGAACCATCAGAATAATTAACCTTTTTCATTAAGTAGTTTGCTTTCTGAGGAAACAACCAATGTAGCATTTACAGCAAAAAACAGAGAATATGAGGCATGTGGATACTGTAAATGGTTGACACTGGAATACAGTTTACGGTAGTAGTCATAATCGTTATGTAGCATCTCCGACACATTAGATCTGACAGTTTACATTCACCTGTGTATTGGTTACCCAGTATTAATCATCGATCAAGTTCCATACATACTTTGCTAAAGTGCCCTTCTGGATCCAAGGCTAGCCCTGTATACTCTTCATCAAAAATTGTACGAGACTTCTTTTGTATAGAGAAGTTGATAGAGGCATCTGTAAATGGTATCTAAAATATATCTATTAAATACCAGGCTTGCTCAAGCCTGAAAAACATAACTAGAAGCCTGAATTTTAACATCTTCATTATGAAGAAAGAAGGAACATTTAAAAGCTCAAACCCTGCAATCAGGTCCAGGCCTGAATTCTCATAAAGCACTGCTGTTTAAAGAGTAAAATTGAAAGGGGCATTAAGCCTCTATAGCCCTTGCCTATTGGACTCTAACTTGCATTCTTCAAACATAGCATATTTTTTCTTCTACCATTGGTATTAATTTTTGGTCAACTAAAAAATCGAGGTTCTTTTGCCACCTTTCATTATCCACAGTCGACATTTTCCAGGAGCTAGAATCACAAGTGTTGTAAGAACTTCCTTCATAATCAATGTACAATAAATTAAGTTTAATCTTTGTATTCCATAAACTAAATAATCATGGTTCAAGTTTGCATTGTCAATAATTGGAGATAGTCAATACTCATTTTGCATATGTCTTAGTACTGATTATGGTGTAGGATATAATTTCATTAGAATTTCAGTTATATCACAGTATTCAGGGACAGATTTTCATGCCCCTCGTATTTCCTCACCAGCAATAAGATTTCAAATATACTGACTGAAAGGATGTTGGCTAAAACTAAGATGAGTTAAACAGTAATTCATAGCAAAATACATGATAGTAGGACAAAGGACATCCATGTTTCCCTTTGTCCTATGACAATATAACAATAAATATAGTAGTATCATCAGGACAATGGACCACTTTCATTTACTAGTTGATACTTTCTATGCAATCGAACAACACCTTTAATGAGAAAAATTTTCCCATACTGTCTATTTCACCCAAGATTGGCATCAATATTTCAATCCAGACTGTCTATATTGGCATACAAAGGTCTCGAGTCCAAAACAGGTTAAAGAAAATTTCTTTCCAACATTTGATAAATTCATAATTTTATTTATTACAAATAAATTTTGTTCCAAGTAAGAAATTATGTCAGCAGTATAATTTATCAGGTAATGGCTTTTACTCAAAGTTATATGGTAAAAAGAAGTTCTAGGTTTATGCCGATTTTGCCATAAGGTTACAGAGTGAGTTTCTTTTAGAAATGGACTGATAAGTTGAATGAATGGTGTGGTAAGGAGCATCGACAGCTCTTAAATGTCATAGCTTGGATTGATTGATAAGTTGAACATTGAAAATGAAGTTAAACAATTGGTTTGGATTTATAGTTTGTAAACAATCATAATTAATGGACACTATCAGTTCCAATCTTATTTATCACATATCAAGAGAGAGTAATGATGGGAACAAATTGAAGGCCAGTTGGTACTATTACCTTATAAATATGCATGAGGGAACATGAATGGTTACCAGGGTAACTTTGATAAGGCAAACAAGCAAAGGATGGTAAAGAAGGATTTGTAGTTAATGCGGTGGCCAGACGAGTCGGGAGATGGTCAGAGATTCTACATTTATAAGAAGAAAGGTCATATTTGTTTTAATGCAGTGGCCAGACAAGTAGGGGAAATGGTCAGAGATTCTACATTTATAAGAAAAAAGGTCATATTTGTTTTAATGCAGTGGCCAGGCAAGTCAAGGAAATGGTCAGAGATTCTACATTCATAAGAAGAAAGGTCATATTTGTTTTAAACCAGGAGGTGCTGAATGTATATAATTAAGTAATATTGCAATTATTAGATATCAATAGTTGACTCAAATGTACGGTTATATTTGTCTTTAACCAGGAGGTGCTGAATGTGTATAATTATGTAATATTGCAATTATTAGATATCAATAGTTGACTCAAATGTACAGTTATGTTTGTCTTTAACCAGGAGGTGCTGAATGTGTATAATTATGTAATATTGCAATTATTAGATATCAATAGTTGACTCAAATGTACGGTTATATTTGTCTATAACCAGGAGGTGCTGAATGTATATAATTAAGTAATATTGCAATTATTAGATATCAATAGTTGACTCAAATGTACGGTTATATTTGTCTATAACCAGGAGGTGCTGAATGTATATAGTTATGTAATATTGCAATTATTAGATATCAATAGTTGACTCAAATGTACGGTTATATTTGTCTATAACCAGGAGGTGCTGATTGTATATAATTATGTAATATTGCAATTATTAGATATCAATAGTTGACTCAAATGTAAGGTTATATTTGTCTTTAACAAGGAGTTGCTAATTGTATATAATTATGTAATATTGCAATTATTAGATATCAATAGTTGACTCAAATGTACGGTTATATTTGTCTATAACCAGGATGTGCTGAATGTATATAATTATGTAATATTGCAATTATTAGATATCAATAGTTGACTCAAATGTACAGTTATTAATGTTTCAATTAAGCAGATGAAATTGGGTGGCAATTTCTTGAATGAACCAGGACCAATCATGGTTGAACAATCACTCCTTGTTTTGTAAACGAGTTTGTTTCTCACTAAGTCACCTTAACACTGATTGCAAGCTGAGGTTACAACTTCTTTGCTCATTGTCATCTCAAAAACAAGATTTAGTCACAAACATGGTTTGTTTGTTTTGGTTTTATGTAGTTTTCAACACTTCCTTTTTTTTCTTGGTCTAAACAAATATTATGTTTTGAGCAGAAACTGGATTTTGAATTGGTGAAAGGTTCTCCATTACCTAGAGTACCATGAATTAAGCACTGACTATAATTGAAACTTTCCACACACAACATAAACACTCAACATGTACCTCTGTGACACCATAGTGAGAGCATGTTCAGTTAGACACAACAACACACACAATCTTAGAAGATCCCACAATGTTTATATATCTCCAATAATGCAGAAACAATCAGACTTTTAAAGATCTCAGTCTTGTTTAAGACTCAATTTCATTGATTGTATTAGACCTTACGAAAAGTCAATTCAATAGAAGACCTACGTTTACTAGATCTGATGATTACATTACTACTATCATGTCCAACATGGTAACTTTCAATTGTAGACTAATGCAAATAAAGGTTGCTATGCTTTATATCTATTGACAAAGATCCCACAAATGACAACAGTCACGATCACAAAACAATATTAAGATATCCTTATTGTGGTATGAGACTTCACAAGCTTCAATTAATTCAACAAATAATGTAAAAGGCTGTCGCCCATCAAACAATCAAAAACAGACCACACAACCATATTGCCATATAAAGGTGTAAATGCTGTGTAAAACATGATACATCAATGAACATACAATTGCTTAGAGATAACATTCACCTGGTATTAAAACACAATAACTTTTCAACCCTATTATAGCTCTATGATATATCTTCATTTTCTCTTCTTTGCCTGCTAGGCAGATCTCACTCAAAGAGATACAAACCCACAAACTTTAGAAGCAATTGTCTTTATTATCTGCTCTATGTCTGCTAGGCAGATCTCGTTCAA
The DNA here is from genome assembly GCA_947846245.1 of Cerastoderma edule. Lineage (NCBI taxonomy): Eukaryota > Metazoa > Mollusca > Bivalvia > Cardiida > Cardiidae > Cerastoderma > Cerastoderma edule. The sequence goes on along the minus strand of OX401413.1, from coordinate 24,577,265 downwards.
AGAGATACAACCCCACAAACTTTAGAAGCAAAGGTCTTTATTATTTGTTCTTTGTCTGCTAGGCAGATCTCGCTCTAAGAGATACAAACCAACAAACTTTAGAAGCAAAGGTCTTTATTATCTGTTCTTTGTCTGCTAGGCAGATCCTGATCAACAAGATACAAACCAACAAACTTAAGAAGCAAAAATCTGTATTTTTCCTATCTTTATTGGCTTAGTATAAGGATCTGTTAAAGTCACAGTGTCAAAATAATGCACTTTGCACACATTTATAGGTGTATGTTCATGTATGTATGGAATCACTCATATATTGCACGGGCATATTGCAACAAGGAGAGTGGACTGTTCTCTCAAGATTGACAGACTCCATGTCTTTATTTTATGTCTATCATTGCTTAGCAAAACATAAAATTTGCTTTAAAATAGATAGTTGCCACTGATCAGATCTTTATCAGCATGTGTTTATGACACGACAACCTTGGTAGGCACCATCTTGCAAAAGAAAGGTTATGTTACACAGGGTTAATAGTAATGTATTCTTGTAAAATTTGTTAAAAAGTTGAAATGACTTTCCGAAATAATCTAATAAGCACAAAGTGTTTATTTTTGTCAGAAAAAAGTTGAAATGACTTTCCGAAATAATCTATGATAGTCACCAAGTGTTTTTTTTTGTCAGGTAGCTTGTGCACAACATACTCTATATTCGTAGGTTATTAGTTCTGCGGTTGTATGCAAGTTTACACAACTTGAACATGTGTTCACATGGGAAAGGAGTCAGTGAATTGAAAATAATAAATTTCAGTGAATTGAAAATAATAAATTTCTGGTTTTCAAAACTCTAGGATGAAGAAATGGGGCATTGACTGTCATTCTATAACTAAATAGTGTTGAAAACAAAATAAATTCCTTGTCAAACAAACCAGCCAACTTCTTGTTTTGAAGGATAACACAAGAGCCTCAGAGAAATCATGATTTTTTTTTATTTAAACATGCAATCAGTGTTGGTGTATGTTCAAGGTATTTATTTATATGCATGTTTACATTGCATCAATAACATCTCACTTATGTTACGATGCGGGCGTCGTAATGACGGAGGAAGAACCAGGGTTTCCCTTATCCCCCCTGATTTATGCCAATTTGTGGGACTTTTGACCCCTTATATAGGGAATTGTGAATGGAAAATGATGAGTTTTAGGGTCATATCCTGGAATTGAGGGTCATTTACTGTATAAATTGGGGGTCAGGGAAAACCTTCATCGTCAACTGCCCATAAGGGATGTTCTGGGTAAGCAATGGTTATGCTTAAAAAATTTTCATACAGGGATTTCTTTTACTTCACATCAACATTATTTCAGTTATGTTGGTTGAGTCTTATTGATGGAGGAAGACCCCCATGCTCAACTACCCATAAGGGCTGTTCTGTTAGAATATAGTTAAACCTTGGGATATGTACCAACTCATGGGAAAAGCTTAAGTAAATTTAACTTAAAGGATGTAATAAAAGACCCTCTGATAAAGACACTGAAGAGAAAACATGAAAGGAACTGTTGGATAAAGCTGTAGACATAAACAGGAACAATAGTCTAGTACAGCTGTAGATATGCATAACAGTCCTTTCTAGAAAAACTTTCTATTCAAGTTTTTGTTTCTTTTATTTCAGAGTCCTTAAATTGCTCGTGTATATATGCTGCATTACTTTTAAATATGGTAAGAAAACCATTAATTTCTTTGTTAATATTTTAAGTGAACGAGCAGGTCCAACTCTTTATACTCCTACAATTGTGCACCAGAGACCATTCTCCCATCCCCTTCATCGGCTTAGCCATGGAAGGTCTGGGAGGATGGCCTCTTGTCCACCTTCATTTTCATTAGGAGGAACTTATGTCTTCCCACCCAGACAGTCGTTATTGCCACCTCGTCACTTTTCTCCAGAAGTTAGAATGGTGGGGTTGTTTCCCCGTCAGTCGTTTAAAGAGACCTTTAGCCCATCCCCTTCATCGGTTCAGACAGGGATGGTCAGGGAGGATGGACTCTGCATTAAGGATACTTAATCTATTAATCTATTTATTTGTACTTATTTGTATGTGGTGCAATGCATTGTCAACAATCATTAAATTATCATTTTTATTATGTTATTCATTTTTATATTGTGGAACTGCTATGATGTATCAAAACCAATTAGGGTTTTGAAGTGTCTTGCGAAAGCACGCACCATTGAAAACAGTGGCACCAGTAGGGTTCAAACAATCGACCCAAAATTAATAACACTTACAAATGAGCTTGGTGAATTCCCCATTTGTTTCATCTTGAAGGAGATTTAGTAAATGATCACCACATTGACCGATGAGAAAAGCAGGGAAAAGCACGCAGACAAAGCGATCTTCTAGAATACAGTTAAAGCTTTGGATATGCGACTACTGATGGGAAAGCCGAAGTAAATTTGGCTGAAAGGATATAATAAACCCCTTTAATGAAGACACTGATGAGAAAAGACGTAGTGTCAATTTCAAGGGTGTAGTTCAACCCTTGAATAAGGGAAGAGATATGGGAAAAGTGGACAGCAAGTAAACTTTATAGAAAAAGTTCAACTCTTGGATAAGGGCAGACTAAGGAAAAAAGCAGATGCAAATTAAACTTAAAGGGATATAGTAAAACCCTTCAATAAGACATTCCGACAGGAAAACTCGTAAGTCAACTTAAAATTAAAGTTGAACCATTCCAAAAAGGGTACACTGATGGGAAAATTCGACATAGTCAACTTTAACGGAGGAATGTAATCATTACGCAATGGCACACTGCATGGAAAAGTTGACAAAGTCAACTTAAAGGGTTTAATATATTTTATATATATTTACAAGTCAGAAAGGGCACACTGATGGGAAAAACTGACTTAAAGTCAACTTAAAGGGTATAGTTCAACCATTCTGCAAGGGCAGACTGATAGGAAAAGCTGACTTAAAGTCAACTTAAAGGGTATTGTTCAACAATTCAGTAAGAGATTAATGATAAGAAACGTTGATATAAAGTCGACCTAAAGAGTATTAGCATTCAATCATTCAACAAGGGCAGAGATTGAAATTATTGGTATGAAGTCAACTTTTAGATTAAAGTTCAACAATTCAGTAAGGGCAGACTGATGGGAAAAGCCGACAATGTCAACTTAAAGGGTATATAGTTCAACCATTCAACAAGGGCACACAGCCTGAAATTATTGGTATAAAGTCAACTTTAAGATTAAAGTTAAGCCATTAGATAAGGGCAGACTGATGGGAAAAGCTGACAAGTCAACTTAAAGTGTATAGATCAACCATTCAACAAGGGCACACGGACTGAAATTGTTGGTATAAAGTCAACTTTAAGATTAAAGTGAAACCATGAGATAAGGGCAATTTGATGGGAAAAGCTGACAAGTCAACTTAAAGTGTATAGATCAACAATTCGGCAAGAGTATAATGATAGGAAACGTTGATATAAAGTCAATCTAAAGGGTATTAGCGTTCAATCATACAACAAGGGCACACTGATTGGAATTGTATATAAATCAATATGAAGTCAAGGTTAAGGGTATAGGTCAATCTTTCAATAAAGGCATACTGATGTTATAATTGCACATTGAGTGTACTTAGAGGACATGGTAAAACCGTTTGCAAATGACACACTGATGGGAAAAGCAGACAGTCCACCATGACGACTGCCACCTTAACCCTTTACCAAATGCCAATTTTTTTTAAAAGTAATCTTGTTAAGAGCAATTTCTCCTTTTCCTACAATGTTTTCCAGTCTTCCTCAACAAACTGGTCAAGTCTTGTTATTGTTTGGTAATGGGTTTAACGACTGGGCTAGCTAGGATCCCTGGCAGCTCATACTTTTCTTATCATGCTGTATGAAATATCAACATTGAAGGTGCAAATAATGCCAATGTTTTAACTAATGCCTATCATAGAATTGTCCCTAGAGAATGATCATACAGGAGCCTTAAGAATTAAAGTCAATTTCTTAATAACCCTAGCCCTCAAGTTAAATGTTCTGTAATGAACTATTTGTCCTTTTGCGAGTGTTTCTGATGTGTTTTGATATAGAAGCATCCACACAAGTCAATATAGAGTAATTTGTTAAATGAATTCTTCAAATTTTGGAACATTTTCAACAGACAAGATCAGTAATTGGCTAGACAAATGAATCTTATCTAGTCAAATTGTATTTTGTTTTCTTTTAAATTTGAATTTTTTTTATGTTGAAATGCAAACATCTAATACTTTTTTCAAAATCAAAGATAGGTAAATGTGGTGCTCTAAATCCATTGCTATGTGGAGTTGTCATTTCAATGTCATTTTCATCAATCAATCCAAACTATGACCAGTATTTTAAAGAAAATATTCATTGGCTTTACCTTTAGGCTTATCGTTGCTTATATATGTCAGTTATATTGAATTTGCAAATGCAGTGAAATAAATGAATAAAACGGTTTCCAAATAGACTATTAACTTGATTATATGTTGGAAAGAATAATTACAAAAGCCTACTTTCAAACTTGGGATCTCTGTTTACAATGTTGGACTTGCTATTGACTATAAGCTAGTGTGACTCAATTAAGATTGAAATATCACTTAAACAAAACCAAATGCTTTTTGAATTATTCAGTTATTTTCCATAAACCATTATGTATTCTATTTGTTTCAGAAAGGTAAACAAACACTTACTATTCTTTGTAAATATGCCTTTAATATTGTGTCAATAATTTTAATGTTAATTGTTCATGTTTACTGCTATGTCAACAGTTTTCCAATTATATTGTGACCTGGATTCACCAATACTAGGCTAGGGTTCTGACGTGTCTTGCCAAAGGACACTCCCACTAAACCAGAAGTACAAGACGGACTCACAACCTGTGACCCCAAGTTCCAGGACTACCACCTTAACCACTTTGCCACACAGGACCCTACTACCTATCCTACAGTCTGAAATGACTCCAAGTGTCTGGATTGGTCCATTGTCCTACCATGATATAGTATGTCTAATTGACTAGCATAAATATGCTCAAGCTTAGCCAACATAAGTCCTTAAAGTGGAGTGAAGATTAGGGCCACTTAGTTATCTAGATAGAGTCATACTTACCTGTATCCAATGTGAGGGGACCATGGGCATGTGCCCGTTCTCTGTCCTCAGCTGAATGAACCACAGAGTTTGTCCTTCAAACATGTTGAAACTTGTCATCTCATGTCGTGGTCCTTACGGCAAAGTTTATCATCCACATAACACTTGATGCCTCATTCTCTTGCCATTGATAATGAATGAATGAATGAATGGTGTTTTAAGGCGCATCGACAGCTAAGGTCATTTAGCGCGCATTATGATGATGTGGATGAATGGATATTTAAAATATTAACAGGTTAAAATGTATTTGTTTAAAGAAAAAATAAATAAGAATTTGTATTTAATGAACAAAAGTAGATAGAAAATTTGTAAAAAATTAATGATTGTTGATAGATTGTTTGTAATGAATGTGTGATATGAAATAAATAGTGTGTGATGAAAAAATGATATTGATAAATAAATATATATTTAGAATGTGTAAGGAATCACAATTTATTGTAAATCCCAACCTCTTTGAGAAAGGAAAGAATTAATTCAATCCTGACAGTCTCAAAAAGCTCAAAAATAGTGTTGACATTGAAATATTTTGCACGAATTCTTTGAAAATCAATGCAATCTAGCAATATATGTTTGATGGTAAAGGGTGTATTGCATGGAATGCATTCAGGTGCATCTTCCTTAGCCAAGAGCCAGGAGTGTGTAATGTATGAATGACCAATTCGGATTCGTGCAATTGTAACTTCCTCTCTTCGTACGGACCTGTAAGAAGGGTACCATTCTCCGAGGGTAGGCTTAATTGAATGCAATTTATTAAAAACATCATCATTCCATTTTGATTGCCAGATGGATGTGATGTAAGTTAAAATAGAAGGTTTAAAGTCGGTGTATGGTACTTTAAAATCTGAAATGGGAAGGTTAAGAGCAGATTTAGCGGATCTGTCCGCATGTTCATTACCCATGATACCAGTGTGGCTTGGAAGCCAACAGAACACAAGTCTGTTTGAAGACAAAATATGAGAGATCCTTTGAATAATTTGGCATACCAAAGGGTTCTCCAACTTTTGATTTGATAAGGCTTGCAGTACTGATAGAGAATCAGAAAATATAATAAATCGGGTGGAATTTGCATTTTCCACCAGGTTAAGGGCTAGATCAATAGCCCTTATCTCTGCAGAGAAGATAGAAGACTTGTCTGGAAGGCGGCATTTCTTTACCCTTTCTCCATATACAGCTGCAGCTGCAACCAAATCACCGTCCTTGGATCCATCAGTGTATATAGGTTTGTAGGAAGAATATTGTTCTTTTATCTCTCTATATTTACTTTGAAAGATAGCTCTATCTGTTTCTGATTTCTTATCAGAGGTAAGATGAAATAAAAAGTTTGCTGTGTCCAGTGTCCATGGAGGTATGTCAGATAACTTGTACTGGGCTATGGAATCAGTGTCTACCCCAAGATTATCCATAATGGGCTCCATGCGAATACCAAATGGGGCAATAGCATTTGGTTTCTGTTGAAAAAGGCGTTTGTATTGGGGGTTAAAAACTACTCGATGAGTAGGGTTAAAAGGATTGGATTTCAATTTTAAAAAGTATTGAAGAGATAGTTTTTCCCTTCTGTAATATAGAGAAGGTTCATTAGCCTCTGCATAGAGGCTGTTAACAGGAGATGTTCTAAAGGCGCCTAGGGCAAGCCTTAAACATTGGTTTTGTATTGGATCTAGCAGCTGGAGATAGGATTTACGGGCTGATCCATATACAATAGAACCATAATCAAGTTTTGATCGAATAAGGGATCGATATAGCCTTACCAGGACCTTCTTATCGGCTCCCCAATCTGAGTGTGCAATAACTCTAAGAATGTTCATTGCTTTTTGGCATTTCTTTTTAAGAGATTTAATATGAGGTAAGAAAGAAAGCTTTTTGTCAAAAATGACTCCAAGAAATTTGAATTCTGGCACAACTTCTAGTTTAGTATTGCCTAGAGTCAGATCGGGGTCTGGATGCAATCTACGAAGATTGCAAAAATGCATACATTTGGTTTTCGTTTTGGAAAACTTGAACCCATTTTCATCTGACCATATTTGTAATTTATTAAGGCATTGCTGTAGTTGGCGTTCAATAATATCCATGTTTCTGGAACAGAAACAAATAACAAAGTCGTCTACATAAAGGGAGCAGTCCACTCCAGGGTTTATAGCTTTAACAATGCTATTTATCTTAATGCTAAAAAGTGTAACAGACAAAATACACCCCTGGGGAACCCCATTTCCTGCTCGCGAGCACCTGACAAGGTGTTCCCAACACGAACGCGGAAGAGCCGTTCATCCAGGAATGCTGCAATGAATATAGGAAGGCGGCCTCTGAGGCCAAAATCGTGTAAATCTTTAAGTATACCATGTTTCCAAGTGGTATCATATGCACTTTCCAAGTCAAAAATACAGATACTACATGCTGCTTTTTAATAAAAGCTTCTCGAAGATACGTTTCGAACCGAACAAGATGGTCTAACGTACTTCGTTGTCGGCGGAAGCCACTTTGAACAGATACAATAAGGTTGTTCGATTCAAGAAACCAAACAAGCCTATCATTAACCATCCGTTCAAGAGTTTTACAGATGCAACTTGTCAAGGCAATCGGTCGGTAGCTGTTTGGATCTTTTGTATCCTTTCCTGGTTTTGAAATTGGAATGACCAAAGCCTCTCGCCAGCTGGATGGAAATTCACCAGTCTGCCAAACATTGTTAAAAATATCGAGTAAAATAGAAAGGGATGAATGTGGTAAGTGCTTGAGGAATTGATAGTGAATTTGGTCTTGACCTGGAGAAGTGTCATGTGATTTCTTCAAGGCCGATTGAAGTTCTTTAAGAGTAAAGAGTTTGTTGTAATGCTCTTCATTTTTAGAAGTAAAATTGAGCTTTGATTTCTCCGCTCTTGTTTTAAAGGTCTGAAATTTTTAGAGTAGTTCTCAGCAGAGGACTTCATCGAGAAAGTCTCTGCCAAGGTATCTGCTATGTCCTGAGGGTTATCTATTTCTTGGTTGTTTGAAGTCAGGTGACTAATATGAGATGGACCTTTGCCATTCATTTTACGAATCATGTCCCAAGTCTTTTTGGTCGAGGTGCGACTATTAAGTCTAGAGACATAATCTCTCCAGGACTTGCGCTTACTTGTTTTAATTGTGCATCTTGCCTTTGCACGGCGGATACGGAAGTCGTTAAGGTTTTCTTGTGTTGGTCTCAGGTTAAATTTCCTGAGAGAGGCCTTTCGTTCCCTAACGGCTTCCTTACATTCAGAAGTGAACCAAGGTTTATCTGGACGTTTGGGATTTGTCGAGGTCTGAGGTATAGACTGTTTGGCTGCATCAAACAATAAAGAAGAAAAAAGGAAGGAAGGGTCCTCACAGTCCTCAAATGCATGGTGAACAATATTCTGTTCACAAAGCATCTGGAATTTACTCCAGTTTGCTTTGGACAACTTCCATTTTTGAGGACGATCAAGGACTGAAGGTTTATTTTCATTTAAAATAATAGGGAAGTGATCACTTCCACAAGTGTCTTCTAAACATCTCCATGAAAAATCAGGGAGAAGTACTGGACTGCAAAAAGAAAGGTCAATAGAAGAATATGATCCTGAAGCTGGATGCAAATATGTTTTTGCACTTGGATCGTTCAGGAACGAAAGAGAATTTACAGACATAAAATTCTCTATTTGATCACCACGGCGGTTCGTATCTGTACAACCCCATATGGTGTTATGTGCATTAAAATCACCAACAAGTACAAATGGTTGAGGTAGTTGAGATATCAAATCATCAAGACTACCTTGGTGTATAGGTTTATTTGGTGGAAGATATAAAGAGCACAGGGTAATAGTGTTATGTAAAGATAATCTCACAGCTACAGCTTGAAGGGAAGTATCAAGCTGTATGTGCCTGTGAGGAACACTGTTATTAACAATGACAGATACTCCACCTTGGGCTTTATTGCCTTCAGTGTAAATCTTGTTATATATAGAATGAAATTTGAGGGAGATAGTGTCATCCTCCCTCAAGAATGTCTCTTGAAGACAAAGTGCAGCAGGTTTGTGATTATCAATCAGAAGTGACAACTCATCAAAGTTGGCCTTCAGACCTCGACAGTTCCATTGGATAATTGGATTAGCCATTGCGCTAAAAAGTAAAATTAAAAAAGTATAAAAAACCATTCTATAATTCATTGCAGCAGATTAAAAAGTTAAGAAGCAGGTGACTTGGGGTCCTTGGTATTTGGTTTTTTACCCCAATCATCCAAAGAACCCCCCCATATGGACTGCTCGACATCTGAAGAGTCGCCTTCAAGGCACTCTTCAGTGTCCATTGCATCAAGGACTTCAAAATTGTTCGAAGTTGCAATGGGGGTTCTTGCGACAGAACTTGTCGCAGCACCTGAGTGTTGTTCATCATTTGAACAAAACGATTTTTGTTTGAGAAGGTTTTTCCTTTCTTTCTTAGAAAGAGAAGGGTTTGCCTTTGATCCAGAAGATGGACCATTGGAAGAAGAAATAGATTTTTGTTGTTGTTTAGACTTTGATTCAGAGGCAGGTTGTTTAGCTTTAGATGTTGATGCAGGTGTTGGTGCAGAAGTATCTTTTGGTGTAGTTGCAGGTTTTGGTGTGGCAGTAGAAGGTTTTGGTGCTGATTGAGGTTTGGGTGCAGAAGTAGATGGTTTGGGTGCAGTTGCAGGTTTTGGTGTAGGAGGTGGCTGTTTTGCTATGTATGATGATAAAAGTGGTGCTGGGACCTTGCCCTTCAGCTCCTCTGCCATTTCTGGAAACTTCCCCAAAAGAAGTTTGAGGAGAAGATCGCAGGTATGGCAGTCTTGCTTCGGGGAGGCTACTGCTGAGTAGCTGTTCCCACTGACAAGTCTTTCCTTGTCCTGCTTTTGTTGCAGGACAAGTTTGCGTGCTTCTGCAAAGGAAATGCCTTCCTTGTACTTGATGGTCAGGATATCCTTCTCATCTTTCCAAGTTTGACACTCCTTCGCATAGGCAACGTGACCAGACTTGCAGTTGAAACAGCATGCAGGTGCGGTGCAGTGTTCAGTGCTGTGATCTGCGCCTACAAATGCGCATCTAGCACAGACTGGTGTGTTGGTGCATTTTGTGGTGTGGTGACCAAATCGTTGACATTTGAAACAACGAAGAGGGTTAGGAATGTATGTGTCTACTTTTAAGGATTCAAATCCAATTTTAAGTGTAGGTGGAACTGTGGGACATGAGAAAGTGATTATGTAAGTGTTAGTGTTTTTCAACACTCCATCTCTTTTGACACTGATGCGTCTGATATCAGTGACAGACTGTGACTTTAAGTTCTCCTTGATGTCGTCAAGAGAGGAGCAGTAATGGAGGTCCTTGCAACGGATGACTCCCTTACATGAGTTGAGTGATGGATGTGGGTATACTTTGACTGCTTGTTTGAATAGAGTTTTATGTTTGAGTATGTTGATTGTTTGTTGCTTTGTGAAGCATTCAATTAGTATGGTGTTGTTTTTGAGTTTTTTGACAGATTTTGGTGTACCGAGAATACTTTTGATTGTTTTCTCGATAACAAATGGTGATATGTGTGTGATTGGTTTGACTGAGTCTTCTGCTTCAACCACAATAAATCGTGGAAAATTTAGTGGTGACGGAGAAGACTCTGCCTCTGAATCGCTGTCAGAAAGGGTACGCTTGGCAGCTTTTTTATGGGATTCCATATTAATTTAAAAAGTTCACCATCCTTGGTCCCCGCCCACCATGGAGCCCAACAAGGGGACTTAATCTGGGGAAACCCATCGCAGATCAAGTCAGGGTTACAAGGATGGTATACTCAGGGTGAAAGGGCTAGACTGGACAAATGTGTCCCAAAAGATGTCATTCCAAGCAAGCGACATAAATTTGGGATGATACAGGATGTCAATCAAACACCAAATCTTTCATCTGATTGACCCATGGGCCACCGTCATGGGGTACTAAAGGTGAAGAAATTTCAAATAAATTTGAAAATATGTTGTATGGTGGAAGATTGATGAAAAAACAAGTTGCCCATGACAAGGCATGACCAGCCGATTGATCAGGTCGGGCCTTCCTGACCTCTCGTTTAGCCCAAATTCAGGCCAAAGTGGTGTATTGAAAAAACAGGGTATTAACTAGCCTAACCCTGGATTCTCTCAACCACCAGGATCCCTGCATCAGGCGACACGAGTCGCAGCCCACGGCAAACGGGCAGGCACTTGGTGGGGTTCTACCACTCAGCAGCGCAGTGGCAGGACAATTTCTAACCCCCCGCCCTGCCATGGGGGGGGAGTTTGAGCTGTACTATCCCACAGAAGGACAAATGGTTCTGAAGAGACCAATTAAATCTGAGAAATCATTGACCAAGAGTGAAACGCATTAAAGTCAGATAGAATAAGGATTTGCTTTGTATGTGTTTAATGCTGTATCAACAATTTTGCAGTTATGTAACAGCTTTCCTGGATCCACCAGTACTGGGCTATGACTCTAAAGTGACTTGCCAAAAGAGGATTTGTATCATTTTTTCAGTTAAGTAATTCCATCAATACTCAAATGAATGAATGAATTAATAGGGTGTGAAGGTGCATGGACAGCTTAGGTCATTTAGCATGACTTGTATTCGAAAAAACAGCTTTTGATTACAACTTATGGAGAGCCATTATAAGGACTATTCAAAAGAATGAGTTTTGACCATGATGGCGTCTGTAAAGGTTATTCCTTGTTCATTAAATATGACTGCTTTCTTTTAAATTCTCATACTTTAACCCAGGACAATTTATATGTCAAGCTTAGAGTCTGAGTAGATTCCCTGTGAAAATGGACAACATGGAAACAGCAATGCCAGCTGTGACAATTTTGCTGATAAATTTTCTTTTTGTTCCAAAGACAAGCCCTATTACTGCAAAATAAACGATACAATGGACAGCAAGTGATTCTATTACGAGTCAAGAGTCATGAAAGCATACATTCTTCAAGGATGACCTTTAAGAATTAATAATGATTTTAAGTCATATTCTGACCATCAGAGTGAAATAAGTGTGTTTGGTGACTGTACTCTATGGAATACAAGGGTATTCAAACCACCCCAAGGCTGTGAACTATTGCTCAATGAAATGCACAATGGCGATATTGGAATGGGCAACATCAAAACTCTGATGTTTATATGTATGGTGGCCTGAAATGGACATGAATATTCAATTGACAACTGTCAACTGACAATCCTAAAATAATTATAGCAAATAAAGTTTCAGAAACTAAAGAATATAGCTAATGCTATAAACTATGATGTATGATAAAAAAGAAAACATTAAATGTGCTTTTGAGCAGGGGATTTGGAGCATTAAGGAGCACATTTTAACCAAGGTGAAAATCAAGAGGCATGGATCATGTCTAAGAACTGCAAATTGAGTTCTAACGTTTTGATGCTTCACCAAATGAAGTTGAAGCTGTACTATGCCATAGAAGGGAAGATGGCTCGGAGAGACCAATTAAACCTAAAAGAGCATTGACCAAGAGAGATGCATTAAAGTCAGAAAAAATAAGAATTTGCTATGTATGTCTGATGCCGTATCAACAATATCTCAGTTAAGTAACAGCTTGCCGGACCATAGGTGTTGGTGGGGCTCGAACCCAGAGGCCTTGAGTTCTTAGTCCGCCAACTTAACCACTGGGCCAAACAGGACATTCACTGAATCTAGCACAGCACAAATACCAGCATATATGTTGCTAAGAGAGAAGATGAAAACTTATTTAGATTGAGTTCCACCTTATCTCAGAGAAAGGGTAGAGAGGAAGCAATCTCAACGACATTAACCACCCATGTAAGACTAGAGAGCATTTGAATAAGGATCTCTACAGTATGTTTTTGATAACAATGTTTCATTGTCTCGTGTGGTTAACCCTTTACCAAATAATAACGACATTTTTGAGTATGGGGAATAATGGGCCTAGGCCGTTTCTTCCCCCCCCCCTTCAAACTAGGTTTGTAAGAGAGGGGGAACGAAACTGCTTAGGCCAGTTCTTTCCCCATCGCAAAATCATTCTTTAGACAGGGCAGGGAGAGGGGAGAAACAGCCTAGGCCAGTTCTTTCCCCATCGCAAAATATTTTTTTGAGAAGGGGGGGGGGGGGTATGAGAAAATGGTCTGGCCAGTTCTTCCCCCACTGCAAAATGAGCATTTTGAGAGGGGGGGAATAAAAGGCCTAGGCCCTTTAACCATCACATAATCATTACACCTGATCAAGTAAGGCCAGGGGAGACAATTTTGTTGATGAATTATCTTTTTAAAACAAACCCTGTTTCTGCAAAACAGACAAAGGCAAGTGAGTGGTCCTTTTAAAAGTAAAGAGTAATGAAAGCATTACATTCTTTAAGGATGGCCGTTTGAGGTTGATAATGATTCAAAGCCATATTCTTACCATCAAAGAGAACTGAGTGCTTTTGGATATTGTACTTTATGTGAAACCAGGGTAATCATAAAAAACCCAAGGCTTTGAATTATTCTCAATAAAATACATGATGGCCATATATTGGAATGAGGGAGATATGATAGGATATCCGTATGTATGGTGGCCTACATGGACATGAATAATCAATTGAAAGGGTTTCCTTGTTCAATTGTAAGACCGGAAACCAAAGGGGCATTACATTTTTGGGCTTAGCATAGAAAACCATGATCAAGAATTCATATTAATTTCACTTATCTGTTCATGGAAAATATGCTTTTATGGAAATTCAAGCACATGCTATATAGATAGACATGTAGCCAACTTCAATATCAGAAGCAATAACCGAGTTGTTACAACAATCACTTTTTGAAAATGGATTGCCAGATGTCATCATTTTGGACAATGGAAGTTGTCTTATAAGCTTAAAATTTCAAAACTTCACACTGTTCCAATTTAGATGGAGTTTTAATTCCATAGCAACAATGTTTCAGTTATGTATCTGTTTTACTGGATCCACCAGTACTAGGAAAGGGCTCTGAAGTGACCAACCAAAGGACACTGCCGGACCATAGGTGATGGTGGGGCTCAAACCCAGAGGCATTGAGTTCTTAGTCCGCCAACTTAACCACTGGGCCAAACAGGACTTTCATTGAATTTAGCAAAGCACAAATACCAGCATATATGTTGCTAAGAGAGAAGAAGAAAACTTGTAATGGTTTAGTTCAATCTTATGTTGGAGAAAGGGTAGAGAGGAAGCAGTGTCAACATTTTAACCACCCATGTAAGAATAGAGTGAATTTCAAGACGGATCACTACAGTATGTTTGAATAACATAGGTTCATTGGTCTTGGGTAGTTAACCCATTACCTAACAATAACATTTGACCAGTTTCATGCAGACCACTCTGGAAAATATTGAGGAAAAAGGAGATATTGCTCGCAATGAGCAACTTCTCCTTTTCCCACAATATTTTCTGCCCTATCAGAAGATTATTCAATTTCATCGCATTTAAAAATGTTGGCTTCAAATCTTTCAATTTGGGATAGTCAAATATTTTGGCTTTTGGTAATGGGTAAAAAGGATCTGCAGTCGCAAAAAGGGGCTTTGTATCATATCAAATAAAGCAAAGTAATCAAAATAGGGTCAAAGAGCATAAAGACCAGATGAAAAAATGATATAAAAATTGTTATGAGAAAAGTGGATCAGAAAATCAGAAAATCCATGGGATGAAGAGTAAGGTTCTCTTTCATATTGAAGAGCTAGAAAAACAATTCAATAAAACTTGAATTCACTTCAACTCCAAATGAGAACTGTGGAGGAAAAAAATTGTATGGAGTTTAATATCAAATCAACAATTTTTCAGTTATGTTAGGCAAGAAAATGGTTGTTCAAAATAGAAATGAGGAAAAATAAAAAAGCGAAGATATGTTTATAGAGTACCAGGAAATGTAATATAGTCCAAGGGAGATAAGTCATGCAAAATAGCTCAAATAGTACTGCAAGAGTTATACTTTATTTGGTGAAACACAACTGAGAGATGTATTAAAGTCAGAAAGATCGGGTATCATTTTTGGGGTTAAAAAATTCCATCAACACTATGTACTAGAGAGCAATGATGAAAGGACTATTCAAGGGACGCAAATTGTTTTTATCATAATGGTTTCTCCAAGGATTGTTCAGTGGTCATCGAGTTTGGGTAATACAAATTCTCATGAATAATCTAGGAACGTATAGTATAGGTCATGCAGAGATTGTAGCAGAGTCCGGGTGAAAATGGAGAATCCGGAACCAGCCATGCCCTGTTACTTCAAAACAAATAAGACAATTGACAGAAAGACTTGTGGTCCTATATTGATAGTCATGAAAGCATATGTTCTTTAAGGATGACCATTTAAGATTGATAATGATTTAAAGTCCTATTCTAACCATCAGAGTAAACCAAGTATATTTGGTGACTGTATTCTATGGAAAACAAGGGTAAGGATACCACCCCTAGGCCATGAATTATTGCTCTATGTAATACATAATGACCACATTGGAATGGGCAAGTTGGAAAACTCTGGGATCTTCATATATATATATGTATATATAGTGGCCTAACATGGACATAAATATTAAAATGAAATTGTGTCACAGATCAAAATTAGGACAGAAACCAAAGGAACAATGTTTCTTGAAATTGGCCTTGAAGACAATGGTCCAAAAATCTATATTGATTATAATGGTCTGTTTATAAAGTAACAATGGTTGGCCAAGTTGTTTTCCACAAATGGATTGCCAGGTCATGATTTTCAGACAATAGAAGTCGTTTTACTAGCACAGATTTTAATACATCAATGGAATGAACCACATTACCATGGCACCATATCATCCATCAACAAATGGATTAGAAGAATAAGTGGTTAAGAATTCCATTGAATAGCAAGGAACAGCTTCCATACAAATAGAAGTGTCCAGATTCCTTCACTTTTGAAAATCTAGCAAAGGACAAATGCCTGCGGCGCTGTTGGTCAATTAGAAAATGAATGAATACTTGTTTAGATATAACCCATTACCAAACAAAGACATTTGACCAGTTTGTTGCACACGACTCTGGATAACATTGTGGGAAAAGGAAAAACTGCTCTTGTCGAGCGATTTCTCCTTTTCCCACAATGTTTTTTGCCCTATCAGAGGAGTAGTTTTCCATTTCATCACAAATTGAAATGTCGTCTGCAAACTCTTTCATTTTCAGACTGTCGAGAATCTGGCGTTTGGTAAAGGGTTAAGATCAGCCTAACCTCAGAGAAAGGGTATAGAGGAAGCAGTGTCAAAAATGAATTGACCATCCATGTAAGAATAGAGTGAATTTGAACATGATATCTTATAGTGTGAGTTGAATATCACAGAGTGCATGGTGATAAGGTTTTAAAGGGCATATAGTTGAGATGTCGGGATCTGTTTCATACATGTTAAAATAAAAGTGAATTTCAAGAAGAATAAGACTTTCAAAATTACACAGGTTTATGTTCTTATGGTTCTGCAGTTGGGAAAAGGGGCTTTGATTGTACCATTTAAAACAGTGATTGAAATATGGCCAAAAGGCATATAGACCAGGTGAGAAGGAGTTACAAAAATGATAATTGGGATAGCAAATCAGAAAATCAGGACTTTATTCCCTTGACTTGGGAAGAGGCCAAAGCCTGTTGAATTTGGGAAGATTTAACAATGATATTGCTTAATCAGGAAGCCAAAAAGCTTCTATAGCTTTGAACTTTTGGGAAAACTGCATGACTTTAAAGAAATTTCCAATAAGGAAGATGCATTTATTAGGCCCCTGTTATATAACAAGAAAAAGCCCAGAACATGCATGGGGTAATGGGTGAGAAAAAAATGTCTGTTTTCAAATTGGGGAGTTAAAAACACCAGTCCAAATAAAACTTGTGTTAAGGACCAAGAGACTGAAATCGAATGGATGGAAACAGACAAACTGAAAACAGTACAAAAGCCCTCAAGACCAGAAGGAGAATGAAAGGAAACCTGTTAACCCATTACCAAACAATAACCACATTTAACATCTTTGTTGCAGACGACTCTAGATAACATAGTGGGAAAAGGAGAAATTGCTCTTAATGAGCAATTTCTCCTTTTTCCACAATGTAATCTGCTCTATCAGAAGAATGTTTTTCAATTTCATCACATTTTGAAATGCCGTCTGCAAACTCTTTCAATTTGGGACAGTTGAACTTTGGTGTTTGGTAAAGGGATAACCAAGACTGCATGTAGACAAGATGAGGCTGTTTGATATACATAGTTTTCAAACCACAGGTCAGGACTGAAGTGTTTTAAGTAACACCATAAGTAACTACATATTAAAGACGTTTTGGAGCAAGGTTCTGTTAAGAAATCAAAGGTGTTTCCAAACCTCGATTGATAGTTATATGCTAGAAGAGAGTTGTGAGTTTTGAAAAAAAAAGAAAGATCTCTGGAGGATATGTGGTTTATATTGAGACTACCAGAAATGATATTGTAGTCCAAGGAAGGTAAATCCTGCAAATTAGTTGAATCGTTCTGCAAGTTATTCTATTTACTCTGATTACTTCCAGAGGTTTTGTACCCAAAGTAGTTCTGGAAACTTTGAAATGCAAACATGTATGCTATGCATTTGCTCAAGATACATGAGGGGGGCTTGGAGACTTAATCTGATATTTTGAGGATTTAAGCCATAAATTAAAAGCGACTTTGTTGATTATTTCCTCCCAACTTGATCTAGAGGATGAATAAAGATGGCAGTTAACTGCCCTGACCTCATATCATAAGTGAAAATAGACGGTGGTAAAGACTTTTCATAAAGATTTGAAGTAACAGATCCAGGTTGAGATCTTACTGATTCAGCCAAACAACCCTGTTTTATCAGACTTTATGACTGGATACAAAGTAACCGATTCACAAGCAATTTTAACGAATGTAAACGCCATAAGCATACAGAGAAGAAATCAAGATGATGAAGCCCTGGTTCCTTTGGTGTTTAACCCATTACCAAACAATAACGACATTTGACCAGTTCGTTGCAGACAACTTAAGAAATCATTGTGGGAAAGGGAGAAATTGCTCTTAAAAAGCAATTTCTTCTTTTCCCACAATGTTTCTGCCATATCAGAAGATTATTGTTCAATTTAATCATATTTTGAAATGTCATCTGCAATCTCTTATAATTTTGGACAGTCGTAAATTTGGCGTTTGGTTATGGGTTAAGGACTGAGCATGGACAGTACATCAATGGAGGAATAGGGAACCTTGTGGAAGGCACTATAGATTGGCTAAATTAAGTATTTTTGTATAAAACAAAGAAAGGGTGCCAAAGAGTAAGGCAACACCTTTTAATGTCAACTACTCTTCAATAAAAAGAAGTGAGGTAATGTATCATGAATTAACACAAAGAATATAACCTATGATAATGAAACTAAGTTATGCAGGGTTTTCCCTTGACCCTTTGATTAATGCTTATTTGCAGGACTTTTGACTCCTTACTAATGGAAATATGAATGGAGAGTTCTGATCTTTAAAGGTCATATCCAGGAATTGGGGGTCATTTGCCTTATATGTCTAGGGTCAGGATAAATGCTAGTAATACCTTGTTTCTGGTATTTACTGCATGTCAAACTCAGGGATCAGGAAAAGTCATTTTTGTTGGTGTTGGACTGATTTTGGTTTAAGAGGACCTTGTAAATATGTGAACAATTCTGCACACTTGTTTAAGAAGTACATGTAGCAATTGTTCCAAGAAAACCAAGAATATTGATTACTTTGAGGGCCTCAGGGCTTCCCCTTGAATTGGGATGAGGCCTCGGCCTGTTAATTTAGGGCAGTTTTATTGCTTAAATTGTTGATTTGGGGAACCACAAAGCTGGTGTGACTTTCAATCTTTGGGAAAACTGCATGACTTCAAAGACATTTCCAATAGGAAAGGTGCCTTTCATAAGCCCCCTGTACATAATGCAAAAAGGCCCTGGGCCTTTTTCCTCAAATTGGGAAGAGGCCTAGGCCTGTTGATTTTTTTAGAAATTGTATTGATAAAATTGCTGCAAATGGGAATCAAAGAGGTGGAGTGAAATTTGGGAAAACTGCATGATCTTAGAGCACTTTCCGAATGGAAAGGTGCCTTTTAAGGGCCCCTGTTATACAAGAAAAGGCCTTGCATTGGGTCCAATAATGCATGTTATGCTGCCAGAATTCAAGAACAGATAGGTGTGTTTGTATTGTAAGTTTGCTTCCCTCGCAAATGCAATGCGTTTTATTCATATTGAACAGCTTTAATGGTCATCATGTGAATCAATAAATAGAATCTTAAAGAATTAAAAAACAGACCTCAAACCCTTTTTATCTTCCATAGCAATCATCTACCATAACAATAAGACATTTCTAAGATATGTTTTGAGAAACTGAAAGCTCCGAGACAAAACAAGATTCATATCTAATGTTTGGTCAAATAAATTTTGAAAATGGGGCAGTCGAAAATTTGGTGTTTGGTAAAGGGTAATTAATGCATGAGAGAAATAAGGGTAATTAATGCATGAGAGAAATAAGTTATCTGGGGTGGGAGGGTGAAGAGGTGTTCCAAGTGTTTCAGCCATTGAGATTTGGACATTTCCTGATCCCTGGGCAATGATTTAGCTATAGGACTGCATTCCATGGAGACATCTGTACATGGATAGGGCTCCTCAGGGTCTTTCCCAAAAACAAGCTCAAGAAAGAGGTAATGATGGGGATTAAACATAACCCCACTGTTACATGTCCAACTGGGTAATATTTCCAAAATCTTAATTACTTGGCCACCCAGGACCATTGAATGAAAAATTAAATTAACATTGAATAATGAGTTTTCAAGTTCAATTTTACTTTCTATGGTCTCAAAAGTTATCTGCTTCAAAAGGTCGAAACTATGACCATTTTATTTTTGACTGGCAGTGTTTATACAACAGAAAGGTGTAATAGACTTACTATAAGTTTGCATGCCACCCTGGGTAAAGGGTTTTGGTTCATGGTGTAATACAGGCTGGTTTGGAAACCAAGATGTCTGAGGTGTGCATGAGCAAATATTTCTTTTAAGTTGGTCTTTTGTATCCTTGATTCATTGTAAGTTTCTAGTTTAAAGTTCAATATTTCTTGGCTTTTCTGTGAATTCTTTTAAATGAGTATTGAATTACACTTCCAAGATCAAAATATTAGGGGTTGGGGGATATATTCTATAGATGGGGGGGAATGGGGTTGAATAATGGTGAATATTTCTTCAAAATAGAAAAAAAAACACTAGTTGGTCACACTTAATTTCTTTTCTATGTGTTCAAAATAAGCCATATTGTGACTTTTTTGTTTTGGGTTTTAGGAATGGGTTGGGTACTGGACAATTTGGGAAAAATCGCATTTTCTCTAAAATTTGGAAGTTTTCAGGAATAAATAAATTCAAACATAAGCCTAATTAGGAAATGTGGAAAAAAAGTTAAGTTGTCTGAGTAGATTTGTTTGGTAATGGGTCCATATAACAGGACTACTATTTATCATTAATGATGAATTGGTAATGGGGTTAAATCCTGTGTTAAAAGTTTTTTCAGTTATTTTATAACTTTTCTTGGATTTATCAATTCTAGACCAGACTCAGATGTGTCTTGTCAAAGGACACACTTTCATTAACAGCAGCACTGTAACTTGGTAGCAGGGTTTCTCCTTGACCACTTGATTTATACTATTTTGGAGAACTTCTGGCCCCTTATATATGTGGAACCATCGGAAATAACCTGTTGTTGAGGAGAGGACCAATAATTTGACCCTTAGTACAATGCTGGGTAATTTTCTAAATATACATTTGTGTGTTGTCTGCTTTTCAAAACCTTCAATATCTCCTTAATATTGTTGAAGAAAGATATCCAGAATAGCATATATTTCAGATAACAGGCCAGCCGCCAATTTACTTTGTGGCTGGCCTGGATCTAATTGGTTTGCATAAGCATGAAGTTGGTTCCAGCAACTTAACGTTAAACAGTCTTGCCTATATCAAAGAATTCGGATGAAAACATAAATTAATTAAGCAAGCCTTTGGCTTTATTGGCACCAAAAGCGGTGGAACAGAATCATGGTACATGTTCCACGTGGTCGACAAAATGGCGCCAACATCTTGCTGACATTATTTTTCTTCCATGTGGTACAATAATTGGCCCTTTTCAACCCATGCAAACAAAGAATATTAAATGCGTTCACCAAAGTTTGCAAACTCGAGACATAAATTAGTAGGCATTGGCATAAAAGTTGTATTCAAACATTCCAAAAAATCGATCAAAATGAAGAACAACAATAAGCATGTCCGTTACCTCTAAAAGTTGAATTCGAAGTGACAGAATACCACGTGAGTTTTATTTTCGTGTACTCGAAAAGAAATCTCGAGAAAATCATGCTGCACGATTTTTAACCTAATTTTACCTGGTAACCCATAGTTTTACGTTTAATATAGAGACATGTACTGTCTTCTTAGTATACAACAATTTCTGTGTGACCCATTACCAAACAATAACGACATTGACCAATTTCTTGAAGGCGGCTCTGGAAAACATTGTGGGAAAAAGGGGAAATTGCTCTTAATGAGCAGCTTCACCTTTCCCCTCAATGTTTTAGCCCTAACAGATGATAACTTCAATGTCATCACAATTTGAAATGTCGTCTGCAAACTCTTTCAAATTGGGACAGTCGAAAATGTGGGTTTTAGTTAATGGTTAAGCACTGTTCCGAGCATTTTGTAGAACTTTGTAGAAGGTCCGTCAACTATGCCTTTGGTAGCGGGTTCGATATAGAGGCTCAGGCAAACCAATGTTAAAAACATTATTGTAAAACTATTTAAGTGGCTTCCCTCTGTGGAACGCTGGGAAGGGACGAATAATGACAGTACTTGTATGGATCGAGCAAGTGTTGCAATATAACTGAAAAAAAGAAAAATAATTGTTTAAGAAAAAAGAAATTAAATGCGTGAACTTTGTGAGAGAAAGGTTTCTGTGAGACGCTGGGTAGGAACGAATAAGGACAGTACTTTTATGGATCCAGCAAGTGCTGCAATATAACTGAATGATAAATAAAGAATTGTTAAAGAAAAAAGAAATTGAATTCGTTAAGTTTGTGAGAGAAAGGTATCGCTGAGACAGTTTTCATCGCGTATTACTTCCACACAAAATTGTTTCCAACATTCAAGTGTATAGCCCAAATTACCATGTGAAATACAATAAGGGCTACACCATTCTCCTTTTTAATTATAATTAGCATTAGATATTTCACGTGTAAAGCCTTTTCAGGAGTTTAAGAAGCAACACCAACACAGAACCCATTGCATGTCACCTTCAATGCAAAGGCCGAAATTATTGCTTTACACTCGAGACGAATTTGATACTGGTTTCCATTTCAGATTCATGGTTAGATTTTTTATTTAGCCCTTTACCAAACGCCGTATATTCGACTGTCCCAAATTGAAAGAGTTTGCAGACGACATTTCAAAATGTGATGAAATTGGAAAGTAATCTTCTGATAGGGCAGAAAACCTTGTTGGAAAAGGAGAAAATGCTCGTTAGAAGCTATTTTTCCTTTTCTCATAATGTTTTCTAGAGTCGTCTGCAACAAAGTGGTTCAACGTCGTTATTGTTTGGGTTAACTGACTTTTATATAATGCACCATAGGCGTTGGAGCCGGGGGCCGGGGGCGCCCCCCTATCCAAACAGGGGGCAGAGTATACTTTGCCCCAATATTCACAATTGAAGATGGAAGATGAAGATTTTTGAAAAGAAAAAAATATGAAAGAAATGGAAGTTAACAGCAGAATTAATATTATAGTGTATTTTGTGCTTTATTTAATACCAATTCGCCTTTTGTTACGAACAATAACAAAAACATTTTGACGTCATCATCGCAAATGGCAATCTGAATACATCGGGTTTATCCAATGAAATCTCAGCTCACGGAAAGTAGTTTCGACTAACGAAAACAGTGATGCAAAACGTACTCTAAGCAGTCAGACCCTATATTGTATTTTAATAAATCTCTTTTTTTTTCAGAATTGTAGACGTACTCGTGGCTGTGACAATATGCTTTCCGCATGAGATCGAGACTTAGCCTATCCTATTTTCTTTTGGTTATTTTGTCTTAATTAAGATGTACATTTTCATACGCTTTCTTTTAATTCATTTAATGATATTGATTTTGTAGACGCATGGTTAGTCATGAGAAAGTTTAGGAACATTTATTCTTTGACCGGTCCTCATCCGAAGTTGCCCCCCCCCATGTTGAAAACGCTCCTACGCCTATGTGTACACCTAGGATTTTATATTCTATTACGACGAAGAATGTAATACTTAGTTGCTCAAGGCTAATGAGAGACAGTGATGTGCACAAAATGTGAGCTCCCACTACTCTACCATATCAACGTATAGTCAAACCTTAATTAGTTTAAACTTATTCAGTTTACATCGATTGTGATGGAAGCTTGAAGCTTATTCTCGACGACTGCACTGCACCACTGTCGCCTACCTAAACCTTAAGTAAGAAACCACCTTCATATTTTCATCATTTATACTGTGTTAAATATCCTCCACATACGACTTATCCAGCAATTGTGACAGGGGAAGACATGTATCATTACGACAATCTTACTTTCTATGCATTGTTGTTGTCGTCAGTAGATGCTTTTAACGTCAAATTTTCATCATACACTCATGTATACGGCTACGAACAGATAGCATTAAATCAATCAGAGTGCTAGTTTCACAGAAAGCTATTTCATGATATGCATCCTGTATAAAGCTGAAATTATCTTCTGAAACCCTTCGTAAACTGTCAAACTTGTTTTATGCGACCTCTGGGAAAGAAGCCAATATCGTCGATCGTATACCTGCATGATGACCATCGGATAACCCTTTACCAAATGTTGAATTGTCTACCGTACCAAATTGAAAGAGTTTGCATACGATATTTCAAAATGTGATGAAATTGAAAAAATGATTTTCTGATAGGACAGAAAACATTGTGGGAAGAGGAGAATATGCTCGTAGAGAGCAATTACTCCTTTTCCTATAATGTTTTCCAGAGTCGTCTGTAATAAACTGGTCAAATGTCGATATCGTTTGGTAATGGTTTAAAGAGACTCTACATGTATTTGGATTAAACATCGCGTTTTAGACGATTTTGTATGTAACATATGGGAAATCGCTCATACTGCATCTCGTTTCTAGTCACGAAGGAAATGACATACATCCAGGGTCTTGTTGGAACGAAGTTGCCCAGATATACAGATGGACTGATGGCATGCAGATCCACCTCTCCTTGGTTGTAGGTCCACGAGCCGAGTGTGAGACTGCAGGAGGCGAGGCCTATGCCGTGGTATATAGAACAACTCTATAGAAAGTATTGAAGGTCACAGGTGGGATGTATGTGACCTTGCCATCGGTGTAAATTGTGGCCCTCACGTCTTTGGTGATTGACGTGAAACCACAGGTGCTTGAAACAATCTGCATATGGTATATAGTGCATATATTGACTTGTGCCTGAAACCATCCACGTGGAGAAATAGAACCAATCAACCTTTAAAATGCTGGGTAATTTTTCTAAAAATATATGTATGTGTCGTCTGCTTTCCATAACCATGAAGGTTGACCTAGACAGTAAGCTGGTATTCCCAAGTATAGTACAGACAAACCTTAGGCCAGATATGGTGTTATAGTCTAATCCAGGAAAGCGACTCATCGTGATTGAGTTGACAATACCCTGGGAAACCAGATGTAAGGAGGCATATGAAAGGGAAAAAGCGAAGTACACAGAGCTCCTCGACGAGTGCAAACAACGAGGCTAGCATACATGGCTCTACCCGATAGAAGTGGGCGTAAGAGGATTCTGTTCTCAATCAGTGCTAGGCCATGAGCCAAGGACACTTTTGTTGACACCAATGACAACTGGCTCAAAAATGGCTCCGCCACAGGGGCTTATTAGTTTTACATAGACTTATATAACAAAATCTTAAGAAATTTCTAGGGTCTGATTAGTGCATAGTTTGTGTGTGTTGAATTAGTATTTACAAAGTGTCTAAGGGGATGCGGGTGAACACATTTATTTTTGAATCAGTAAAAATTGCGCCTTAAAGCGCTCGTTGCCTTGCAAAATTCTGACGTTCCGCTCAACACTCAAGTAGTCCATATAGGACAGGTATATATTTTTCCGCCAAATGTCGGACGGCGTTGCTGTCAGAACATATGGGAGATTTTTGGTTACGACTTTTGGTAAGGTTGCTGAGTTTTTCAAAAATGTTTTGACAAAAAAGACCGTCAGATTTCTTTAAGTACTTTTATTGCATATTTTAGAGCGGTACATGCAATTTTCACAAATTATATCATGCAAAAGAACTGTTTGCAACTTTTCAATTTTTATTTTCCGTCCTAAAATCTTTACTTGGTCGAATTTAGGAAGGGTGTAACTTTTGAGTTAAGTCTAATAAAGTATGTTCTCAGTTTTTGTTAATTTTTATTTGTTTTCAGGTATATTTAGTCGAAAGACTTCACTGATTCGCATTTGAAAGTTTGCAATACATCATATTACGAAGATAACCATGAGTTTGATAAACCCATAAAATAATGTGACTTCAATGCGACATTGTCAGTCAAATTGAAAACTTCGCATTTACACAACTACTTCAGACTGATCAAGTCTTCTTTTTTCCATTCATTTAGACCTCACTAAAATCAAGTTTTAGTTCAAGAAATAATATCATATCAAGAAATTGTTTCGATTATTCAAATTTCTGTTCTGTCTAAATGTATTGATAAATTTACGATACAATTATGTACAGTTTTCATATTTGTTAACGATAAACATGAGTGAAGTGGTCGATGGTCCAACTAAGTAAGATAGATCTACTTGCTAATTACAACAATTTCCATCAGTTTATGCGTCTAATGATAGGCCTAGTATGTTTGGCGTACAATATAGTTTGAAGAATATAAACAAGTGGCAGATTTAAACATTTGTACATTTTTGTACAAAAGGACCAATATCTATATTGATTTGTGATATAGCGTTCCAAAAATAACTCAGGTATTAGACAGGAATTTGACATAAAAACAAAATACTTCTTTGCAGTAACAAAAAATGCTTATTGCCAAACAGTTAGTCAAGTTGAATAGACTTCAAATATAACAAGTAATATTTTGATGCTTATGCATCAAGTCGCCCGCAGAACTGGGTTTTCCTTTTCCTACCATAGATACAATTCTAAAGCTTATCAAATATCCGCCGCACTGTTCATCAACATTTGATGTTTACTTATTATATGTAACACAGAAACTTGTATATGAATATACGTAGTTTCATTTTGGACTTTTAAGAGCAACTTTCTGATTGTTGTGAAGTGAATTTGCCGTGGCACCAAGGTCTCAGACATATCTGGATATGGCGGAACATTGCTCGTGGCCGATTCCGCCATTTTAAAATTCCCCGGGATAACAATGTTTACGAAATCTATTCATAGGTTTAGATCGCCGCAATGTATAGCTAACTGACTATATATCTAGTGTAAGCTACACTTACCATCAAAAGTTATATGGCCTAAAAATTCGAAGCTGGCATTAATCATGCATGCATCTGCTTGTCTGAACTAGAGAGATGCATTGACTTTTGGGAACAATGTTTAGCTTTTTTCGCTTTTAGGAAACCTACGCCCTTACGTTTTAATTTTTATTGCATTCTTCGGCCACTTTATTTTTTCATTTTCTCCAGCCAAGTATACGCCATGGCGTATTGGCGTATGCCTGGCTATGCGCCTGCTGATTAGTTTTTGGCCGGTCAATGCCATTTTGATACTCAGCCATTTCGTTGAAGGATCTCTAATTCGTTTGATTAAACAACGATTATATATTTGTAGACTTTGTAGGCCCACTTTCGCAACATGGAATCCTTCGAAATAAGGGTAACCTTCTCAAAACAAAAGACCAACGATATGAAAGGAGCCCTTACAATATTTTCCATGGTTTGCTTTGAGCAGAATATCATAGCATTTTGATTGATGCTCATACATTTGGCTGCTGTCCAACAGATTTCTCTTTGACAATCACTTATTTAACGAATTGACTCATGTTCATTTTCTCTTATTGTGCCTAAGATTGTGCCAACTTGTACATGGATTTAATATAGCACGAAGATATACTGATTGCATTCACTCTGGTTTTACTACAGTGTCGAATAAATATTTCGCCTTTTACTTAAGATTTCCATGCAGTAGAATGAATGATCAATGAATCTATAGACTTATTTCTGGAATCCTTCGAAAGAAGGGTAACCTATTAAAAACAAAATCCTGACGATACGAAATATAAATTTACAAACTGTTAATGTTTTTTGCTTTGTTCCGAAAATCATAGCAGTTTAATTGGTGCTCGTACATTTGACTGCTGTACACCAGCTTTCTCTGATATTCTGGCAACATTTTCAAATATGAACACATTGGAGGATAAATATTGGCTTAAAAAATAATTCACACTTGTAAGTGACGTGATAATCGAAGCCGCAAAATGAATACATTACTTAGATTGTCAAGTAACAAAAGGACAGGTGCGATTCCAGCACTGAGCAACATACACCTAAAAATACGATGAAGATAAATTTACGGGCACCGACAAGATGGCTTCCAATGATAACACTGAAGAAGGAAAACCTAAAGGAAAACCCGATTTATCGTCAGATTTTGTACCACAGTCGAATGAAACGATGGAAAACTGCCAAGGTGTAAACAATTTAGGGACAGGAATCCCATACCAAGGAAATCCTCGACAGAGAGAGTATAAAAGTTCAAGAGAGTACGCCGAATGTCTAAGAACCTGGATGTACCAATATCGGTTATGGACAGCTTTCGCTACGTTCCAATCTACGCTGATTGCTTCCATGCCACCACCGCAATGTAACAACACAAACTTTACCGTCTTTCATAATACCAGCATCCAACAAGGGACTAGACCTCAACAACCAGCTCAAAATATCCAATCTTCAGTACCAAATGGGCCCGGTACGTAAGCAATATGGTAGTCAAACTAATTTGATGCGATCGGAAAATTTTGAGAAAACTTGTATCGGGCAATATCTCCCCTCAAGTCAAACTTTCGAAGCATTCATTTAATGGGGGACAAATGCAACAAAAGTTTTGTTGCAACATTTGAAGACCCATATTGCTATTGTTATTGAAAATAATCATTTTTTCTTTTACTTACAGTTATTAAATAATTAATTAATCCTTTTTTAATCAATCAATGCTATAATTCAATAATCTTTATCTTTAACTGTAACATTTTATTTTGGTGCTATTTAGATCCTCCTTATTAGTAATTTGTTAAGTGCTTCCATAAGTGCTTAGACAAATTAAAGTTGTATACTTTTCAACTCATTGAATAATTCCATTGTGTTGACTCCTCATGTAATCCCATTAAGAGAAACTGATAAAAGGAAATAAAGAATTATAACCATCCTGTTAGACTTAGATGGACTGAATATGCTGATTAGGGTTGACTAGATCATGATTACATTGAATAATCAACCTTTGCTATAGATCATAAATCAATACATATGGGAGTCTTTGTGTTCCATACCTACTGATTGATTAAGCATTTAGATTTTTATTTATGTTATAATTCGCTAAAAACTATGTTACAAGTTTACTAATGTTAATAAGCTTTTCAGAAAAACGGAAAATAAGTTCATCCATTCATCCAAGACTTGGTCATTAATCAATTTATAAATATGCCAGAGAGTTAATGTGATATGTTTATGTATGTCATGCATCAATAAAATGACAACATTAACTTTTTTGCAGGAACCCAATACAAAAGTTCCAACTTTATGGAAGAGAGTCACAGCTGAATTTTTAGACTTCATACTGTTGTTTTATACAAAGCTACTGGTTACTTTTGCCTTTCTCAAACAGACAGGATATGTGTAAGTATAAACAAAATACCAAGGCCTGCATATTCTTCTTTTTTAGCAATGATTCAACAAATCTTTAGATGAAAAAATCTCTGCACAAAGAAGATAAAAGTAGCATTATTTCAATGATAACTTACATCATGTTTGTTGATTTATATATTAGTTTTATTTTAATAATAGCATTGCATGACTTAACTGGCTTAAATCTTTAGTAATTGTAGAACACTTGTCAAATTTCATTTTGGTGTTAATTAAAGCCATACTTGCGCTTATTTACTCTTGAATTGTGAAACTTCTAGAATGAAATTGATAATTAAGTTCTAAGTACCATGAATTCCCTTTTACAGAAGAATTGAAACTGCAACATGTTCAACTGATGCTTTTAAAAGAGTGAATACTAATACTGTTTGTTTACAATTAGCGATTAAACAAGGTCAGCTGAGAATAATTGGGAACCAATAAAACCCAACAAACTGTCCATTTTGAATGTTCATGTTGTTAACATTGGATAAATGACAGTATTTTTATGTCTTTCACATGATATTTATAAACAGGTGATCGTTACTCATTAATCTGAGCGCTTCTTGCTTTTTTAAATGTTACTCAAGTGTAAACAATGCAGTTAAATTGGTGGGCACCAAATTTGTGAAAATAGCACTTCTGACTTTGAAAAATAGATAATAAATAGTATGCAGTCATTATATGGTCATAATCCTGTGTTTTTTCGCTATGTTTTAACATATTCTATTATGATTTATAACGCATATTACCAAGTTTTGCAGTTGTTCTGAGCGCTAGTATACTTCTAATGTATAAAACAAAAATTGATGACCTAAATTACCAAATATGATATTTATGAGTGTTCCCAAAAAGTGATAAGCTTGTTATTGTTTCAAATGAGCTGTATTGCAAATATTTTTCTTTACTTTTCCAGGCATGAAAATTTGTTTGAAATTGACACACAGATACCTTTCTTCTATGATATAACTGAAATGGACTATGATAAGATGTTTACCCTTACATCAGAGTTAATCGCCCTCGAAGTAATTAACAGGACATGTATAACTATTGTTGAGGTAAGATTTGTTCAGTAATCATCTTTAGTAAATACTTAGTGATTGTATGATTATATTTGACAAAATTGTAATACTGATGGTTTTGTAAAGGATTTGACAACAAATTCCCAACCTCTGTTCGTCGAGAGGTGCTATTGAAAGCAAAGCCAAAATGCATTTGTTTGTCAGATGTTTATACTAAGGTTTGAAATACATTTAAATAAAACATGGCTTTGTTTAAAGTGCCTTCTCAGTGTGAATGTGGCTTATATGGAAACAGACATGTTAGCAAGGCAAATACTTTAACATTTTAGTATACATGTATAGGGCATTTTAGGCCTGTCAAGAGAGTTATAAATATTGATGCCATATGTATTGGATTTAAGGAGATGGATGCATTTTGCATTTGTGAAATGTTAATAAGTTATACTTGGGTCACTTCTAATTTTTCATCTTAATTAGTGATGATTGTTTCTGTGTTTACCTCTTTTTCGAGAAAAAAAACCACCAACAAAGTCAATAGAATACACACCCACGATGCAATGGTGGGTTTGGTAAAAAACAGTTGTCTTTAAAAAAAACAGATCATCTTTTGTTCTTACTCTGTCAATACATTTCCTGATTTCGGTTCATTTGAAACCATGCCTTATTTGATAAAGACTTGTGGTCCCGTTGACTTCGAGTAACCGTACAACTGTATATAAAAATGACCCCTTGCAAAAGCCTTCAATTTCACCGTATATCAAAAAAGGATTAACCCTTTACCAAACGCAAAATTTTTGACTGTCCCAAATTGAAAGAGTTTGCAATCAACATTTCAAAATGTGATGAAATTGTAAAACAATCCTCTGATTGGGCAGAAAACACTGTGGGAAAAGGAGAAATAGCTTTTAAGAGCAATTTCTCCTTTTCCCACAATGTTTTCCAGAGGCGTTTGTAAACTGGTCAAATGTTGTTATTGTTTGGTAATGGGTTTGTCTGAAGGGCCTTCAGTACTTTGATTAAAAAACCTGGTTTATAAGTGGTGATCTGTTGCTCACAGATGTAACTTGGTAGTGTCACATGATATGAGTGTCGACTTATTGCTTAATCTGGGTGCAAGACACTTTTACCAATTACAATTATTTTGCAAAATGAAAAGATATTAAATGGTTCACTAAATCTTCAATATAAAGATGCTATATCTCAACAACATGGTTATGAGAGGAGATGAGAAGTGTTTCAATAATCTGGTTTTCTGTAACTTGATAGATCTGTGATGTCATTTTATTGATAGAAGACATTTTATCTCAAAAAGATTGAAAGCTCAATCTGTGAGAAAGTCCTTTTAGCCCTTGTAGTGCTGGAACCGACTTCCTGCTAATGCAACAGTTTAGATCCAGTAAATTGGCCTGTTTGCTACATTGGGTATCTTACCTCAAATAAATTAAGCAGATATTTATGGTTTTGGAAAGCAGACAACACAACATATTATTTTTAGAAAAATACTCTACATTCTAAGTGTTGTTATTTCTATTAAAAAAAAACGTTTTAATTTCAGACGTTATGTATCCAGAAAGGTTATGCAGGATCTATTGGTGGTGCTACTCCCGGTAAAAAGATCATGCAGCTGAAGGTGGTGTACTATGAGGACATACGAGATTTGGGGAATCGACAGATTCTTGTGGAGGGAGCAAGGGATGCTGGCTTCATTAAGTATGTAACACTTATCTCACATAACCCCTCAGGCCATCAAGGCCTTTTTCATTGTTGGGAAGAGACCAGGACACCGTTTTACTTAATGACTTAAGGAAAATATTTGCGTAAGTCATTACTGATAAACATGGATAGTTTCTTCAATGAAAGTACAATATTGTAATGTGACACGTCATTGAAAGTATCTCGGAGGCGATTCCAATGATTTGTTACTTTGCAATATTGCTTAGCCTAATTTTGCAATAAGAGAAATTGTTGTTTTAGACTTAGGCAAATCTTTAGCGTAAACTGTTTAGTAAAACAGCACCCTGGGCCTGTTGATTTTAGGGAGTTTTACTTCTGAAATTGTTGAATTGGGAAACCGATAAGCTGATGAGACTTTGAATTTTTGTGAAAAGTGCACAATTTTAAAGAAATTTCCAATTGGAAAGGTGCCTTTGAGAGGCCCTTGTTATTTAACTCTATACTAAACAATGAAGAAATTTGACCAGTGTGTTGCAGACGACTCTGGAAAACATTGTGGGAAAAGGAGAAATTGCTCTTAACGAGAAATTTCTCCTTTTTCTACAATGTTTTCTGCCCTATCAGAAGATTACTTTCAATTTCATCACATTTTGAAATGTCGTCAGCAAACTCCTTCAATTTGGGACAGTAAAAAATTTGGTGTTTGGTAAAGAGTTAGAGGGCGAGTCAAGATTTAAGATCCATCAACACTTTGTTAGCCTGCTGTGAGACTACCTCTCATGAAAAATAAAATCAATTTTGACAGCAGTTTGAATCCACATAGAGAGGGTTTTCTTTGATTCAAGTTCAGAATTCTTATCACTATTGCTAGGCCATTGTGGTCCAACTGAAGAAGAGATACACATAATCTACTTTAGGTGAATGATAACAATGTCGTTTTCAGGGCAGGTGCTGACAATTACTTTAATAACTGTGAACATTTTTGCACCTACACATAGTGAAGTAACATATCATGTTTACATCATTCTCTACGTGTTGACTATTGCTAATACTTTTTTTGGTGTTGTCTTATTTGAATCCATACAGATAGCAGGATAAAAAGAATAGGTGGTTGATAGGAAAGGTTATTGTACTTTGAGTGTTCAATGCAAGAATATAGTAAGTGCTTCATAAACACGAAGAATTTACTATAGTCTTGCACTGAACCCTCGACTTGTGTTTTGATTATTATCATATTTGCCATAATATTTGTACAACTTGTTTAATAATATTTCAAATTCAAGATACCAACCATCTTCTCTCTATTCTTTTATCTTATATATTTCAGTGCCTTTTTGCGATCGATGATCAAGAATTTCAGCATGGCATTCTTCTTCCCAGCATGCTTCACAGTATTCCTGTTTCGATTTAATAGAGCTGCGTATGATGTTTTAACTCACACTATGGTTGTTGAAGTGGACCGGACGGCTCAACCACAGCCGCAGCAATAATTTTCAGGGTTGACATTAAGAGCTCCTGGCCAATTGCACCACTTCAATTGTTTTTTATGCCGGCTCAATTAACAAACAAAAAATGAAAAGTGGTTATAAGAAGTAGTTATAACACCTATTTTTAGTTGGGTGTTTACTTCATTGGCCTCCTTAGATACAGTTGGCCCCTTACTCCAAAAGTTAATGACAACCCTGAATCTTTTAACATGTTGAAGGTGCAGCTAAGAGGCATATCCATTGTTCAACGCAATGTTCATGTTTGTGAAGCACTCACTATAGTATTGCACTGAACCATCAATATAAACTGTTCTTCTAACTTTATTCCATCAATTCTATGTTGTTGGTACTTAAAGAATCCTCACATTCAGATGATTATAGATAGTGCTTACCCTGAAAAGAAGGTTGAGTGCAGATGTTTTGAAATCCGGCATGTAAAAACCTTGGATACAACCCATATCTCGATTTGTAATTTGTCCTTTTCTTTGTTATTTATATTATCATGTTTTATATTCATTGGAGATGTATATTGAGTAAGTATATGTTTATATGACTTATTAAATCACTCCCCACTCCTGATACTTGTTGAAAAGATTCATTTTAGTTAAGCTGCACTATAAGGCATTACTCTAATCAGTAACTTCTCTCTTGATGCAATGTTTTCCAAAGTTTATAAAGTTCTCCTACAGTATCAGTGGTTTTTATTTTTATTCATTAATTGATTCCTCATTAATACATTTTGTCAATTGAAATGTTGGAGCGAATGCAGGAAATTGCTCACAATAGCTGTTCTTATACACTTTATTCACCATCTGTGCAATTGATGCTCACAATAGCTGATCTTATACACTCTTTATTCACCATCTGTGCAATTGATGGCAAAAGGGGAAGGTTATATTAACCGATTCCATAAAGGGGGAATTCATGATTGATTCTAATTGAATGCAACAGAAGATGATGAAAATTACATAAAAAAGAACCATTATGATATAAGATTATATTGCTCATAATTTATCTTTCTATTACAGTGATTTCTAGTGATATCTGTCATAGATGCAGTAAAATGAGGTTATATAACGTGAGGGATTTCCTTTTTTTAATGGAAGGCATTCATACATCTTTGAGTTAGAAGGATATTGTAGCAGATTCACTCACTATTCTGTTTATTTGTTCAGGCCAACAATTTATCCTCTTCTGAGGGTGGCGCCTGACTGTCCAGTCTCGAACTAAGCCTTCCTCTCCATTCTCTTCTATGATTAGGGTTTGATAGTTTTCATGCCTAGGATCTTCCTTTAGATATGTAGATATAAGAATAACTTAAACCTCCCGAAAAGTGCTTAATCCTTAGAATGCTGGATGACTTTCTAAAAAAAGTTTTTGTGCCTTCTGCTTTCCAAAAGCTTAAATATCTGCTTAATTTCGATGAGGAAAGATACTCAAAGTAGCTAACAGGTTAGATCACAGGCCAGATGCCAATTTACTTGCTGGCTGGCCTTGATCTAACCTGTTGGCATGAACATGAAGTCAGTTCAAGCACTTTAAGGGTTAATGGCATACCTAACACCCACCTTTTTGTTACAGTAGATTGTTCTCATCATTTGTTTTCTTTTATCACAATTGTATTAAATAGTCACCCAAATATTTTAGAAAAAACGCGTTTTTGAAGTTCATCTTTTCATTATGTTTTTTTTAAATTTTGATTACTTGATTGTACATTCAACCTGTTTCTTATATATGATTTCTGTTTCTCAAAGCTAGTAGTAGTCAATAATACTTTTTTTTAAAACTTATTTATATCAATTGTGAAACAAGTTCTTACAACTTAGATTAGTTAAGCCTACGCTCTACCCCTGGACAACTGTCCTCCACGAATTGTCAATAATAGACAAGAATAAGGTGAACCCTTTACCAAACGCAAAATTCTTGACTGTCCCAAATTGAAAGAAAAAGGAAAACAGCATTTCAAAATGTGATGAAATTGAAAAGTAATCTTCTGATAGAGCAGAAGGTATTGTGGGAAAAACAGAAATTGCTCGCTTAGAGCAATTTCTCCTTTTTCAACAATGTTTTCCAGAGAGGTATGCAACAAAGTGGTCAAATGTCATTGTTGTTTGGTGATGGGTCAAACAACATAACAGTGTTGACAACATAACAGTGTTAACATTTGTTTTTTGTGCAATTTTCATGTTGTGTTATGGTAATATTATTTTGACTTTGTTAACCCCCAAAAAATAAACTCACATGAAGTAAGAAACATTTATTTTAACAGTTTGTACTTCATTGAACATACAAATTTGGTTATGTCACAATTTATGTTACATCTACATGAACCTTGCAGTTGTTGATTTTTGTGTTAGATATTGCATTTAGTCTGGTTATTGAATAAAGTGACTTATTTGAATTTTTATCCCTCGGCTCTCTTTATAGTGTTGTTATTATTGTTGTTGCTGTTTCTTTTAATTGTATTTATCAACACATCCATTAAAAGGTTGCATTATCTTCTGTGCTTTATTACTTTTTACCAAACAAGTTGTTGACTGATAGGCCCTATGTATAAGAATAGCCTATTTAGCCAGTTTTTATCCAACAGCGTCACCCCTTACACCTTAAAACATTAATTTGACACATCTGTTTCAGAACCATTTTGACAAAAATATGAATTGCCCTTAATGGACAATTAATCCTTTTGCCTCAATGGTTGCTACTTATATCATTAAAAGTGCAATTTGATATACTTTTTGACATCTGTTCTTTTCAATTTTGATCAGTCAAAAGTGTTTAAATTGAGGGGGTAGATAGGCATATGACTGTTTTCAGCCTTCCCACAGTGTTCAGCCTTCCAAAAACAGTTTTCAGTCTTTCAGATAACAGTTTTAAGCCTTTCAACAACAGTTTTCAGCCTTCCAAAAACAGTTTTCAGCATTTGAAACAGGTTAAAGCCGTCAAGCAAGTTTTTTAGCTTCCCATAAACATTTTTCAGCTTTCCAACAAAACAACAGTTATCAGCCTTTGAACAACAGTTTTGTCTCCTTACAGCAATCTTCTGCCTTGTAACAACTAAGTTTTATGGAGAAATTTCTTGTTGCTAGATGAGGTTTTCCTCATGATACAGTTTTGTAAAAAGCTATCTATAAACAACATATATATATTATAGGCTTTTAGTTTAATTCTGTTAACTTACATTTTCGCTTCTTCCCATTCATCCATTATGTTAATGTTGTGAAGCAGTTAGAAGCGTGAAAAGACTGTTGTACAGTTCTGGTTTAAGTACAGTAATGTCATTCACATACAGTCTAACTTGTGTTTAGCAACCACCCTTTTAAGCAGCCAACCTGCCTGAATCAACCACCACAGAAAGTCCCATTGTTAGATTTATAGTGTACATCAATTTGTGTTAAGCAGCCAACCTGTCTTAAAAAGCCAATTAACTCTGTCCCATAGGCTGGCCTCTTAACACAAGTTTGACTGTATATAGGTTTTTCATGCACTTTGCTACAGTATAACTGAAATATAAGGGGATTGAAATTCTGTCTGTTAATAGAAGCATTCTGAATGACTTGCGATCTGTATTTAGATGACCCAGACTAAATATGTCCACGCATTAGTTAAGAGTGGTCGTTTTTATAAGAATTAATGATATATATAAACCTCACCAAATATTCTTTAGTTTTCAAATCTTATGATATAACTTGAATAAAAGAAAAGGAATACTAGCTTTAACTTGATAAGTGAATCCATATTATTTCAAGAACGTTATGGTCGGCTATCGTTAGATTGTTTATGAATATTTATGTATGTATGTACTCACTTGCATAACTTCGCGCAAAATTATCAGGAACATTCATTAATATAACATTTTTATATTGAAAACCGGATTTTGTTCTTTAGACTGAAATAAAAAGAATCGAGAAAATTGATTACATTTTAGCCTACATTTCAACAAAACTGAACGAGTATTGAAACATTTGCCGAAAAAAATTCTCCCTAGTACTAAGATGTTCGAAGGCTCAAGAGTGTTGTAGGAAGCATCGATATTGCGGAACTGCTTTCGAGGCCACGTAAAAATATACAATTTACCCATTTGAAGAAGATTCCAATTCAAATTAACCGATTACCAAACAATAACGACATTTGATCAGTTTGTTGCTGACGACTCTGGAAAACATTGTGGGATTAGGAGAAATTGCTCTTAACGAGCAATTTCTCCTTTTCCCACAATGTTTTCTGCCCTATCAGAAGATTGCTTTTTAATCTCATGACATTTTGAAATGTCGTCTGCAAACTCTTTTAATTTGGGACAGTTGAAAATTGGGCGGTTGGTAAAGGGTTAACCCAGGCATCATGCGAGTAAGTTCACACAAGTTCATCGCACGGTCCATTTCATGTTTGCGTGTGACACGAATCTGGACAAAGAGTCAGGCACGTGATCGACTTTCTGATCACGTGATAACGGGATATTGGTACGAAGAAGGGCGTTCACTTTGGCATCATTAATTAGCCATCGGTATCCCCAATAGGCCTAAGTGGATCATTCTTTCACTTCGAAATTTTACGAAGAGTCGACGCTTGGGAACACCTAACCCATTATCGATAATGGGCGTTTTGTGAATGGCCTGAATTAAAACGAAAGCACACGTGAAGTTTGTAAAGACTATTTTGTTATTGTTATAATTGCATGACACCATCGTGACAAAAGCAGAGCTTGCAAACCTCAAGCATGTTTTCTCTAGTTGTAAGTAAAATACAAAGGATGTATTAGGAAGCGAAACCTTCAATTGTTGGGAAGGTGATGTACGGGGAAATCGTCACTTGTAGAAGTAAACATTCCCCTTGGGTTTTCCTCCTAAATCAGAGAACTCGCTTGAGGTCCGGATCTTTAACAGACGAATAACGATTTCATCTTATTCGTCCCGGGGGGTTGGAACTGTACAAGAAAGAAGAAAGAACTTATTCCCACAAATCAGAGTAACACACTCATTCTTTATTGAAGATGTATAATAGCATGCAGTAATAATAACTACAGGATACATACAACAATATGAAATGTGATGAACAATACTTTAACATTTCCTAATTGCAAAGAATGTTTCTGGAAGTGAGTGAATCAGTCTCTAAGTAAAGGATATAAAATTAATGAAAATTATTTATTTAATTATGAAAGTCAAGCATTGAAATTAATGAAACTTACTTGTATTTATTTGTAGAAAATTGTGTAAAATTGTGTAAAGAAGAATAGCTTATTATTTATGAAAACTAATTTATATGTTAGTAAAATGGACAAGAATTATATTTCTTACCTGTACAAGAAAGAAGAAAGAACTTATTTCCACAAATCAGGGTAGCACACTGATTTCATGGGCCGTATTCTGAGCAATTCCCGCACGAGTTTTCGGTGTGCGCACGCATCATTTTTCATGCTGGCCAATACCTAAGTACTTGGTACACAAACCATGTAACCATATTTAGGAAACGACCTTCTAAAACAGCCGAATTCCTGGAAACCATCTATTTCTAAGAAACATACATTAACCTCCTGACCAGGTTAAGCTAGAGAAATTGTCCATTGCTTTAGCTGAATCATACAAAATACCTCAAAGAGCGTTAACCGCTTTTCATTTACCTCATGGAGTATATAATAAGTTATGTAGTATTTTTAATCCTAATAGATGGGTAAAAGCATCTTTGTCAAATCTAAGAACTCGCATTATACTGTAGTGTATTGTAAGTCGGCATCAATGTTGATAGAGATATCGAACTGAGCTCCGCTTTAACCCTTAGAATGCTGGGTAATCTTCTATGAATATATTTTTGTGTCGACGGTTTTTTCAAAACCTAAGCTATATGATTAGTTTTATTGAGGAAAGATACACAGAGTAGCAAATAGGTTAGAGCACAGGCCAGCATTCACGTACAATTGCTTGGCGGCTGGCCTGCATCTTACCTATTTGCATAAGCATGAAGTTGGTTCCAGCACTATAAGGGTTAAAGAATATTAATAGCTTAGCTTACTCCCTAGTACAAACATCGTTTACGCAACTGTTTTAATAGACACCAATGTAAACTTGTGAATGGTTGCTAACTCTCGACAATATATTGTAGTGTCTCAATAATCTTATGTTTCTTAACCAGTCGAGAACTAATGGCATACTATCATTGCTTTGTATGATGCTTAAGACCGACCATAACATAAAGTGGTAAATAGTCACTAATTCGGACCACCAGTTGTCCTTCTAGTTCAAGATGCTTGATAGGAAAGGTCAAGAATTGGAGTGTTCCTTTTATGATGTGACCATCACAATAAATATAAAATAAACTATCTTGGCATATGTGTTCGTTGGCATTCAATATATAAGTCCATCGCGCTCTTGTGCGATGTTCATGTTTAAACTGAACGGTACCATACCTGAGATAATGGGCGATTGGAATATCTGCGGTTATCTACCTAACGTTGTTTTTAGCCTGTATCATCTATTTACATGTTTTGAACTCAACCATACTCTGTGTTGGACCTATACATTTAAATCGACTGTTTTTAATCACTTTTAGATCAGGAAGAAATCATGATAGTGATGTCAGTTTTACGCAGTGCTTAAAGAAAATCGTTTCCTGTCTTAGACCGGTAACAGGCAGCAACAACAACACAGTGCTTTTGGTACTGGTCTATCAACATGAACTTTGTTGGATGAAGACGAACAGCAGTAGAAGGGTATTTATTTGATAACCGTCTACTGGAATCGAGGTAATACATCTTTTTACCTCAATCAGAAATTGACTTCTATTTGGCCAACACCTAACTAAAATCCAGGGGTGCCCTTTTAGACTGAGAATTAATCGCCGAAAAACTTTACCTTTCGGTTTATAATTACTTTGAAACCGAGTGGCTAAGTTTTAGTACCGGCATATAACACTCGTTTGAAAAATAACCTATTTTTGAGCACTCATTTCGAGGGGCTAAGTAATCAGTAAACTACTATTGAGGTTCAAAACGCACCGCATTTGGAATTTCATGAGAGATACTCTCCCGACTGACTTTAGGGATGCCGATGGTTCTATCTGGCTTGATAGACCGCTATGGGCAATTGAGTAAGGGGTCTTCCTCCAGCAAAAGGAGTTTGGCATCGTAACATACGTTGATTAATGGTGACGCCAATGTAAAACCCATATGAATATGAAAAGGCGCATGGTTCTATCTGACTTGATAGACCGCTATGGGCAATTGAGTAAGGGGTCTTCCTCCAGCAAAAGGAGTTTGGCATCGTAACATAAGTTGATTATTGGTGACGTCAATGTAAAACCCATATGAATATGAAAATGCACCCCACTGAGAGACAACTATAAACAGAGGGGCTATTACTATTCCTTCAAAACGTACACATGGCCGATAATTTCAAATCAAGGGGCTTAGGGGCTAACTGCTCTCGGTTTTAAAAACGCTCATCTGACTTGTGAAATGTACTAAAGACGTTTTGTAGACTTGGTATAATGATGGACGTGCATGCATACATATGTATAAACCACTGGTATTTCGTTTCCTGGGAGACTTAAGTAATTTGAAAACTGTGGTTTTCTGAGTACATGTCTGTCAAAATGCATTGATTGAATTGGGTTTTAAAGTGATTGAAACACGGGAAGTCATTTCTTAACGATATAGGCATTCTTTATTTCTATTAGAAGTCACGGAAAATTGATTATCCCTTTCTATGTGACCAACAAAAACCTCCAACATAAAAAAACATCACACAAAACGAGGATGAATATAATTCCGTCCATCTTTTTTTTTTTTTCATTTTATGTATCTATTTATTTATTGTTTTCGAGAAGTTTGAAAAAAACAGGAAGGAAAGATAATTTAGTTGAATTCTTCTATCACTGTTTCTTTTTGCAAGGTCATAAGCTTCACCAATGTCATCAGCAAAGTTGCCAGAAAAGGTTGTGCGACAATGTAATTAAGCAGAGCAGCTTTGATAGTCTTAGAATCTGTCACGAGATGATTATAAAACCTACCCACCCTTTATCTGGTGACCAATGAATAAATATACTTTGGTAACCACTGGCACGAAATTGAAATATTTTTTTCAGATTCACAGTTTAAACACTTTGTTTTAAGTATACGAAAAGTATACAAAAGAAGTGTTTCCCTACAGAAAAAAATGTCTTTCATTTGCTTCCGTATGGTATTTGCCATCTTCTAATCAATTCTTGTGACATAGAAAATCGGCAGCGACCCTTTGCTTTTTTAGCTTAATTAGCAACATGCAAAACCGAATACATGTAATATATCAACAGAAATCTTTTATTCAAAATCTGTATACTTCGTTTATAATTATTTGAAATATTTATGACAACAAGAGAAAATGCCCATGATGAGCGCATCTTCCTTTTGATGACAACGCTTTAAAATCCCCACTGCTATAAGGCACGTAAAATATTCTTAATGAAGAAAAAGAGCTAATAGCATTAGAATGAGACAACATTCGTGTATAAAAGAACGCACCCAATTTGACCTCCACTCACTACGTATAGCTTGCCAGTATCGTCCAACACTCAGGGAAAATAACGTGAGGAATCGCAGCCACCATGACAGAAACGCCAAAGAAGCTATCCAAGTTGGTGGAGACCAAGGCCAGAGTCTGGTACAGAACGATCAATCGTAGCGGGACGGGTCTCATGTACAGGAAAGACTTCGACAAGATGGCGGACGACTTTATCGCGGAATTCAAACTGGACGAGAGTACGGCGCGAGAACTCCGCTCCTGGATGGTGGACGGCTGGCAAGCGTTTATCGACCATGGGAAGAATGCCGAGGGTTCCGAAGCGCCCGTGTTCAGTAAAGACAAGCTCCCGCAAACGTTCGCCGTGGCGGAGAAGATAACGAAAGGAGAGTGCATCACAGAGGATATGTACATCGAAGCGTTCACCGAGGTTATCCAATTCTACCCTGAACTGTTTAAACTCTGCTTTACGGGTATGGT
Organism: Cerastoderma edule; assembly: GCA_947846245.1. Lineage (NCBI taxonomy): Eukaryota > Metazoa > Mollusca > Bivalvia > Cardiida > Cardiidae > Cerastoderma > Cerastoderma edule. The sequence goes on along the minus strand of OX401413.1, from coordinate 24,535,057 downwards.
CAAGGTGTTCTTTAGTGTGTTCGACACCGATTCTGACGGGATGATCTCCGAGGCGGATATGATTCGGGGTCTCCGCTGTTTCGGATTCACCAAGGCGGATCATGTGAAAGCTGTGTTTGCGGAGCTGGAAAAGAACGATCAGGGGAAGATGGAGTTTCCAAACTATATAGCTGCCTGGATTGAGTTTATGATGGGAGAAAACGAGAAAGCCCCGATGGCGAAATATTTTAACACTGAGATGTGTTGTTCTCGATAACAGGGACAAGAATGACTTTAACTAACATTAAACAATCAATTCTACAGGCATTCTTGACTAAATGACAAACTCTTTATTTTTCTGGAGGATGGACAAAATGTGTGCATATTCTGTTGCGAAGCATGTTTTGAAGATCTTTGTAAGTTTATTTTGCGAAGGAACAACTATGTACTCGTACTCAACACTCGTTTTCTCCACAACAATAGTTCTGGAGAGGATTAACCTTTATAGTGCTGGAACCGACTTCATGCTTATGCAAACAGATTGGATCACAGGCCAGCTGCCCAGTAAATTGATCTGTGATCTAACCTGTTTGCTACTCTGAGTATCTTGTCTCATCAAAATTAGGCAGATACGTAAAGTCTTGGAAGGCAGACGACACAATTATCTACTTTTAGAAAATTACCCAGCCTCCTAATGGTTAAGGGCATGGTGCTCAATTTTATAAGATATTTTTGACTAGTTTAAACAAATTTAGTATCGCTGCACACCCGTTCTATTGCACTCAACTTGAGTGCAATAGAACGGGTGTGCAGCGATTCTGGCTCAAGTCATACAACTCGAACACTATGATTAAAATTTTAAGTTTGAGCACACATTTCAAATACATGTTTAATTTGTATGCACAAAGTAGGATAAATAGAAAATGAATAAAACATCTATGTATGCTAATTATGGTGCAAATGTGACTTACTTAACCTTTTCTTTATTGGTTTAATTCGACATCGGTCTCGAATAATATTTAGCTTTGCTTGTTTATGCGTATCATTCGTAGTATGTTGTGGTCTAACACGCCGTAATAAACAAGATGATACGAAATTAAATAAACCTTCCTCATTTCAATCGAATCTCCATCTTCTAATAGCTCCCCTATGCGATCACACGACCAGCCTCAACCAATATATAGTCAAAGGGAAGTAACTCATATGAATACAAAGTTGGTTTTGTATATAAGTTATCTCCCGCGGACGATTCAATGGTAACAACGTATTCAAACCCTGTAATTATGTCATCGGATTGTTCAATAGGAACTCATGTTTCCTATAATTTACTTATAAAACCGGGTACTTGTTAGGACTAACATCAATTTCTAAACCACTGTCTCTATGAAATGGCGTCTTGCCCAAGGACATTCTATACTGAAACTGTTCAGGTTTGATCCCCGACAATGGCCAAATATTACGTTGTATTGTGCCCTTGTGCAAGACAGTCTTTCATTAACATTCACTGGAAGACACAAAAGGAAGTCATATATAATTGACAAAGATGTCGAAAATTTGCATAAAACCCAAAACCATATGAATGCTCAGGTGAGGAAATGAGTATTATACATCATTAGGCTAGGGCATAACCCTAAAAAACGAGTAAACTTATGGGATTCCACGATAGGTTCAAATAGAAGGCAGAAGTAAAATTTCATTTAGCTATGATCAATAAAGATCTAATCCTCTAACTCTTACAGTGCTGGAACCGACTTAATGCTGAGGTAAACAGGTTAGATTCAGGCCAGCCGCCAAGTAAATTGGCGGCTGGCCTTTGATCTAAATTGTTTCGTAATCTGGGTATCTTTCCTTAACAAAACTAAGCAGATATATTAGGTTTTGGAAAGCAGACGACACAAACATCTATTTTTAGGATATTACCCGACAATCTAAGGGTTAAGATATGGAAGACAAACCTTTGTCAAAAAATAAAAGAAATTGCTCATAATTAACACTCCCTCCTTTTGTCACGATTCTTTCTGATGTCTTCTGTTGTACAAACGCTAAAAGAATTCATATGAAGGAAACGGTTAAAACGTCCAACAATCAGGCAGCATATGAGTCACAACGTACCCAAAACACGATTTGGTAAAGAATGTATAACAGCCGTGGTTCATACCCAAATTTAAATTTATGGTTACGAAATCACACGACACTCGGTGTACATGTAATCGAAACGTTTCGAATTACGCTGCACCTCAATCGTGTTTTTAAAATTAGGGTAGTGGGAAATGGGTAGCTTAGTGAATTACCAGGATTTTACTTTACAAAATGTTATGACTAATAAACGGCTGTTTTCAACCAGGAAGGCTCAAGGTGAAACATTTTCAAAATTTTCCTTCTAAAACGTATGTGGAAACACGTTTTACAGAAATTGGATACTGTGTGCTGTGGATTACTCATACATTATAAACAAGAAGATTGTCAGCACAAGAGACATTTAAAGACGAATTTGTGAATAAAGAAGAACCCTCGATCAATGTAAAAGACCGATAATAGTCTGTAATAATCACCACAAAATGTATTTTCATACTTTGTAATCGTCTTCTTTCATTTCTTTCTATTTCGAGCAGTATTATATTATTCAAGAATGGCACCTTTTATCAATTCATGCAGTTATTTCATTTCACGGGCTCTTTTGTACCACAGTCAATCTTGTTATAAACGACCGTAGTACAATGAGACAGAACCGTGGTATATGGAACAACTATCAGCTTTATACGGTAACCACTTATTCAGAAAGGGTGGTATGAGCTTTCTAAATGACCTCTTCTTCTTTATGCTCAAGTGCAGGGCTCACTCGGGAGTATCGACGCACTGGTGAACTATTAACAAGGTGACTGTAAGACGGGATCGTCGTGAAAGGTTTCACCCTTTACCAAACGCTAATTTCTGGACTGTCTTAAATTGAAAGAGTTTGCGGACGACATTTCAAAATGTGATGAAATTAAGAATAAACAATCTTCTGATAGGGCAGAAAACATTTTGGGGCGAAACTGTCCAAGGTTTGGAATGTAGCTATCTCTTCCGGCAGTTGATTCCATAAAATTACATAAACGAAGACATGAATCACACCAGGCATAATGGGCCTATAGATCTATAAAATTACAACAATACCTGTATAAGGTGCGATAGACCGCTTTATACAGATTTTACAGTAAATACAAAATGTAACCTGAAAAGAACATGTCAACTTGATATAGTTAGAAAATGGTTGAAAACGTACCTAACCATAGACAGTATACAAAAAAAATAATCAAATCTAACTGTCTCAAATAGACATATAGAAACATAAATTGTGGGTTAAATATAACTCTGAGTAGTTTTTGTAGTATCGAAGGTTCGATGCAAGAATATAGTAAGTCCTTTCCAAAAGGGATATGATAAAAATAAAGTCTTGCACCGAGACATCGCGATCTGAAACAAAGGTTAGAATTTGTGTTTTGCAAGACGAAATTCGATCCCTATCCGAGGTGTATTTCACAGCTCACGGAAATACTCGGCGAGTATTTCCGATTGCCATCTTTAGTATATTGATCGTTATTCACGTTGTTTTGAATCATATAGGACACCGACTTGTATGAAGTTATTTTGGTAAATCGTTGCGAAATTTCCCTGCTTTGGGGAGTCTTCATTGACTATCTTCTCATCGATAAAGTCGGATATTATTTCTAGTTATTAGGTAAGTCGTTAATTATGTGTCGTTATACGGAGTAGTTTGCCTTTTATGAACAATCATAAAATAACTTTAATTGCCAATATTTGAGAAGTGTACTTTAGGACTTTGCGATAAAAGTAGAAAATACATTTAGGGGTCAATTCTTATTTAGTCATAATGTGTTAAACATTTATAATACAATTATTCAGACAATCATTATTAGAATGTTTTCCCTCTTTTTGACGTTCAATCAATGCTCTGGCCGTTCTCTTGGTGCTTTAACATAATGTCTTACAATACAATACAATACAATACAATACAATACAATACAATACAAATGTTTATTTTAAAAGTTCCGGCCTCGGGCCCGTAATACACAGTGTACATACATGTTTTGAACAAGAGAGTAACATCATAACATAGTTATTACAATGTCTAGTATAATTTAATATGGTTAATTATATCTGTTTGACAGATGATACATTACCTTGCTGTTCAATCGTGTCTCTGTTTTATATAGGATTTCAGTCGAGAACGTTGTAAATACAATTAACAATATACTGATAAACAGAACAGTTAATAACCGTTGTTTATAAAGAAGTTGCGTTTGTCAAAAATGAACGTTTATTATAAGCCCATATTGACGTCTTTTGCTAAATGTTCCCAATGGGATAAAGATTTAATGTCCATTCCTTCTGTGCTTTATTCGTTTGTTTATCAAATGTTAGGTTTTCGACTGTCCGAAATTGAAAGGGTTTGCAGACGACATTTCAAAAAGTAATGAGATTGAAATTCAATCTTCTTATAGGGCAGAAAACATTGTGGGTAAAGTAGAAATTGCTTGTTAAGAGCAATTTCTCCTTTTCCCTCAGTGTTTTCCAGAGTCGTCTGCAACACAATGAGCTAATGGGTTAATATTCATTCTAACAGATGTTCATAGCATACAAAACAAAATGTGTGCAAGTCCTATGCTATCAAAAGGCTCAAGTGCTAAAATGCAGTTACAATGTTAAAGCAGGCATTCGTTCACGAACGGTTGTTTCATTTATGATTTCGTCATTTATTTGAAGGATCGTAAATGAATAGGAGTATCAAATGTCGTCTGCAAAAAAAAAAAATATATAAAAAATATCGTTTGGTTTATTGTTAAAAGACTACGATATGCGTATATTCTATATAGCTTTATTACAGTAGAATTGTACAAACAATATATTCATGCTAGTGGCAATTCTGACATAATCTGACATCTCCCGGAAGGGTTTTGAAAAGACGATATGTTGTCCAGATATTTAATTCAGTCTCTAGAGCAGATAGTGTGTTCGGCTTGTCTTTAAAACTTAGAGTACTGGAGCAGACTTCACGCTTATGCCAGCAGGTTATATCCGGCCAAACTGACAAATAAATTGGCGGCTGGCCTGTGATCTAACCTGTTTGCTGCTCTGAATATCTTTCCTTATTAACCCTTTAAGGTATAGAGATAAGGCTTATCAGTGACACTATAGGTATAAACTATCCGATTATCGAAGACCATTAACGCATACATAATTAGTCACCCTGGGTACTTATTTGCACAGGATTATCTCCGATAATTGTTATTGATTGGGGTACTGTTAATCAAACCCAAGTTAATGCATTTTACATTCATCTAATAGATTTTCTCAAAGAATAAAAGACGACGAGAACAAAATTTCCTCTAAGTTGATGTTTTTTTCTTTATTTAGTGATACATTCATATCAGGATTAAGTTGTAGAAAATTAAACAAACAATGAAAATGTATGTTACGGTGTGAATTATCCAAAATCAAAAGTAATAATATGACTTATGTGTTCTCCCTGAGAGATCCCTAATTTGTTTTTCTGTTTTGTCATCAATTGCAGGGAATTTTGTTGCCGAAAAATACCATTCATGACTCGAGATACATACTTTGTCTTTGCATATTTCTCAGCAAAGCTGAATCGTTTTACTTCAATTCCCTTTCAAACCGTTTCCAAAATGAAGAAAAAAATGTTAATCAACACAATATTGCTTTGTAAAGAAGTTAAACCTGGTCCTTCTAATAAATGTAAAACAGTAAAAATCAACTCATTTTGGCAACGAAACATGCTAATATTTCCGTAAAATACGTGTCCATGGGTGATGAATTTACCAAAAGCTCGTAGTTATAGTCAAAGTCGGAGGAATGATCTAATTTGCTTGTCCGTGAATTGGTAATATTTATCAACATTTCATCATCTCCAGGCTTTAAAAAACCCGATCAAATTACTGCTCTGAATCTACATTGATGTCTGACTTGCGATCGGAAACACCAAATTGGCTAAATATTTTAAAAAGGCCGTCTTTATAACGGCAATTATTTGACGGCTCGATTTTCAATCGCCTTTAAACTTTGAACAATAGCTCCGTGTCATAAACATCCTTTACAGGTCGCGTGCCGTATGCTCTCGTTTTAATTGGATAGTATTTTAAGAAATGTGTTAAGTTTCTAAAGAATTGCATGAAATCCTTATCGAGTCTTTACAAATCGGCAGTGTTTTGATCTTTTATGACCGGAAGACTTCTCATTAATTGGATTGGTAATTTGGATTCCCTTCATCTCAATTTGATAGCGTTATTTCCATAAGCGTGTCGTGAGACCATTATCAAAAGATTCTCTCTAGAGCAAAAGTTTAAACTTTGACCCTATAATTTTATCATCGTAAATGAAAGAAGACATATTTATTTAAGAGGAAAATAAACTTTGGAGAAAATGACGTGTGTGCAAAGATGTGTTATTAAGAGCTAAAGTTGAATCAATTTTTCAGCTGTCAAAAAGCGTTCTATGCGGTAATCGATAGACCGTCAAAATAGGTTTTATACGGTAATAGGTATAACGGCGAAAAGGGTTTTATACGGTAATCGATAAGACGGCGAACGGCGCTATATACCGTAAAGGGTTAAGATTAAGCAGATTTTTAAGGTTTTGGAAAGCAGTCGAAACTCAATTCTCCTTTTAGAAAATTACCCAACATTCTAAGGGTTTAATCCATAAAAAAGCATGGCATCCCTATATGACTGAATGGTTGTTTACGCGATGTAAAAGTTATTGAACATTCACATTATACTGTTCCTCTGGAGGGTTGTCTACTTATTTGTATCAATACAGCTGTATATAGAAGGTACACAGCGCTCAATGGGTCTTCATTATCATAAATGAATTCAACAACTCGATTCGATATGCATAGCCTAAGGCCGCCATGTTCAATGTACGTTTTTATGATAGCTATTTCATTTCTCTTTTGTAACAAACACAAACTGTATCTCGTTCCAAACATACACGATAAGAACATTAAGGTAAATGGTGGACACGTACGAATCACGGAACAGCCTTCTGGACTGCCATATTTGCATTGAATATAAAGATACATGTACTTTGAAATCAAGTGTTACCATTTCATTTTATCGGGAGCCTTCCCAACCCGTTCTTTACGATTTAATTCCTATTCAATATTTACCCATCCGAAGCATAGGAAGTAAATGAACATTGTAACAGAAGAAGACATTGAATGTTTTGTCGCAAATGTATCTGCCTATATAATACTACAAGCAAAAAAAAAGGGTACACAACAGAGTATGTTTGTGAATTGTTCTCTTGGATTTTTTTTAATTCAGCCTGATTTTTATATTATTAAAGGGGATTCCTCGTTCTAAGTGGAGCATTCTTAACTGTTTCGTGTCAATTATTTACACACAGCGTTCGCCCGTGAATATGTTAACATTCTGTCTGCTTTAACAACCAACCCAAACACATAGTTTTGAGTGTTTGGCTAACAAATGAAGCCCTCTTAGAATATGCTTGTTTCTCGGCTTCCACGGGCTAGGGAAAGTCCATGCTGTTACTGGACGCCACATGGTTTTTCCTAGATATTGTATTCGTCATATGTAATGGACCTGTCGACAAATCCCACGCCCCAGAGTTTGTCGGGGGTAATTTAAAACAGGCACCATTGATACCAAAAGCCCTTGTGCATTTCTTTTGTTGGAGGTTTGTTTCATTGGTTAAAGGCCCATTAAAGAAGATTAATGCTATATCATACTATATTATTTGGTAAACTTTTGGATAGATTCAAATAGTTATCACCAGAAAAAACCACCAGCACAATTTAAATGTGAAAGTAAACTAGAAATAACTCAAGCAAGTTTTACAATTCAGATTTCCTGATTCTTCACCTCTGACCTTGACAGTTGATACACACATTTTTGAACCGACCAATCAGAATTCGTTATTTTGAATATGTAAGCAAACAGTATGTTGATAAACATGATTCCTTTGATGTGCCTTTAAACCATGTTTTATTCATTCAACTCCGTTTTGTCGACTGGTCAAATATGTACTAAGGGCCTTTTCCGTCCTTGATGAGCCGGACACGTGAAATGATAAAAACATGTTGTTGTTGTTGTTATTGTTGTTGTTGTCGTCGTCGTTGTTGTTGTTGTTGGTGTGTTGTTGTTGTTGGTGGTGGTGGTGTGTTGTTGTTGATGTTGTTGTTGTTGTTGTTGTTGTTGTTGACAACATAAGACGAGACCCCAACATATATATATATGCACACAAAACAAACAAATGTTGTCAATAATGAGTCATTGAACCTGTTTACATATTTGCCTTGTAACCCTGTATATGTTACCATAGTAATTTTTTTAAGGTCATTCTATATAAAAAATGTTCATGTGTATTTTACGATCAAATCCCATCTTGAATCAGTAACTGGGTTAGGTCATGCTGATCTAGGAAAAAAACTGATCCTAGTCAAAATATTAAGATGTGTGCTGGATAAGATAAATAGGTATGTCTAGAAGATGTATGCTGTATCGTATATGATATATCTAAACCTATATGTAGAAAACATTGAGACAGAGTGATATCTTTCGTAGGCAAAATAAATTATTTCATCGTCAGCTTTATTATTATTTTCATAGAGAAAATATGAAGAAATCGATCAACTCCATTCGTCATAGAAAACATTCGGCCTAGTTTCTGATTGAAAGAAAAAAGCAATTAAATCAAAGCGCTGAAGAAAGATACTATTTTTTACCCGCGTACGATTTAACCAACCATATTCAAAGCAGAACAAACGTCTAATTTTTATTTGTACATAATACCTCAAAAACACATATCATGCAAAATAAACATATCACATATCTAAAAAGGGAGAAACATGTCATGATGATAGGTGCTTTCATACTAAACTAACAAAGCATCTTTTATATATTTAGCAAGTCAGCAAGTGGTTTATCTTTTTTTCGAGATTTAAAAGGTTTATCAAACAGAGCTGGTCTTTTCAATTCAAATGATATGTCTTCAAATACTATTTTCTTTCGTTATAAAAAAAGTGCAGACACAAATCAAATGGAATTCAACTTTGGAGTCATTTGTGTGACAGTATTAGCCTTATCGTTCATTCCATCTCATCTTTATTCTATCTCGTTCAAACCTACCTGTCTTCATTCTCAAAGTGTACAATGACAAATTTAGTCTGAGTTTTCTGTAATTAGAACAGAGAGAGTATACGAATAAGTATACAGAAGGAAGTGTCTCGAACATTCACCAAGATTTCCGTTCTTTTACAGTCAAGGTTTGTTATACAACATCCGTTTGAATTAATAGGGATCCCCGTTAGAAATACATAATTTATTATTATGTTCAATATTTCTGAATGTTATGTTCTGACATTAATGAATTGCGATATATTGAAAAAGAAAAAAAATCTATTATCCGATTCGGTTAACAATAAACACATTTATTGAATGATTTATTACAACCATATTTCAAAACAGATTTTACGAGAAGGGGCATTTAAATCATTTATGTTTATGACACAGGCTTAGACAAAGGCATTTCATTTCAAGTACTTAGATCACCTGTAACACAAAGTACAATATATCAATTTAGAGTGAGTAAATGCATATATTCATTTGAAATTAGAACATAAATCGTGCGTCGTTTCTTTGTTCTCATTGAGTTTATTTTCGCTGGTGTTTCGAGTATTGCTTGTTATACTACGCCAGCCATTTCACACGCCAACCATTTCACACGCCAACCATTTCACACGCCAGCCATTTCACACGCCAACCATTTCACACGCCAACCGTTTCACACGCCAACCATTTCACACGCCAGCCATTTCACACGCCAACCATTTCACACGCCAGCCATTTCACACGCCAACCATTAGGTCTCGCACCTGTTACGGAGTACTTCCGGGTCGTAGTACCCAAAAGTAGTCCCATTTAGAAATTTTGAGTTTCAACTTCTGGTGCATAGTTTTGCTGGTAAGAGATGAGCTGGTAGAACACTGATGTGTTTCCTGTATAGATTATAGTCCTGCAATGCTCCCAAAGTTTGTTTTGATTGCTTATTGCAGGACTATTTGTTTGGGATGTATGAACACAAATGCCGGTACCTCGGCTAGATTTGACAGCTAGTGCACTGATTTTCGGACGGTACTAATACACTTTGCTCCGTAGAAAAAAAATGAGACGATTGAGGTGTCCATTTTATTACAGTTTCTGAGAGTTGAATGGACAAACTTGATGTTCCTGTATATAGCTAAGCGTAAAAAACACTATTCTTCATTCAGCAGAGTCTTGAAAATAGCTGATTTAACATTGGAGTCAATGGGAATTCAATATCTCAAAAGTAACAGGTGTATGACCTAATCCATGGCAGTCGCATGTCCGTGGGGTCTTTATTTTGACGTCAATAACTGAGAAATCTTCATCAAACTATGAATGAAATCAGCAGATAGCATTTTAAACATGGATTTACCTTTCCTCGGGACAAGGTATGTGTCCAAATGGTTTTAATTGAGAATGTAGGATTTTCCTTGTTAAATCGGCTTGTGTATGAGTTTCCGGACAACATCCATTTCTGTTATACCCATTACAATGCATTTCTGAGCGATTTTATTTGTGTTTGAACAAAAAACCTGATGTCATCAATGAGCTAAAACAGTAATTTCTTCCTAGAAAGTGATTTTCTGTCAAAATTGCTTTATTTTTTAAGTACAGAATAAATAGTATTGTGCAATGGTGAGTAATAATAATTGTCAACTGAGAGGATCATGTGATGCCACTGACTTTCATCCAGCAAATACTGATCTAAGATGCACATCTATGTCATTTCCTTCCCTTTATTAGCTCATATTGTCTGATCTCAGACTAGACTCTCTGCTTTTGAGTGATTTTCCTGTTGTAGCTGAGGCGGAATGTGTCGCTCAAGATTAGCTGTGATTGGATACTTGTCGCTCTAGATCTTTCGACAAGAGCTAAGGCTTTTAAGCGATACTTTTTCTTAACCGAAACAGCATTTTACAGTTTTAAATGTATGTGTTACACTAAAACAATAATTGTAAACTGACCAAGAGAGCTATTCTAAGGTATTTCAAGTGTAACGGGTTAAGCCGGCTGGTTTGGTGCAAGAAACCAATCACACGAGTCATGTCAAACTTTTCGAAATTAATTCGATGGACAAATCTGTCTTTCACAAAACCACCAATAGTATATACCGCTATCATGTTCCCCATATCATAATCATCATCATCTCATTATCATTGATTATTATTACTATTATTATTATTGTTGTTATTATCATTATCATTATTATTATAATCATCATTATTATTGTTGTTGTTGTTATCTTATCATATCCATTGCATGTTGAATGGTGACGGTGAGTTCTATTCATAGGTTACGGTAGTATCAAGCAAGCTGTTTTTACTATCAAATGGAAACATTGGTGGAAAAGAGAAATCAATGATTAATAATGAGCAATTATTTCTTTTTCCGTGCCATTTTCTAAATATCATGTCTGTCGATGAAGCCTGAATATCGAATGGTCTTCTCGATGGCTGTGTTTCAGAAAAATCATTGTAGATATTGTTTATCTGTCTTTGAATAGGTATAAACTCTTTATATCAACCATTTCAATATAGAATTGCATGTAACAATCTGTTTTTCCAAAGATATTCCTTGATAAAGCTATAACATATTTCAAGATCCTAATGTAGGCATGAAAATCAGTCATTTGCTTTGTAAAATGAAAATGTTAACAGTCCAAGGTTCAGATTTGGACCAATTTGACTAAAAAAAGGCTTTGGAATGGCTGCTTTTCCTATAATGTTCTTAAAAATATTTTCTTTTTATACTATAAAGGTTTTTAAGTCAATTTTCCAATTGTTTAGTTATTTTTAGCTTTTGAAATCACATTTCTAACCCCATAAATAACACATAATGTGTACAAAGCTATGTCGCACACATTTTCCCGTACTTTTTGGAAAAGCCCAGATATACCCCTTAGATTGCCCCCAAATCATTAAAATTTCTGTCCTTGTAATTGGAAATTTAATAATGAGTCTTAAACAACATAATTATAGCATTTCCTACTAGATTTGATGAAATAATGAAGAAGTAAGCCTTCATTTCAATGAAAATAGCCTTTGTTTTACCAAAGATATTGCTAAGAAGGCTACTTTTCTTGGAATGTTCCCAGTTCAAACCTTATAAAAACTCTTATCAAAGTACGAAACAATCTTTTAGGAACAAAAACCTTTTTGTTTCAGTCAAATTGATCCATTAGTTTTTGAATAATTAGTATTTATCTCTCTTTGGTGACTCTTGGCTCTTTGACATAGTCTTGTATGCAAATGTAGTCGATTAGGGTGGGTGTATGGATTCCTCATTTGTTCCATTTTTATCGCTTTCCTGTCAGGTTTTTCGCATTATATTTTGTCGCAAGTCCCCAATCCTTGGAAAAATAAGACCGAAAACCATGTTAGCAATAAAATGCATTTGTATTAGGTCTCGCACCTGTTACGGAGTACTTCCGGGTCGTAGTACCCAAAAGTAGTCCCATTTAGAAATTTTGAGTTTCAACTTCTGGTGCATAGTTTTGCTGGTAAGAGATGAGCTGGTAGAACACTGATGTGTTTCCTGTATAGATTATAGTCCTGCAATGCTCCCAAAGTTTGTTTTGATTGCTTATTGCAGGACTATTTGTTTGGAATGTATGAACACAAATGCCGGTACCTCGGCTAGATTTGACAGCTAGTGCACTGATTTTCGGACGGTACTAATACACTTTGCTCCGTAGAAAAAAAATGAGACGATTGAGGTGTCCATTTTATTACAGTTTCTGAGAGTTGAATGGACAAACTTGATGTTCCTGTATATAGCTAAGCGTAAAAAACACTATTCTTCATTCAGCAGAGTCTTGAAAATAGCTGATTTAACATTGGAGTCAATGGGAATTCAATATCTCAAAAGTAACAGGTGTATGACCATTTCACACGCCAGCCATTTCACACGCCAACCAGTTCACACGCCAACCATTTCACACGCCAGCCATTTCACACGCCAGCCATTTCACACGCCAACCATTTCACACGCCAACCATTTCACTCGCCAACCATTTCGCACGCCAACCATTTCACACGCCAGCCATTTCACACGCCAACCATTTCGCATATAACCAGTTCATATTCGTCAATCAGGACATTTAACAGCTTTCGCCACATAAAAGAAATTGCTCACTGATAGTATACGAAGATATTATGTAAATGGGTTCCTTTGATACCAGAACCACCATTGGACGAGTAGGGATTCAAACTCGGACCGACTTGTGGCTTCTACCTCAGCCACCTAAGTCCAGAGACCAATAAGTGGCATAATTGCTTTTTTATATCCAAATGTTTTCAAACGTAGCTTCCCATCAAGATTTACACATAGCTAAAAAGATAATTGACATATCAATATTAAAGAAAGTAGACTGCTTTTATATATATAGTTTGGTGATGATGATTTATTTTTTCAGTAATGCAGATCGAAAGGACTACATACATGGATGTATCTATAACAGGAGAAAAAAATACTAGGCGCGTCGATATACGGACTAACCACCGGGATATAGCTAAGAATCTGTTGAAAAGGACACAGTACACTATCCAATCAAAATCCTAGCAGTTCGATATGAACTGGAAAAAAGTGCACTTAGTCCTCAAGTTATATAAGCAAAAGTAATGAACCGATTATCGCTGCAAAAATACCTAAATGTGAGAATTGATATTAGAGGGAAATTAAACTGAACGCTGTATGAGAAAATCGGGATTTCGCTGTTGGAAAAAATGAGTTTGGTATACCAACAATTATGAATCATATTTGAGACGTGGCGAGCATAGATTACTCTATGAATGGAAAGACACTGAAGACATTCTGTGGAGCTCAGTTGCCTCGCGGTTAGAGCGAATATATTTATGGTACGAATGTTTAATGAGACGCAAACTTACAAACAAATCAGGGTCACATAAAAAAGGAATTCGAATGCATTCTAATAATGAAGTAGCGAACAAAGATCAATTTCAAACAATTTAGCGTGACGTCGGCGTGATTCCAGAATCACGCAAATCACGTAATAAACTGCACTTACCCGCCTCCGGAGGCAAACCCTCGGTTACATTTGAGTTAATAATCGCTGCAAAGTTCCAAACGGACCAAACCTCAGTTTCAACGATTCGTCCTATTGGTACCGGCGGCAAATAAAATAAATCAGATAGCGATAATTGACTCAAGTACATTTTACCCCCTTGATAAAGTAAATTGGCGGCTGGCCTGTGATCTAACCTGTTTACTACTCTGAGTACCTTTCCTTATCAAAATAAAGCAGATTTATACGGTTTATGCAGACTAAGCAAAAATCTGTTTTTAGCAAATTATCCAGCATTCTAATGGTTAATGACTTTTCACAAACAATTGGATCTTTTCGCATGGGGCGGCCTTTTCGAAATACATAGACCTTGTAACAGTTTAGTTAATTGCTCTTGGCTTACGAAACACATGACTCCCTTTGCTGCGCATATATCCACCATTAAAACAAATCGGATCACTTAAATTGAAATGTAGGAGATAAAAACGGTGTGGTTACGTCACATTCATAATATACGAGTAAGTCAGTCGTGTTTAAAGCGACGTCTCACCGATATGTACAGCCAATTTTGTTTAAAGCTACGTAACAGCTCTATGTAAGTCAATTTTGTTTAAAGCGACGTCTCACCGATATGTACAGCCAATTTTGTTTAAAGCTACGTAACAGCTCTATGTAAGTCAATTTTGTTTAAAGCGACGTCTCGCCGATATGTACAGTCAATTTTGTTTCACCCTTTCCCAAACACCAAATTTTCGACTGTCCCAAATTGAAAGAGTTTGCAGACGACATTTCAAAATGTGGTGAAATTGGAAAATAATCTTCTGATAGGTCAGAAAACATTGTGAGAAAAGGAGAAATCGCTCGATAAGAACAATGTTTTCTAAAGTCGTCTGCAACAAAGTAGTATAATGTCGTTATTGTTTGGGAAAGAGTTAAGATAGCATTAGAATTGATAGCTTTTTACGCACTGTTTAAGAATGGTGGTTTCAACAAAACCAATCAAATTGCTAAGAACAATGCAACGTCATCATTAGCTGATTCATTCCTCTTTTGTTACCTAGTATATAAACATAGTCTGCTGTAATGGAGCTGAATTTTGTCTGGTGACCTCAGTACGTAAATGTGGGTATCACTACCTTGACTACCCGCTATTATGTGACATTTCTACGCTTCGGTAGTTCGAACAACTTCCTGATCGAGATGGAGACAATCTACATACCTTAACATTGGTCGAAACTTTAAAAAACGAAAACCTGTCAAATTTGTAATAACGAGAACAGTGTATTTCAAAGAATGGTTGAAACTATTCTTATAAAAGATGATATCGACATAAATGTCTTCCATAACACAACCTTTTCATAACAGCTTGCGAGTTGTTCATGGTAAAAAGATGGGAAGGGATTCAAATGAATAGGAAGTGTAATACATCAGCTTTATTCGTGAAAGGTGCGTATTCACAGAAAAGACATTTTCAAAGTCAAAATAGACAACCGAAACAATACAGTAATACAGTTTTATATTGGTGTTTGGTATCCAATTGAAAGTACCTATTGAAAGCATGATTCATTCCGGAAGTGTCAATCTAACCAAGTATGTATTGTTTATGCGTTAGAGCTCAAAAGCGATTTTACGCTTTTGGAATGAAATACATGTCAATTCACTGTTATAACACTTTGAAGAAGCAAAAACGATCTGATTTTGCTTCGAATTGTTTTTCTTCGTTGCATATCATATACGTATAACTGTACAGCTGTTATGCAGATTTACAGAAACTAATATTTAACTTCCGAATTTCCTCACATCTGTGAACAAGCACCTTTTTATATTGATGTACACATCAAGGACGAATGCGGATATAACTACCGTATATTAAAGTACATTCAGTTATCTTTTATTATTCTAAACGTACATGATTTAATAGTGCGCATAACTTCCTGGTCATAGAATAAATCATTTCCATTCGGAAGTAAAATCTGCTTCTACTTATTCTTCCTTATTGGCTGTAAATGTTTACAGTGGCCATGGAATTTGAAGAAAATCATTTGACCTTTGGTATTTGGTATAAAGCATTCTGACTAAAAGAGGAACTACTCTTTATGAACTTATCTACACATCCCTTTACTATACCAACCTGCAGCGTTATCGTTTCACCCGAGTTGAAATTTTTGCAACATTTCGGACACCTCTGAAACCAATTATGTCTATTCGGAAATACTCGTACCTGAGAGATACAATCCGTACATTGTAAGGTTACGAATTTCGTTATATTTGTCCCGGCTAATAGCACGTTTCCTGATTCACGTTGAGTAGTTCAATGTAAATGGAAGTGTTGAACATCACATTGAATCATTGTATTTGGTCGGTAACTCATACATAATAGCGAAATCATAAGTTGTGATAAATAGATCTAGATGTTCTTTTATCAAACTGAATGGCTGTTTATATTTTGAATTCAATATGGATGTTTGAAAACGAGGGTACAATGAATGTAGTTTTTCAAGAAGCAATAAGGCGGGTTCCTGATTATATCAGAGGTGTTTTCGTTGGATTACACAATGCATTCGGATTGCTCTGAAACTTTCATGAGCGAAAACACTTCCGAAATGTTGCGATTTTTTTACACTTGTACTGCACCGTTCCGTAACCCGTATAGTGGTGGAACTGACTTCATGCTTATGCAAACAGATTAGATCCAGGTCAGCCGCCAATTTATTTAAGCAAATTACCGGCTGGCCTGTGATCTTACCTGTTTGCAACTCATCAGAATTAAGTAGATATTTATGGTTTTGGAAAGCAGACGACACAAAAATCTTTTTTTTGAAATTACTTGGCATTCTATAAGTTAATTACAAAAGTTTTTTTCCTCTCGATCAAAACCGTGGCATACTGGTTAGAGAACAAAACTTTCATTTTCGAGACACCTTTATGTGTGGCTTCAAATATATGGTAGGAACATTTGGATTAAAATCAGCCTGAGAGTGCTGGGTATTTTCTAAGAATAGACTTTTGGGTCGTGTGCTTTTAGAAAGCCTTAAATATCTGCTGAATTTTGATGAGGAAAGTACCCAGAGCACTCAGAGTATCAAACAGGTTAGATTGCAGTCAAGCCCCCAATCTAGTCGGCGGCTAGCCTGGATCTAACCTGTTTGAATAAGCATGAAGTCAGTTCCAGAACTATAAGGGCAAAGCAACGTCTTCTGGCTGGCATACAATATATAGTATGCTTTGAACTAAACGTACTATGCTATAAATTTGCTGATAATTCACCTTTACTTTATAAGATAGGCAGTATTGCAAAGTAATACGTCTTCGAGACGCTACCGATCAATGACATGTCACCTTGCAATATTTTACTTAGGTTTAGGATATCATCGATGAAAATCATTTTTAATTTATGCAGTTATATTTCCTGAGTAGTTGAAGGCGCTTATTCACACATGAGACAATGACCAAGTCAAAATGAAATAGCATTGTAACAATATATATTTTTTATATAACGCCATGGCATTTAATGGAAAAAACCTGCTGAACGCAAAATCGATTCAGAATGTGTCAAGATATCTGAGTATTATACAGACAAGTATGTGATGGACTTTAAACCCGTTGCAACGCTTTTGATCTAAAATGTTGTATGTTTGATCTATAATGTTGCATGTATAATTTCTCATTGTATACCGTATGTAAACACTTAAAAACAAACTTATTCCACTTCCAGTGACTTTTCTCCCGTACGTCTCAAAGAACAGTACAGCTATTATACAATTCTGAAGAAATAAACTTTTAATATGCAAGATTCCTCACATCTGTGTACAAACAGCTTTAATCTTTTTCCAAACGCCAAATTTTCGACTCTTCGAAATTGAAAAAGTTTGCAGACGACATTTAAAAATGTGATGACATTAAAAACCAAACTTCTGATAGGGCAGAGAACATTGTGGGAAAAGGAGAAATTGCTCGATAAGAGCAATTTCTCCTTTTCCCACAATTTTTTTCAGAGTCGTCTGCAACACACTGGTTAAATGTCGTTATTCTTTGGCAATGGGTTAAATAAAACTCTATCCGGTCCAGTCGACCTTACACACCTCTACGTATTCGTCATAAAGCAGATTCCGGCGTTCCCTCAATTGGTTACCAAGTGATATTGCGATAGATAAGGGCGGCTGTTGCTTAACGACAAACAAATGGACCGGGTCATCAAGGAAAGCCCGATGTCTTATTTCTTGAACCCTCGAATGTTGTTCCTAGGATCAGCCCATGTGCTTTCTTCGTGCTAATCCGAGACAATACTTTTCACAACCAGTGGATAGCACGTATTGACTCTTTCATGAGCACATAGTATGCAAACTGTGTCGCGACCTATGGTTAAACAAATGACATCATGGACTGCACATAGTGACTTTGTTTTGTAATTTCTATTTTTGCAGTGTGTCTGGTTTTGTCTTGGATTTACTCCTACCCTTAAAACTCATCCTTTCATGATGTCTTCGTTGTATAACAGTGTAATTAGAACAAAGGTCATCCAATGAAAATCCTTTTACTAGATCGATATTTGTTTTCAGTCATCATAACACGTTTTGAATGATATAGCACACCAATTAACGTTTGATTTTGGTACAATATAAGTGTTTTGCTGCATTGATAGTAGACGTTGGGTGTAAAATTAACACATTAACGTATTGGTTCAATGGGAAGGGTATAAACTTAGCACTGTTTTCTTTTATGTAGTATCTTACCTAGTAAGGCAACAAAGCGCATTTCATATTTCTATCTTTAACTCTATTTGAAACATTTTATAAACAAAACATGAGCTTACACGTGGTGTTTTCTAATTAAGTATTTTTTTCTACTGCTTAAGTCCAGACTTTGCACTGTTTTAGTCTCAGCATCTGGTGTCCTATAACGTTATGCGATGGATAGACAAACAGCTTATCCATACTCCTTACCTCATGATACTTCGGTGTTACGCATCTGCAGCACAAAACTTAAGAAACCAATGCGACAACAGAAGAAATTGCTTGTAACAAGCAATTTCTTCTTTTGTCACATTGGTTTCTTTTTATAACGGAAAGGAAATGCCAATATTTTGGCTTTTTAAATTGTCGTCTGCTGCTTCTCTCAATTTGGATTCTTAGCAAAATTACGCTTGTTTGTAGGGGTGAAAGGAGCAATGGGTTTTTCTCATTTTTCAACCAGTGTTGTGCTTAAGTTCAAGGGACGACATCTCACTTATACATTTATTTGTACGATTTCATAATTCATTCGGGGTTCCTCTAACCCAGTCCTGGAATGTTTGATATATGTTTTAAAAGATTACTAATCCCGCCTATTATGCTGTACCCATTTTTCATCGCCCTGCGAAATCAGTTGATAATAAGCGCTTTTAGCTGCGGATGGGAAATATGAGTGAACCAAATTTGAATAAAGCCGGTTTTGTATTTGTATGTACAACATACACGGTTTAAGTTGTCGGGTGTTGTAGTCGGATTTATACATAAGGTAAAGGTAAGATATGTATTTAATTTCGTTTTGCTATTTAAACCATTATCACTCACGCAACGAACTTGTAGGAAATGGATTTTAAAACATTGTGACAACAGGAAACGTTGTTCATAACGAGGCAACATAGTTGTAACACTGTTTGCGCCATGATTAAAGAATTCTTTAGCTATTTTTGTCATCTGCGTAATAGGTTACAGGGCTGGACTATATTCGTATGTTGCATTGAATGGATTTGATTATGTTTTGACACCGATTTCAACAGTGTTCTAGTTATTTTGCGGAGTTTTCCATTCATGACTCTAGGCATTTATAATTGTCTCCTTTCTTACGAACGTTAACGTAAATATTCAGGAGTAAGTTTATCGCACAATTTCATTCAACATCGGCATACAGGCCCTATATACCAATGGTGAATGAAATTTATGTTTAACTATTCTCTACTGGACATCTGTGTAACTGTTACATTTGTAAGAAAGAAGTGACTTGGAAGTGTCTAGGATCATGCAGGGATCCTCGCATTTCAAATAGAACTTGGAATTTGATTGAGATATTTCTTTTCTAGGTTGTCTTGTATTTCGATGAACATGTGGTCAAGGGTTTTCAAGATGGCAACTGAATTGAAATAAACTAAGAAATTTCCACGTGTTTGATAAATCGTTGTTTATCTGATCTTTTTAGAACATAAATGTTAAAAAGTCAACCATTTTAACGTATCTACGGCAGAATGCTAGCGATAGAAAACAACGCTATATGAGAGTGTTTCTATAATGAACTATACCTCCATTTAGCATAATGTTTAAGGCTCAAAAGTACAATGAACATTAATACCGAAATGTCGTGTGGTTATACTTACACATCAGGCGTATAACACGTTACAACTGTACATGAATCGGTTTCTCTGGATAAAGTGAATGGCTCTCCGTCACCAGGATAACATTTTACTAAATATCTAAACCTAAAAATGTACGTAAGTTCAATACAAAATTCCCTCTTATTTTTTTTTTTTTGTGATAAACAAAATTGTGCAGTAACACATCATTCGAATTGTCTCTTCGAGACACTTCCAATGACGTGTCATTTGACAACATTATCCTTTTATATAAGTTACTATCGAAGTATTTCGGGTTTGACTAACGCGTATACCTTCATGTTCTAAATACTTTGGTCATTAGTCTATTAGAGATTGTATTATCGGTTATGAATAAAAAGACATTCGTGTCACGAGATTATATTCTTTTGTCCCGGTGTCATTTGTCGCTTTTGGGTGTGTTATATGAAAAACGATCACCCGTTCCAGACTGTTTAAACGCCAAGACACAGTAGCCTTATTTCAAATTATCAAATAATATCTAATATACTTGAAAAACATCTCATTTCGAGTCTCATTTACTGAATATGAAATACATTGTCATAACTAATCATGTATGGATTATCTTTAACGGTATATTTTTCAATTTCTTTCGTGAAAAATTACCCGAAACAAGGAAAATATCATTTATGACGATGTCTGTTTATGGAAGAAAAATGTACGACTTTATGCTTGTCCAACGCTAATCAATGTCCTTCAACGTGACTTCAAATTGCGTAAACGTGCAGGTGACTTTCGTGTAAATAAAACCTCATATCAGGTAGGGGAAAGATCGACGTATCATGAACATGTTAACTCTTTACCAAACGCCAAATTTTAGACTGTTCCAAAATGAAAGAGTTTTCAGACGACCCTTCAAAATGTGATGAAATTGAAAAGTCATCTCTCGATTGGGTAGAAAACATTGTAGGAAAAGGAGAAATTACTCGTTACGAGCAATTTCTCCATATCCCATAATGTTTTCAAGAGCCGTCTGCAACAAACTGGTCAAATGTGGCTAATGTTTGGTAAAGGGTTAAGGGGTTTCCATAGATACCATTAAGTGCTTTCAAAAGAAATCGTGATGTATCGAATGACAGTTTCGTATAAAGTTACATAACAGGAGTGGGGTGGGTATCTTTATACCATAGGGACACGCAATAATATATGCTCTATCACGAAGTTGAATTATGCGCTGCAGGTGAAAGTATAGGAGTTTTTTTCTCTTCAGTCTTGAAAGTTTATCCGCTTATATAGTGGCAAAATTTATCTATAAGAAATAATCAAAAACAATTTGGCGACGTATTATAAGAAACAGATGGTTGTAAAATTGAAACTTGTCAAAGTTTTATTCAATGTGTAAATCATTACTATACACAAATTGGGAAGAATTCCGCATTTAACATGGGAACATTTTATTTTCCTTTGTACATTCATTCTTATTGTATTTTCTTACTTCTCTAAACTTGAAGCAAGATCAGAGGTAATTATACGGCATTGGAAAATGCTTGTATTGTATAAGTATATTTAGGGTGTAAGCCCGATTAGAAGCTTAACACCGCTTGTATTTTGCACAATAAATCTGTATCAAAACGATCACACATAAAGGAATGGGTCAAAAGATCAAAAAGGACGATCTTATACTTCTTTTTAGAAGAAAATAGTTGGAATCACCAAATGAAAACAAGACCTTCTTACATGTAGAGCTTGAATAAAACGTATCCATCAGAAATGGGATATAAAAAGTCAGCTACTTAAAACATGCTTATCATTCCTGATAAAAAAAGGTTTAAAATTTCTTTACCACCGCCTTGCTGCTACGGTAGAGTGTGGACCAGGTGAGTGAAGTATTTCGGGTTCGAGCAAGAACACGGTTGTGCCAAAGACAATATTTTCTTTGCTCCAATTGCAGTTACACTGCTAAAACATCGGTTTTAGTTATGATGCCGTCTTGATTCAGATCCCATTCAACTTAGATATTTCAGAGATGCTTGTTCCAAGAGGAGAAAATTTGAAAGTCAACATGAAATGTCTAGAATTATTACAGTTTTTGTATTGTTGTTTTATATACAGTTAGAAGTAGCTATTGAAAGTATAATTGATACAGGAAGCGTCAATTTAACTACATGCAGCAGATATCAAAAGCGGTTTCAAAACATACAATTTCACTGTACATCTATACGGGCTTAAAATTTGAAGACAAACTTATTTTGCTTCCAATGGCTATTCTTCAGTGCGTATCATACACCAGGAAAGTTGTTGCCCGGTATTCAAGAAATAATGTTTAAGCATTCAAATCTGCTTACACATCTGTGAACAAGCGCATTTAAACAATGTCGCGGTTATCTGAAAATTGTTAAGAGGCGTATTTCAGGACAACCTCAAGTCTATGGTAAACATCAACCTCAAGTCTATGGTAATCATCAACCTCAAGTCTATGGTAAACATCAACCTCAAGTCTATGGTAAACATATTAAGCTGATTAGTGAATGAGTTTTGCATTGCAAGAATGTTAATGTCTGAAACAATAGATTTTTTTTATATGTTTAGAACATTGCGATAAAAAAAGAATAACTAAATCACGCCTGTATATAGCAGGATGCAAACTATGTGTTGAAATACGCCTGTGTATTAAACGGAGTTACTCGGGGTCACTAAACTACTTCTATCCGTGATGGAAATCAAGCGTTTCTACGATACCGATACATGGAATGGCGTAGCGGATGGTTGAAGTGGTCTGTAATGTCTCTACTCGTTAATCTAGAATTGTTTTAATTACTTTGTTTTAGAATTGCGTTCATGACGATGCAAAATGACCAACTTCGAATACGACTTTAACGGTAAGTGTACAACGTTATTACGCCTATTTTATCATGTTTGAGTTATGACTGCCCAAAATTGAAAGCTGCGTCAGACGACAATCAAAACTTGTAAATATTTATTATTTCTTTGTGTCATAAGAGAGCATAAAGGATGTGAACTATTGGGACAAACGAATAAATTGTTCTTTTTAAGCTTCTGCTGCGGGAACGTTGAAATGATACGTTCTTGGCTAATAGGCGCCCAAATAGGCCTTAATAATTAGGTATGAATAATAAAATTATAAAATACCAGTACTCGCACAGAACATGAACACACAGAAAATAGCAAAGTGGACCGCGCTACTCACGGGAATCAAGCCCACAACCCTTGTGTCCCGGTGCCGATGCTCTAACCCTAGACAACTTTCCTCTTAAAAGATACTAATCAGATATGGTTTCTTAACACACTTTGGCAGTGATAATGTCACGTTATAATAATAAAATGCCGAAACACAATAGGTCTCTCAGTAGCGAGTGTGACTCTGCATACAGGTGTACACAGTTTTAGACCAGAACTCACGAGCCCAACATTCTTTCCTAGATTCAAGTGAAGTAAATGCTATAAAATATACTTATTATTTGTTTCGCACAATTTGTCAGCCATGTTCATGTGTGTGCAGCTGGTGGCTAAATAAGGGTTATGCAAAACTAGTGATAGGTTTCCTGGAGCAATCAAAGTGACATGTACACTGTCTGTCTCGATATGACTGCAGTACTGATAAAAGCGGCGTCAAGGAATGCGTGTTCACAGATGAGACTATTTGAAAGCCAAAATAAAATACTGCTGAAGCAACACAGTTTTTCTTCTGTATAGATGTATAAAAATGCATTTCGAACTAGCATTTGAAAACATAGTGGATGCAAAATCCGCCGTCATATATAAATGTGTGCAACCGATATGCATAAGACACCAAACCCGTTGCAACGGTTTTGGACTGAAACCTAAATAAAATCGATGAATACAGGTTATTGACACTTGAATACGAACGTATATTGATTTCAATGGCCCATATCCATTACTTATTATACAACAGTGCAGCAGCTATTGTAAAGCTTTTTATATATCAACTCCTACTTTCACCCCATCTGTCAACAAGCAGTTTATACATCCTTCCAACATTGACTCTATATTACAGCAACATGCGAGGTGACAGATCTCATAAAATGCAAGGCTGGCACCACATTAATGGACCCATGCGACTGTAGCCGATATTACAAATGCATAAACACGTTTTCCATATCTAACTTGACCTGTAACACCGGTACACTCTGGGACTACACCCTCGGAGCGTGTAACTTCGAACATAGAGTTGCCGCCTTTCAGAATTGTTCCTCTACGAATGCATGGACTAGGTGTAACACAACCGGTAAACTTCCATCTTCTCATTCTAACGTGACGTGTGACTGGTCAAAATGGAAAGCAACAGCAAATATTTATAAAGTGAAGATTATAACCTGTCTCTTTGTGATTTTTGGAAGAAGCTATTGATGATGGATTAGGAAAATTCTTGTCTCATGCGATTTCTCCTTTTTTTGTCACATCTGTTCCCAGTGTTGTATCGTATATGAGTATCAATACGAAAATTGATGTGGGAGTTATTTTTGTGGGATTCAAAAGAGGCCTGTTACTCAAGGGTGGCGCAACTTCAAATTTGATAAAGCGCTGGACATTACGTCCGAAATACTGCATATCCATGTTAAGGACATTGTTCTGATATTTTGGTATCATAAGTACACTATACCACCGAATGCACATAGTCAAGTTCACCAAAGACGTTGTCTTCGGAATCAGAACTTGAGTTGTTACGCCTATTCGACCAATATACACGACTGGTGATCGCTCTACCGCACCACCATGGTGCTGACGACGAAATCGGTTGCGGAACTTCCGGTTTAGCGTTTTAACGGTATAGGTTTTTGCTTTTTTTCTTCATTTTCAGAGAATTAATCTAAAAATCGAAAAACATTATTTAACCCTTATTGAATTCGACCGCATGAAGGCAAAGTTTCCATTTTGGACTCGTAGAATTTGCTGAGTTTTCGTAATCTTTCCTCGTCGGAGAAACTCAAAAATGCATCCTCCCGATACCCTGTTCATAAAACCAGTAAAATAGCATGCAATTTACCATTTTATGTCAAGGTAAATATATGTTCTGATAAATAACAATACTCACTCAAAACTACAAAGTGATCGCTACACCATCGGTTTCCTTGGAAAGATTACCGCAGTTTTTAGATGGTGGTAGGGTTTCAGACTTTCGCATTGCAATTTTGAATTGCATCGGCGAGGAAAAATCTCGAAATCTCAGTCAATTCCGAAACTTTATCTATAAGCGATTGATGTCAATAAGATTGAATCATGACTTGTCTGAAAACGCAGTAAAATAGCAAAAGAAACTACCCTGAAAACGCTAAACGGGATGTTGCTCAACCGATTTTATGGTCAGCACCACGGTGGTGCGGTAGAGCGATTACCGGTGGTGAATATAGACAGGCATGTTTAGTTTTAAATCGTGACTGGTTTGTGACTTAAGTATTTTTTTGGTAACTTTAATGGCATTCACTAACATAGAGGTTAACTATGCGACTTTGTGACTTTACAGTGACTCTTAATAACGGGTACTTCCGTGAATGACTCTTGAAGTTTATAAATAATTTGTATCTAATCTTTGAAACGAATGCGAAAAGGCGAGACCTTGCTCATTTACATTCTCAGGCCACCCGAAAATTGCCTTTCAATTCCGTTTTCATTTCAATTTTCCTTTTGAAGTCTGTCGCTAATCAATGTCATTAACATCGGTGGAACATCCGGGTTTGGATAAACAGGATTACACAAAGCGCATTAAATGTGAACCCAAAGTACACGAACAGTAAAATATCTATGGTGGAAAGTGTGTTTATTCGTATTTCTTACGAATGAATTATAAAAGCATACTTAAACTTACATCAGATTTATCTGACGAATTATTTTATATCTATATTTCCAAACAGCGAGTCGGTTGCAAGAGTTGAATAGTTTGTGTACCGGAAGTCCATCAAACAACCCCGATTTTACCGCGCCCCCTCCAAAAGTGGAACCAGACAGCGATTCTAGCATTAACGCGGGAATGGTCGCAGGGCTTATTATTGCAGGGGCCGTAATCACTCTGGCTATCATTGCTCTTTATGTGTTATATACTCGGCGGAAAAAGGCAAAAGCACAGTAAGTGTATGGCTTCCATTGCTCTTTATGTGTTATATACTCGTCGGAAAAAGGCTAAAGCACTGTAAGTGAATCGCATTCATTGTTCTTTATGTGTTATATACTCGAAGGAAAAAGGCAAAAGCACAGTAAGTGTATGGCTTCAATTGCTCTCTATGTGTTACATACTCGGCGGAAAAAGGCTAAAGCACAGTAAGTGTATGGTATTCATTGCTCTTTATGTGTTATATACTCGGCGGAAAAAGGCAAAAGCACAGTAAGTATATGGCTTCAATTGCTCTCTATGTGTTATATACTCGACGGAAAGAGGCTAAAGCACAGTAAGAGTATGGCTTCCATTGCTCTTTATTTGTTATATACTGGACGGAAAAAGGCAAAAGCACAGTAAGTATATGGCTTCCATTGATCTCTATGTGTTATATACTCGACGGAAAGAGGCTTAAGTACAGTAAGAGTATGGCTTCCATTGCTCTCTTTGTGTTATATACTCGAAGGAAAAAGGCAAAAGCACAGTAAGTGTATGGCTTCCATTGCTCTTTATGTGTTATATACTCGACGGAAAAAGGCAAAAGCACAGTAAGTGTATGGGATTTATTGCTCTTTTTGTGTTATATACTCGAAGGAAAAAGGCAAAAGCACAGTAAGTGTATGGTATTCATTGCTCTCTATGTGTTATATACTCGACGGAAAGAGGCTAAAGCACAGTAAGAGTATGGCTTCCATTGCTCTCTATATGTTATATACTCGACGGAAAGAGGCTAAAGCACAGTAAGTATATGGCTTCCATTGCTCTCTATGTGTTATATACTCGACGGAAAGAGGCAAAAGCACAGTAAGTGTATGGCTTCCATTGCTCTCTATGTGTTATATGCTCGACGGAAAAAGGCTAAAGCACAGTAAGAGTATGGCTTCCATTGCTCTCTATATGTTATATACTCGACGGAAAGAGGCTAAAGCACAGAAGTATATGGCTTCCATTGATCTCTATGTGTTATATACTCGACGGAAAGAGGCTTAAGCACAGTAAGAGTATGGCTTCCATTGCTCTCTTTGTGTTATATACTCGAAGGAAAAAGGCTAAAGCACAGTAAGTGTATGGCTTCCATTGCTCTTTATGTGTTATATACTCGAAGGAAAAAGGCAAAAGCACAGTAAGTGTATGGCTTCCATTGCTATTTATGTGTTATATACTCGAAGGAAAAAGGCAAAAGCACAGTAAGTGTATGGCTTCCATTGCTCTTTATGTGTTATATACTCGACGGAAAAAGGCAAAAGCACAGTAAGTGTATGGGATTCATTGCTCTTTTTGTGTTATATACTCGAAGGAAAAAGGCAAAAGCACAGTAAGTGTATAGTATTCATTGCTCTTTGTGTTATATACTCGAAGGAAAAAGGAAAACGCACAGTAAGTGTATGGCTTCCGCTGCTCTTTACGTGTTATATACTCGGCGGAAAAAGCTAAAGCACAGTAAGTGTATGGCATCCATTGCTATTTATGTGTTATATACTCGAAGGAAAAAGGCAAAAGCACAGTAAGTGTATGGCTTCCGTTGCTCTTTATGTGTTATATACTCGACGGAAAAGGCAAAAACACAGAAGTGTATGACCCCATTGTTTTCTTTGTGCTTTATACTCGGCGAGAGAAAAGGAGGCAAAAACACACTAATTGTATGACCCTCATTGATGGAAAAAGGCGCGACCACAGTAAGTGTATGATCCTTCATTTTGACGAAGAAGATGTGATATTTTAAATTGAGATTAACAATGCTCCATGTACCTGCATAATGTATTTTCATTTATATCTATCTTATTGTGTTTTGCAGGGATAAACTGAAAAGACGAACCACGATCGAGAACCGTGAATATTTTGAAAACGGACAAATTGACGATCCTTATGCCTTCATTGACGAGAGAATGGTATTTCTATTATGTTTTCGTTGTTTCTATAAACATTGGTAAAGCTTGGCTTGTTAACCATTTAGCATACGTATGCTTTCTTAAGAAAAAAAACGGCAGCATTGAGGACCAACTTTAAAATTATCACTTGAAAAGTTGTAACGGACCGAGCAAATAATCCCAAAAAGACACACCCACAGTGAAAAACACTGTCGCTAACCGATCGGTTGTGTTGTCTATTCATATACAATGTACATGTACTTGTTTGTTCTCTATAATGATCCATCGGGTTCCCTTATTTGCTGCATTACGGTTCCGAGAACGTTACAAAAGTAAGAACATACATGTACAAGCAGAAACCTTCTTTGTTCCATAATATAGCCCATCCTATTGGAAGTGATGTTTCTTATAGATATACAATTCGATTCCATTGCCGAATGCATACTTTCGATTAGGGCTTAACCTACATGATCATCATGAATAAAGAGTATTAACTACGCAACTGCCGTGGGTTGGTTTCATTTAATTGTCGTTTAGTCAAATGAATGATCATGGAATTTGTTGGTTTGCCAATAGTTTAATAGCCGCTTCAAACAATTTTTCATTGAAAGCGTGGCGAGATCTCACAAAATCATCCTTGGACAAAAACCATACTATAATTGCTAGTCCAATTTGAACTGAGAGCAATGGAGGGACACCATAACTATCATTTTTCTTTTGTATTCCATATGTTTCAAGTGAAATGATACATAATTAAAGCAAATGATAATGGCGAAAAAACATTTGTGTGTGTCTATGTTGATTCCAATATCTGTTTGCAAAGTTACGATGATAAATCACTTGTTGTGAGGTAAGCATTAACCTGTGCCCTGCTATTTGGGCTTATGACTGGTCCAAAGATAAATTAATATAGGACAGCAATAACAATGTTCAAAAGTTAACATCCAATTTGTAATTTTTGGTTGAAGCCTAAGAACTAAAAGCACATTCATCCAGGCTTTGGTTGAGATCATCTAGCCAAAAGAAAAAGACTGCTCGGAAGTGCCGATTCCTTAATTATTGCAGAGACATAGATAACATGTTATGTTATCTATGTCTCTGATTATTGGTTGTTACACTTTGATGCTTGATTCTCTAAACAGTACAGATACGTTGAACACCTGTGTAGGAGAATGGATAATCAAGCCAGTATTTAATTATTAACTCTTACAGGTGCCTCCAGTCTATAACAACTTCAACCAAACCGGACCAACAAACGGGACGATCTCGACAACAACAACTACGTTGACAGGCGACGAAACGATAACGGAATACGATAACTCAGCGTTCAGAGACGACGACTACGCGACAATTTCCAAACGTGAACCCGTGACGCCTTACGATACGTTAACCTCGAGCGCGAGATCGAACGAACAACCTAAAAATAACTCAAACAATGACGCTATTGGTGCATCGAGCGGTGACGCTGCAGTGGCGGGCTCTAGTGGTGGGAATGCAGGTGATGATGACAGTGGTGTCGCGGTAGGTGGCGTTAGAAATGGGGCGGAAGTGGATACTGGCGGGAAACAAGAGATAACACGGATCACTCGTGTGAATGATGATATGGATGCCCCAGATTACTACAAACTTGGTCCAGAATAATAAGTTATGTAGTTATTCGGGGTCATTTCGTTTCGCCAAGAATAATTTTCTAACATGAAGGATATCTACCTTTTGGATTTGCAGCAAAGTAATTCGGTATGCTATAATTCGTAGTTAGGCACATAAGGTATTTTGTGGGGATGTAAATAAAAATTGCATTTAATAATTGCCCACCCCCCTAATTCAAGAAAACAAAACCTTAATTAAAAAAGTTATTTTCCAGTTTAAGAATTTCCCTCCTTCATTCTGGGTTCTAGAATAGACACTGATTACTTTTTCCTTGTCATCTTTATTTGGACTAACCGTTAAAGACATTCGAGGAGAATGCCTTCGAATCAACGACTTGGTGATGATTTGCCTTACAGAGTATAATGCTGAGTTTTTGTTATCCGTATGGTTAAAGCTTTCGGTATGGTTAAAGCTTTCGGTATAGTGAAAACTCTCGGTTTTACTTATCCTGGAGTCCAGTGACTCTTCCCAGGTTCTGCCCTAAGTGATGACCCACTAACCAAATCAGTTCTTAAAATATCCCTTACGTTTTGGCACACATGTATAGGGTTTCTAGAATCCTTGTGTGTATTTAAAATATAATATATACACACGCTGGAGGGTAAAAGAGTATAACTAAAGAATGGCTCCACACTCAAATATTTATGCATGCTTGCCTTTTTTTTCCATTCAAACTATCTGAAATCGATGTTATGGAATAAAGTGTTTTTCTTACTCCAAAATCTGTATTGGGTGCCTCGTATTAAGATACCAGATTCAGATTGTGCACATTTCTTTCCTTTAAGGGGTAAAATGAATTCTACTCCAGACATATCCTAGCTGTACAACGGGGATTGGTACTAGTTTACCTAAAAGACGTTCATGTTTGGTTCATAATTTGGTGCATTTTCTCCTCAGGAATTGTAGTCATAGAAATGCTATCTATACTATAATCCGTTCTACACATGTTTTTGTAATTTTATAAATACTATTATGTAAAATGTCTGTAATATTGAACAACGCTTTTCAAAATTGTTTATAATTTGTTGATACAATAAAACAATTGTCATGTAAATTCCAAATGTCTACTTTTGTTTGATCCTCTGTTTGCATATTTGAATTGAGATGTAAATTCTATGAGATCCAGACATCTGGCATAGTTTTCTACAATACAAGGTATGTGGAGTGAATCTTCCGACAGAAAATAAACATTACATTAATTACTTTACCCTTCATATACCATGTTTATTTATACCTCTAGGTTTTTACAACACATCAACAATTTTTCATTACATTGCAATGCCTGGCTTACTAGTAACCTATTACCAAAGAAAAGATCCTTTGATCAGTATGTTGCAGACGACTCTGGAAAACATTGTGGTAAAAGTAGAAATTGCTCTTAATGAGCAAGTTCTCCTTTTCCCACAAAGTTTTCTGCCTTATTAAGAGATTATTTGTCAATTTCAGCCCATTTCAAAATGTCGTCTGCAACCTCTTTCAATTTGGGACAGTCAAAAAATTGGCATTTGGTAAAAGGTTAAAGATGAAAAAACGCTTGGTTAACTGCACATAAGGGCTTGTCAAGTGGAAAATCTGAGTAGAACCACGCATAGGCAACCAGGTGAGGCTAACCTCTTATGAAAATTAAAATCTTCATCTATATAACCCTTTACCAAACGTCATATTTTCAACTGTCCCAAATTGATAGAGTTTGAGGACGACATTTCAAAATGTGATGTTATTGAAAAACAATCTTCTGATAGGGCAGAAAACATTGTGGGGGAAGGAGAAAGTGCTCGATAAGTGCAATTTCTCCTTTTCCCACCATGTTCTCCAGAGTCATCTGCAACAAACTGATCAAATGTCACTACTGTTTGGTAGTGGGTTAAAACATTCCCTGCCATTATTGCCAATCATCGACTGAAACATGTAGTTTCGTTCTGCAAAGTTTGTTAATTGTTTTAGCAACAAGGTCAACGTCATCAAAGATCAAGGTCATCTGATCAAACTGTGTGTTGTTAAGTATGTTATCATACAAAACAGTTGATGTGCAAATTTTGTTCAAAGTGTCAACTTAATCTATGATACTTTTAACAAATAAAGCCCTTTTCTCTGATTTCCAGGAATTTTAATTGGCATTGAGAAGTTTGTTTTCCAAGAAAATTGGGAGTGTAAGAGTAAAATCCACAAGGAGGTTGGCTAAATTCTGACCACTTAGTCATGGGCACACACCTAAGTCCATGGCTTTGTAAGAAAGACAATAAGACAAGTTCAGTAACAATATAGAGCTTTAATTACACACAGAGATTTCTGATGATGCATTCAGATTTAACAAACAATTCCAGTGATAACAATAAAACAACACTCAGTGTTCAACTTGTTACAAAAGACAAGCTTGAGAACATGTACACATATGCTTGAATTCAATGTGTCTATCCAACACACTCCCCCATATGTGAATTTGTGATACCAAGGATTTACCCGTAGACGCCTTTCACCCTTAGAATGCTGGGTAATTTTCAACCAAAAGATTTTTGTTTTGTCTGCTTTCCAAAACCTTAAATATCTGCTTAATTTTTGATGAGGAAAGATACTTAGAGTTGCAAACAGGTTAGATCACAGTCAGCCACCAATTTACTTGGCTGCTGGCCTGTGACCTAACCTGTTTGCATAAGCCTGAAGTCCCTTCAAGCACTATATGGGTTAAAAAGCAATAGATGCCAAATGATTAAGTACTCCTCAGGAGCAATTGATTCACCATGACAATGTTTTTTTTTCCCAAAATTAAAAAAATGTTTTCTTTTTTCTTGTTTTTTCCTGTTGGCTGCTGTAGCATTCATCTTGAACTAATCACAAACTCATATATGGGAAAATAGGTGCAGGTAATCTATCCTCACCATTTTATTTTGGAATAGGTCTGTTGTTCTCTCACAATCTAAAATCATTATTTAACATGTAGCTTGCATTGTAATTATGATTCCATCTCAGATACTTATTTTTTTTATATATGGTTTTTACATCACATCAACATTATTTCAGTTATGTAGCGATGCCCGACTCTTAATGATGGAGGAAGACCCATACTCAACTGCCCATAAGGGCTGGTCAAGGCGGGTAGAACCATCGGCATTCTGTAAGTCAGTCAGGAGACTGCCTCTCATGAAAATCCATATCCCTCTCAGGATTTGAACCCACGCGGAGAGGGGCCATGTGATTTCAAGTTCTGTACTCTAACCACTAGGCCACAGAGGCCCCTCAGATACTTATAATACATTAATGAATTCATTGTTTTCATCTTATCCCATTACCAAACAACAACGACACTCGACTATTTTGTTGCAGACGACTTTAGAAAACATTGTGGGGAAAGGAGAAATTGCTCTTCAAGAGCAATTGCTACTTTTACCAAAATGTTTTCTAGAAGATTATTTTTCAATTTCATCACATTTTGAAATGTCGTCTGCAAATCCTTTCAATTTTGGACAGTCGAAAATTTGGCGTTTGGTAAAGGGTTTACATCCCTAACAGTTACTCTAATTCATAAATGAATTTTCTGTTTGCATTGATTTTTTTTAAACTTAATAATATTGATTGTATATCGATCATGTTTTTAAACGTTTTATTGCCTGCAGCCACTTTTCAAACAAATCTCTAGAATTGTTCTTTAGCGTTTGCTCGAAAAAAGAAATTCAAATTTCAAAAAAATTGAAAATGAAATTGTTTGCATTGGTTTTTTAAACTTGAAAAAATATACCATACATGTTCTTGCAATTTTCTCATCTGAAACTTTTTGAAAAGCCTATCTCACAGTTATGTTCAAGCTCTCAAAAAGTCATCAACTGATTACCAATCTATAACGACATTTTGACCCGTTTGTTGCAGACCACTCTGGAAAACATTGTGGGAAAGGAAGAAATTCCTTGTGACAAGCAATTTCCCCTTTTCCCACAATGTTTTCTATTTTATCAGAAGATTATTTTCCAATTTCATCACATTTTGAAATGTCGTCTGCAAGTTCTTTCAATTTGGGACAGTCGAAAGTTTGGCATTTGGTAAAGCGTTAAACAAAATCAAATTGATTGCATGAATATTTACCAAAACACATTCAAAGTGTTTTAAGAAATTGCTTGGCATGACATCACAAAGTTTGCAAATAGGCCTTTATAACTAATCTATATCATACATTTGTAACAAAAAAAATATTTGATTAAAATCACATTGCATTGATTAATTAATTTTTCCTCTAAACAGATTCTTCCTGATTATCACAAAACTTACACAACTTCACACAAACAATAAAGCATAAACACAAACAAACAATAGCAATTGAAGGAAGTCATCTCCTTTATAACATCACTCCATAATACATCAATTTGACTCATCTGCAGCTGAAGAAAATAGGAAAAAATGTGACAATATGACATGTTGCTCATAATTAAGAATGGGTTCTTTTGTCACAATGATTTCAGTAATTATCATGACATTTTTTGTCCTTTTTCTTTGTTGATGCCTGTCACTGCATTCCATTTGGACTGGTCACAAATTCCCACATGGTGGGATATGTGCACATTTGTAAATGAGATATTCTCGACAAAAAAGAGATGGAGGAAAGGGGTAACAAATATGTCATATTCCAGCTATAAGTCTACAAAAAAACATCAGAATAGTTAGAACTGTACCTATCAGATATTGGAATTGCAAGGTAAAATGTGTGAAGTAAAATATTCTTTAGTTACTTACAAATCAGCTTCAACATAACAATCTTATGTGGACATTGATGCAAACAAATAGGGCAGTGAAATATCGCTACTGATCTTCAAATAATCACACTTATTTTGTCTTTTAGAACAAGGACCATGAAGATGACATTTCTCAAACATAAAAACAAATATATTACAATATAACACAAATAATAAAAATATACCGGTAGCAGTACAATTGAAATAATTCTACAAAAATAACACATTAAGTACATCTAAATACAAAATAACTTAGGGAATGAAATGTTTTCTATTTCAACACATCAAGTTAAACATTATAAATTCTCGTACACATCTTATGGTCTGCAAGGTTCTTACTTTATCCCTTATTCCTCATTCAAAACACTTGAAACAGAAATATTTTAAAACCTTTGTGATAAATAGAAGAAAGAACTCATCATAAGCTCATATTTCCTTTTGCTACACTAATTTCAGAATTTCTGTATCACTTATGCACTTTCTTGCTACTGTAATAAGTTGATGAAGCACCAATTTTCTTTGAACAGGGAAACACATCTGTGATTGAAGAGACACTTTTTACCAAAAAAGAAGATAGTCACAGTTACATAAGATACTCCTTTCTCCTTTAGTCACAATAGTTTTCTACTTTATTTGAGAAAGGGGCAAGCTTTTATCTCGTCAAAGTTACAGTTCTCTATTTACAATTTGTTCACAAGGGTTCTAGACTTTGTAAACCCATTACCATTTACACTAACGGCATTTGACCAGTTTATTGAAGACGACTCTGGAAAAAAGTGTGGGAAAAGGAGAAATTTCTCTTATTGAGCAATTTCTCCTTTTCCCATAATGTTTTCTGCCCTATCAGAAGATTATTTTTTCATTCATCACATTAAGAAATGTTGTCTTCAAACTCTCTCAATACTGGACAGTCGAAAATTGGTGTTTGGTAAAGGGTTAACAATCATACTGCCATGCCAAGCTCATAAGTATTTGAGGCAGACCCCAAACTAAAGTGTCCTTAAGCTCTGGTCAAGCCAGGTAGAACCACTGACATTCAGCATAAGTCCAAATCTATTTTGATTTGAACCCAAGCAGGGTTTGAATTTGTATAATTCAATACCAACCTAACCATTTGTTCACTGGCTCAGCAAAATATGGTTTTCAGGGATGGCAAAAAATCCTAAACTGATGTATTTGTTTGTAAATGCCATATCGTTTTCTGCACTCCAAAGTCTTGCCCATACAATGGAATACAAAAGTTATTTGTGCATTAAGGCATTTGGATAAGTTTGGCAATACTGACAATTGATTTTCCCACCCCTGGATTATTTCCAACATTTGTTTC
The DNA here is from genome assembly GCA_947846245.1 of Cerastoderma edule. Taxonomy (NCBI): domain Eukaryota; kingdom Metazoa; phylum Mollusca; class Bivalvia; order Cardiida; family Cardiidae; genus Cerastoderma; species Cerastoderma edule. Next base: position 24,498,927 of record OX401413.1, on the reverse strand, counting down.
ATTTCTAAAGAATCTTATGATAATCATGATAACTTACAATCCTAGTGCAAAAAACTTAAAAACAACTCACATCCAATAAGAGAACATAATACAATTAATATACATAGTCTTCCTCATACGAAGGTAAAATTATTTGCATTGAACAAGCACTGTAATTGCATTTTTTTTCTGCATGATGTAACTTCTATAAATATGGAATTCTGTATGACAAAAAAAGTGGTATGCCCCAACTCTCCAGACATACTCAGATAAACTCATTCCCCCCTAATGGAACTTTTAGACTGATCCAAATGGAGAGCAACAACAGACAGCTTTTATAAAGATAGAAAAAGGTTAAATGAATGAACGAATGGTAGCTAAGATCATTTAGCACACATTATGATGATGTGGAGTGAAAAAGGTTAACATCTTTTTTAAGATATTGGGTAGAAACCATTTTGACAAAAAGATTTCTACAACCCTCTATAACAGATGCTGCTAAATGAGGTATTATTAGAAAGGGACAAATAACAAATTCATTACAAAATATGAATCACCCCACTGCTGCAAAATTATCCATGAAATTTTCTTTATGCTACATTTCAATTTGTGACTGGTTGAAATTGAGATCAACAGAATACAAAACACAGCATGATAATTTGATATTGGTAATGGATAGAAACTAGTGTGCCAAAAGCTTAAACTGCCCATTATGATCTAATTATACTATAAGCAAAATGGTTTGTAACTTATCAAGGTGATATCAAATTGAGGCTCACAAATGTCATAAAGATAAATAAATAAGTAAATATTTCTTTGTACAAAAATAATCTAAAACAATAAACATGATTTGTCTTCGAAGGTTTCAAAATGTATTTTATGCAAACGTGGAAAACAAAACAAAACTGGTAAATAGAAATACCCCTAGGTACCTTAACTGATAAAGCTTTTTACATATCCAAAATCGCCCAATAAGTTTGGCAATTCTTCATAGAATAATCCCTGTTTGATCATGAGACACATTTAAATCATATTGATAACCAAAAACTTAGGATATGCATCAAAAGTGATTAACCCTTTACTAAACGCCAAATTTTTGACTATCCCAAATTGAAAAAAATGCAGAAGACATTTCAAAAGTTAAAGGAATTGAAAAAAAAAATCTGACAGGGTAGAAAACATTGTGGTAAAAGGAGAAATTGCTCGTTAAGAGCAATTTCTCCTTTCCCCACATTGTTTTCTAAAGTCGTCTGCAACACACTGGTCAAATGTTGTTATTGTTTTGTAATGGGTTAGTCTAGGTACTAAGAACTTGTTTCACAATCAATCAGAAATAAATAAGTTTAAACTTAATCATGGGATGTGGTAAACATTTTTTATGTAAGTACCGAGACAATTCATAGAAAAAACCCAACCACTTGAGTTTTAAAATAACGTGAATGCTATCGATTCCTGAATACTTCTATAAACTTAACAATTTTTTGTTAACATCGTAAATAGAACTAAAATAACAAGAAGTTCACTATGATATTGGAATTGAATCACTGTTAATTTTATTGATACATTACCTACAAATTATAGTGTCATGAGCAAGTTTGTCTATTTACCAAGGTATGACATAGCAACACTATGTTTTTGCACAAATTTATACTTTAAAAATTAAATTATGCAATTCAAGGTAGCAAGGTACAAATGGAATGGTTCAACAACAATTTACAGGTAAAATTGTAAATGTTATCAAAGTTTTTTTGTTATAATTGATGGGAATTTCTGACAGGACCGAAATTGAAAGCATCAGCAAACCTAAAATAATACAAAGAAAAACGTACATTTTCTTCAAATAGGGTAGGAATCATTCAGGTAAATGGCATAAATTGCTCATCATGTGAGTTGATCTTTTTAACAGTGGTTTCATAAGTCTCAAAATACTGCTGATGAGTTCAAAATCTCAAACAGTTCAAATTAGCATCAAATTTTCATATGGGGGAATGGGTAAACTTGATTAAAAAAGCTTTGGAAAGGAAAATAGGAAAAAAGGTTTGATAAATTATTTCCCCAAATTGTACATTTGAAGAGCAAAGTAACAGAAAAATAATTCAGCTGGTTTTTCTGCCATAATGCGTCAAACAATAAAAATGTTACTCATTGGAAAGGGACATCATAAGCAATATGCTATCGTCCCAATCCTTTTTGTATTATTGCTAATAAACTAGGTTTAAACTAAACAATAAAAAAAACTATCATAACTTTGGACTGAAAATTCAAGTAGATAAAGGGTACAACATTTTCAACACCATACCACATCAAAAAAAGATACAACCATATTCAGCATACATCTCAAGACATTTCTCATTTTATCACCTTTTTAAGAGTAAATTTGTAGCCTGTTAAAATATCTATTTTTTTTTGTTCCACAAATTACCAAATGGGGATCATTGGTCATAGGGACTACATGTGTGTATAGTGTTTGTATAATGTTTTAAGCAAGGAAACTGCAATTAAAACTTTACTCACACATCTAAGAGACAATTCAATTGGTTCTGCAATATTCAATAGAAAATGTGATTATTTCATTTCTTAAACTAATTCAAAAACTTCAAATCTATTTCCAAATTGATAACATACCAAGAAAGTAAGACATGAAAAGTAATTATTCAAAGGAAGAAATTACTCAAATGCTTTCTCATCAATCCCATAAATAAAATGTACTTTAAGATAGAAAATTTGAATATTCTCATGATTTCCTTTAGAGATCAACGCAATATGCAAAATTGTAAAATTTGCAACAGTAAAAGCTTCCATAAACCCATTTCCCAAACTAACAACTACTTAATAGCATTTAGTAGAAGACGTTGTGACTAAATAAAAAAATATTTTGTTCCCATTTTGTCACACTGATTTCCTAAGTAGTCTGAAGAAGATGTGTCAAAGCAATTCATCAGTCAAGGATGCTTTCTATTCCTTGCCTTACATCTTCATATAAGACCACAATTTTATTTAGATATGCAACTCCTATACCTTAGGACACTTCACCAAGTTTTTCTAAACTTTAAGTAAATGCAACATAACCTATTCCAAGAACTGTCCTCCAACCACTAGGCCACAGAACTCCCTGATATGGAAATTATGCAATTTGACAAAAATACAGTTGAAAACACAAATCCAACCAATTTAAGCTTATTGGGGAACCGATGATCCTTATATAACAGGATGAACCTGCAGTTTTGATAAGCAGTAATTCCTAAACCATGCAACAATCTTGTTTGATACCAATAAGAAAGATACAATTCAAATGAATAACCCATTATATAGGATCTAAAGAAGAAACAAAGGAGTTAGCATCAATAATCTAGATCGGAGCTCAACATCTCAAGTATAAAATGTAACAAACCAAGCAAACAGACACAGCCTATCATTGAAAAAAACACATGTCATCCACTGATCGGTTGTGCTATCTTTTTATATACCGACATGTTCTCTATTACATTGCATTAAGTTATCCCATATGAATGAATATTCCATAAACTTTACATAACCCCACCTCTGAGAAAACTCGTCCAGAGTCATGGGCCTTGGGAAATATGTAGAAAAAGGCAACTCTGATATAAAGAGAAGTCTTTTTACCACCGCTGCCACCAATGTAACAGGTATTTTGAAAAAAATTAGGTTATGGTTCCCAAGCTAGCTGACCAGCAGCAGACTTGCGTTGAATAAGAATGACAGTCTTTACTTACAATGGATTATCAAGCAACAGTCTTTACTTACAATGGATTATCAAGCAACATTTGATTACTCCTCATTGCAATAGACAGCAGAGGAAAGAAAGATTTTAAAACATTCATCTCAATAACTATATTCACAACCATAGATAAAATTAATGAACAATCTTTTTCTTACAATGCTTTATGTCACATGTTAGTTAAAGTAGATGAAGATCGAGCAATTGCTTGTAAAGAAGCAATCAGGATGACTTACAATATAGAATAAAGGAGTTCAATAATTCATTTTAAGAAAACAATTAAAAAAAATCTATGATATTTATCTATTTTGATTCACCAACTAATCAAAATTAGGCCCACAACAAGTCTTACATTGATCGTCTGATAGATTTGGATCTGCAATTCCTCTGGCAAACAGCTTCACCAATTGGCAATGCACTCTGAAACATTGGAAAGATTCGTGAGACTAGTAGGACAACCAAATTTAAACCTCCTCCCTGGTCTGTAAAATATTGAGGAGTAAATTGGCTGTACCAAGGAAAGGGTCAACTTATCCTTGATATATAAATAATTAACACACTAGCAGCAAGTTAAATAAATCCTAGGAACAAAAGAAATTCATCAGATAGCAAGTTAAACAGAAAATCAAAATTAGTGTACCGTTCAATAAACTGGTTACAAACTTTACTTAACTTTAAACTTATTTGTTTTACATTGATTGTGATGGAAGCTGGAAGCTTATTAGATGTGCTGGAAACCTATTAAATTCACCCTCAATGACTGCTTCCTGGATACTACACCCGTACTCACACCAACTTGTGGGTTGGTCCCGGCATTTTTCACCTCGCCTAGCAGGGATTTGAACCCTGGAGCCTCGGCACAAGAGGCCAAGCTCTTCCACTGCACGTAGCCCACTTAAACTTTTAACCTACCATTCCCATCTCTAGTGTAAATCCATATTGATACCCGTCTGTACTTATTACAGGATCTTTCAGGCCTACATAACATTTAAACCATTATTTCATTCTTTGATAAAAATTTGAATAAGATTATCATTCCTTTCCTTCAAATATGTATTTATACGTCGTTTACAGAATTATTTTGCAAAGATCATTTTGACAAGCAAGTTTTGGTTTTCACAATAAATTCTTCTATGTTATTTTCCTGTCACATGTTGTTTATTTTGCAATACACTCCTACTTATAAACAATACTTGTATGATTTTGAAGAAAAGGGAAACCGGTGGACCCGTTTATACCGGAACTCCAGTGTATCTATTTTGAGTTTTTTTTAAAGGAACCATTGTTATGAAAGGGTAAATAACTCCACTTTTATCAAAGTGATTTCCTAAGATTTCTACAGAAGTTGCATATGGAGTAAGGGATATTCGGCTTGGTATAAGATATAAACAAAAGCATACCTGACAGTTATATTTGGCTGACCTATCACCTCCCCATCACAATTCCAAACGCTCGTCTTGCTCATCTGTCTCTTCAACTTGACACGGTTACTGTGAGTTACCTCCCCTGCCTTCATGAGTTCATCCACGTCTGAATCTTCCACCAGGGGGCGGTATGAGAACTCTCTCACACGGAATGTCTGTACACACCCTAAACTTTCTCTCTGAAATAAGTAATAATACATCAGTAGTGCCAGAGACCCGAGCCTTGATCTTATCAATAAAACTTTTAACCATTTTCACATATGGGTTTCTGCAATTGTTTGAAATTAATATTATTGCTTGTTTTTGAGAAATCAATATGTTTCCAACCTGCTTCTATGAGATAAAAAATCCCTTTTTCTTTTTAAAACTTTTCGCGAAATCTTGCCTGATATAAACCTAGGTATTGTTACATTAAACCTTGTCATCAAGTTTGAAAAATATAGCTTTAGATAGTATAAAAGCAAAACATGTCAATATTTCATTGTTCATGTACTTAATACAGAGTTTCATTGGGGGCTATTGCTAGTTATTAAACTTGAACTAGATAGCAGTGTAAAAATATGTTAAGCAAAGTTTGGTAAAGATTTTATATGAAGTATCTCAATCAGAGATTGAACAAGCCAAACTTCCATTTGTTTTTTAATTCATGAGTTGTAACTCTCAAATTCTTGAGGAAGTTGTACTGGTAAATGAACTGAGCAAGATACCTTTGAAAACACATTTTCAATAAGTTTACAAAAGATAGTAGAATGAATCAATCAAACAGGATCTTCATTTCCAAACATTATTCCTTAACCTTCACAACATAACTTTTACCATACTTTTTTGTGTGGAAAGAAATAGATCAAGCAAGGAACATTAATGCCAAAATATTTCATAAACAAACTATATCTCCCTGTAAAAATCCCAAAATGTAGAAATATTTGAATCTAAATCATACCTCTTTCCCTTTCCTTGTCCGGAGGAGAAATCGTAAAAAGTCTGTCCGTGAACACTGGGATACAAGAATGAGGTCAATACAACCATCTCCAAGGTGACAGTACGGGGACATTCCAGGGGGACTTAAATCACAGCTACAGCTCATCGTTACACCATTCACCGCAACAAATCTTCCTCGTACAGTCTTCCACTCACCTTCGGGACAATCTGAAACATAAAATGATATCAATTTTTTGTATTATGTGAAAAGACATGTTTTATGACAATGAATGAATTATTCATGACTTTCAATTCCCTGTTCATCAAAAAAGGTTAATTAACTTTATAAGTGATAGATTATATATATTCAGGTTCTACAATGGATTGGGTAATCATTCATGTGACATGAATAGGGAAAACATGTATTGCATAGATGTCTACTCAATATCAAGTTCTAGGTTCAAAACACACATCGTGCCTCTAGGTATATGCATCGTGACTTCTTAAATCATTTAATAAGATCACATACTGTAGGTGTAGTTAGAAAATAGGTGGATTTACAAAAAACTCACAATATCTATTGAAGAGATAAGCTTAAATTTGACTGTAAAAGTGCAATTATAAAAAAAAAGATATGGATTTTACATTGCATCAATATTATTTCAGTTATGTTGCGATGCTCACTTCATAACAATGGAGGAAGACATTTATCTTGACTGCCAATAAGGGCTGGTCAAACCATCAGCAATTTGAAAGTCAACTGGGAAACAATCCCTTACATTAAAAACATTTCAGATTTCATAGGCTTCTATGCAAGTCTCTTAATTCATTTCTTACAGTATGAAACTCATTAACTGAGCTAACCAACAATCAAATGCAGTCACACCTTATTAATCCATGCTGCTTTGTTCTGGAAACCTTGCCATCAGAGGCAACCAATTTTCAATAACTTCTTTTTAAAAAATGAAATTGCTATAGATCAAATTTCTTAGATACTTACCATTAAAATCTTTGTCTGGATCACATTGAATTTCTTCTTGGGCCCGCAAACAGGTTTCACAGCTGTTTTGATTGATGAAAGAAAACAATATGAGCCTCTTACTGACATCAAATAATTGAGATTCATTGACAATTACCTTTGCTTTATGTAAAAATTGATATTTTTTCAGGGAAAAAAATAAATAACAAATATGCATACATTCAAGTTATTTCTTTTTGACAAATGTTCCTAACGGTCACAGATATTTGAGAACTAGAAGTAGCAATATTCAAAAACTTCATGAAAATTAAATCATCTTTAAGCTCTATAGGTAACTAATGTTAATGTGATAACAGCTTAATCATTTTGGAATTGAAAACAATTGTCATTTCATGAGTCTTTAATAGGTTATCACAGAGTGACAAGTATGTCATGAAGTAGTACTGTAGATAATCTTAACCCTTTTAGTGCTGGAACCGACCTCATACCTATGCGAACAGGTTTGATCCAGACCAACTGCCAAGTAAATTAGCCGCTGGCTTGTGATCTAACCTGTTTGCTACTCTGAGTATCTTTCCTCAACAAAATTTAGCAGGTATTTAAGGTATTGGAAAGCAGACAACACAAAAATCTATTTTTAGAAAATTACCCAGTATTCTAAGGGTTAATACAACACTGATCTCTCCTACAAAATTGATCACACCTACCCAGAGTAACATTTCACTTGATCTGCAGGGTGACTGTCATTACTGAACGGTGACAGCTGAAATCTCACTTCTCCATAATAGGAATTGTTGGAAATAAACGCCTTTGTTCCTGGAACATGTATGTAATACTAAAGAATACTCTAAAGTGTTAAGACATCACAACTGAGAAATGAGAAAGGTATAGATATGTTTTCTCAAGAATTTGCAACTTAAAATTTAATTCTTATTTTGTCATTGCGTACAAGTTAAAAATTTGTCTTTCAAAACTAAAATTAAGGCAAACTTTGATGCAAACTTTTAATAATTTTGAAAGGGCCTTTATACAAAAGAAATATGAGAATTGTTAATCTCAAAATGGCTATTATATGAAATAAATATAAGAATTTAAACAAAACATTAACCTCAAATCATGACAAACTGTTTTGATATTTTGAAATTCTCTTTAAATTCAAGCATTGAATGGGATACATGTATATTAGTTTCAGTGGTTACAATGACATCAATATAAAAGGCTTTGTCTATTAAAGTATCACCCCTAGTGAAAGGGCCAGCCAGCTTGGTTTATTAGACACTTTTCAGGGAATATACAAAGTACCTCCCAACTTCTATCATTATGCTAGCCGCCATGTGGATATAAATCGATAACCATTAATGTAACTAGCTCAAGGTTCAGATCACTATCACTATGCCAGGTGCCATGTGGACATAAATCTGTTACCATGAATTTAACTAGCTTGCAGCTCAGGAACCCACCATTTCATAACAAGTCCCACGAGAAACATTTTCCTGATAAACGCCTCCCGTAAGGTTCGAACCTTGAAGCAAGCAGTCCTTATCAAATTGTGGCTATAATGACCAGTAAGTGTTAGGTTATTGTACAAATACATACCAGACACATCATATCGTTTTGGACCCATCCATCTTTTATTTTCACTGTCTCTTAGAAGATCTCCCATATAGCCATAGCCAAGTAATGTCACACTGTAACATAATGGCTGCTCCCTACAAGACACTGAATTTACATCCAAACCCAGGGCGTCACCTAAAATATAGATACATGTGATTGACAAGTTTCTTAACCCTAATAGTGCTGGAACTGACTTCATGCATATGCAAACAGGTTGGATCCAGGCCAGCCGCCAAGTAAATTGGTGGTTGGCCTGTGATCTAACCTGTATGCTATTCTGAGTATCTTTCCTCAACAAAATTAAGCTAAAATTTGAGGTTTTGAAAAGTTTGTAACACCCATAGTGCGACTTAGGATGATGATAACGATTCAGCAATCATTTGCGTATCTACGATATGATGTTTTGATGAATTTTCATGAAGAAATTCCATCAAAACTTGGTTTTTAACCAGTACTGGGAAAAGGATGAAGTCTCTCCATACAAATAATTTCTTAAATCTACAATCAAAAAAGATAATTACCGGTAATGATTTGTAAAACAGATGTAAAGGGATCACACACTCCTGTTGTGGAATACACAATGGTGTTTGTTGAACCTGAAAATGATGAATAATAATTACTTAAACAACTAAACCATTGTTTACCCATCGAGGGTTCAACTCAAGACTATAGTAAGTGCTTCACAAACTTGAAACACTTACTATAGTCTTGCACTGAACCATCACCATGCCCTTAAGAGGTTAAGAATGTTAAAATACAGAAAAGTTATTTACAATCATAAATCAAAATACTTCCTATCCTTTCAAAAAAGAGAATTGCACAAAAATGTCTGCATAGCTATTCTACAGGATTAAGGTTTGTGCTTGTAAAATATAGAAACATACAAGTTATTGTAAAATGCGTTTGTTGAACTTAGTTGAGAATGAATACCATTTTCTTCTAGAATGTTCCAAGTACCCTCAAATATGTAGAAAACATCTTTGTAATGTACAACAGCCTTATTCCAATACTTTCATACAATTTATGTCGTCGTCAAAAAGAAAGACAATACTAAGCATTTGCAAGTATCTTTTGGAGAGCAATAATATTTGTGATTCGTATATTAAATACTTCTGCTGTTCCTTAACATCCGATTAATCTCAATTCTTATAGTATTGCCTTTCTTGAAATTTCATGCTTTGTATATTGTGCTCAATCTTTATTGTTTATTGTTGTCAAAGCAATATTCTATGTTATTGTAAATGGCCATAGACAAATTTTGTCGAAGATTGCTAATGAAGAAATTGAATTGTAATTAACCCTTATAGTGCTGGAACTGACTTCATGCTCATACTAACAGGTAAGATCCAGGCCAGCCGCCAATTAACTTGGCGGCTGGCCTGTGATCTAACCTGTTTGCTTCTCTGAGTAAGACAATAAATGTGATTAGGTGACATAGGAATACATACCAGCAGGGATTATTCCCAATCGTATAGAAGGAGGAACTGGCTGAGAGCTGTTGTTATCTGTACTTGTTCGCTGTATCAAACCGTTCAAAATCTCTGAGAACATCCCATCTCCACCAACACAAATTAGTCTGTGAAACATACAATAAAAATATTCCTCAGTACAAAAAAAAAGGGTTGTGATCAACACTTGTAAACACTTGTATCAATCTTAAGCGAAATCTTTTATTTACACATGTCTAAAAAATCAATAAAGCAGAAAGTCATAGATCTCCTTGGCCAAAAGTTAACTGTTCAAAACCAAGCAGTTTTTCATTTTGCAACAAAGTTTTTCTATCAATGTTATAGTTCAACCAACTTAATTTGAGACTAATTAACTTTCGTGACACCTTTCAGGTGTTTCAATTTTCAATGAATAACTAACTAATCTTTATCAAACGAGGTTACCGGAACAAAAAGTCATTGCATACGGATTCTCCAAAACTAATCTCAAGTTAAGTTTGTTGAACGATACATTCATAAATGTTGTTTTGTTGTTGTCATACTTCAGTTTATGTTCAATGATATTTATCATTTTTCAAATGAGGAAACTGGTTACACAACTAAATAACATAAATCATTTGAATTGAAATAAATACATGACTTCACACCATTGAACCCAAAAACTTTTGGGACTTTCAGTTAAATCACTTTTGTTGTTTTTCATGTGTTTTTCAGCAGAGCGAAAAGTAACTATATGCAGGGATAAGGAAAATGACGGTTTTACGGATTTTGGACAGATTTCGGTAAAAAATCGGTCTGAATATTAGACCTATATGACACTCTACACACCCAACAATATTCTGGAATCACAAAATTAATCCATTAATTGTTATCCCTGTGTCAAACAATGCCCTAGGCATGTATAAATTGGAGTTAAATTGTAAACAAACCAGCACACCTTGATTGAGAAGTACTCATACATATAGCATACATGAATAATATTTTGAATCTTTCCAGCTCAAGTACCTGTCTTACAAAGGTTTGTGCAGTAATGTTTCACAAACCTAAGTGTAAACCGAAAATATGTCACAAAAAACATAAGACGTAGGCATATACATTCAGAAGCACTCGTAAATACTTCTGGTTTTTGAAAATAAATGTAAAATTTTTTATTCTTTGGAGAATCTTACCCACTCCCTACCACTTTTCCGGTAAGTCTGTAATATTTCTGACAAAATTGCAGGTATTTACTTGCAGATATGGTTAAACTGTTTACCATAATATTAGCGGGACACACATTATAAATTGCAAAACGATTCGTAAATAAAATTGTTCTTTTGTTTGTGAGTCGTCCAAAAGATTATAAAAAATCAATGTCTACTTACCCATCAACAGTCTTGAGGTCTAAACCATCCTGTATAAGATCTCTAGCATGATTCTGTCTTTGAGTTTCTAAATACAAGAAAGTATAAACAAGATTATAGCCAATTCATTTCTTCAAAATGAATCGTTTTTACCATTTCAAGAAAACATCAAAAGTCGTTTGCAATAAAAGCATTTATAACTTGTTTGATGCTCTGACAATTTCTTTAAGAGCTAAAACTCAGGAAGTTTTCACTTATTCATTTTCTTAAAGGATATGACTATACTGAAACCATTCATGAAAACAAAATACAAAGAGTTTTGATCAACACTTCAAATCAAGATGAACTTCAAAAGCTATTGCTATATACAGCATGGGGTAGTCTGAAGATAAGGATAAAGTAAATACCTTGATGTCTATACCTTGATACACATGTTAACAAAGTCACAACAAACTCAATCCTGATGTCTGTAATAAAGCTAATCAACATATCAAATTGATCTTGATATTAATGATACACACTTACCTATCAGATTAATTTTTATGTCTGCAAGTTCAAACCATGGTGCTACCTTCTCATTATAGATCCTAACTCCATTTTTCTTGCCTGAGTACGGATTGACGAACACCACTAAGCTATTGGGGCGATTTAGAGCTGAATAAATGGAAAATATTAACCTTTACTTCATGTGTAATTCATTCTTTTGTTGTTGCAAGTGTTTCTTCTCAATAGCACAAAAGAAATGAAAATATATTGTATTATTGCCAGCAAATCTGTAAACTGGCATGCGGCCTGTAATCCAACCTGTTTGCAACTCTGAGTGTCTTTTCTCAACAAAATTAAGCAGATATATAAGGTTTTGGAAAACTGACAACACAAAAGTCTATTTCTAGAAAATTACCCAGCACTCTTTGGGTTATAATACTGCATGACCAAGACAATTGGCAGGTCTCTTATCTCTTCCTCTGGTCAAACAGACTTTTAATGGAAATAAAACATTAAGAAAAGTTACCTGGCGATTTAAAAGCATCTTTTATTGCATTAATCCACTGTTGGCATAGGGTACTATCCTTGCATTGGAATGAAATCTGATTGTATCTCCACTTCTCTGTCCCTGGTCTAACGACGACATACAAGGAAAAACCAACTGGCCCAATAGGGGCCATCTCAACGCAGACTGTGACATCTCCACCCACTTTGTGCGACTTTCTCAGAGAAAGGGTGGAATGTTTCGGAGGAATCTTAATTGGCTTGACACCAATCACATCTTGTAGACTAACACTGCTGCATTGATTATCTGGAAATGGTAAAGTGTACATAATCAATTACCTGGTAATCAAATATAGGTTCACATCCTTCAAACTTGAAGTACCTTGATCAGTAACAAAATGAGCAAGAGTACATGTATGTGTGAATACTGTTTTCGTCTCATTCTTATCAACATTTGGAACAGACTCTATCCAACAATCACAAGCTTGACTCCTGATTTTTTTATTAGCTGACCTTCAAGGTTAATGAGAGTTCTTAGTGTATAAATGCTTAATCAAGCAATCTGGTAAACTAAATTTGATGAACACTTTTCAAACTTTGAAGCGGTTGCCAAGCAATATATGTAGGCTGTGGTCGAGGGGCAGAGCGTCAGCCATGAGCAGTGGGTTCCACCTTGTGACCTTTCATTAATCCACATTCAGCGCGAGTATAGGTTATGTATCCAGGAGGCAGAATCGAGAGTGACTTATCTAAGTTGTAAGAACTTGTTTCACAATCAATGAAAAAGGAATATAATTGAAGTTTAAACCAACAGTGGGTGCATTTTCCTTGATCCGCTGACTAAATGTCATTTATTTCCCGATGTGTTTGTCTCTAAGGTAGTGTATTGCTCACAGATAATTTTCTCTTTGGTAAGTTCATTTTATTTATGTTGTGGAAGTTGGATCAGTTCATTTTATCCCATCTGTACACACTAAAATATTTTTCTTAAAATGTCAACAATACAAATTTCTATGTTTACTCCTAAGGTTATTCAGTCTTTTGCTTTTCTTTTATCTATTTGACACATTAATGTTCAAGTCAATGTGTATTGAATACACCTAAGCCGATGTTTGTTTTTGCCGCAGCTGTCCATCACTGCCTTGACAATAAGTAAACAGATGTGAAGAAACAGATTTCCTGAACCTTTGTGTCCATCGATTCTTCAATTGTTAATACAGAAACTTACTGACAAGGGGCTCAAGGGCCTGATTTTCATATACTGGAGACTTATTCGAATAGTCCCATGACAAGTTGAACTTGGTGAGCGTCAGATTATGCGTCCGATTTTGATGTTCAACAGAAGAAGTAAATAAAACGTCGTCGCTTCCAGCCATTCTCCATTCGGATACATTTGCACAACGACGTGAGAAAATATGTCCAAGAAATATCGATTTCTATCAGCGATCAACTATGCGTCCGGGTAATTGTGCGTCCCACTTGATTAGCGCACCATTTCTTCCTTACCCGTTCAAATGGGTCCTTGAAAGTAAACAGACAATCTACTGTTTTTAAATCATTTAATCAAATGACTATAGTTCTAACCATTTATATCATCTATCCATTGAATAAATGTAAAGTAAAAGAACTAAGACCAAATTACGAAGGGATTGCTTTAAAGTTTGGTTAGAAGTTTCTTTCCTTTACACTATAGAAATGTAGAAATTTCCACTCGGTATTGGCTGCTATTAAATGCTTTCAATTTGTACAAGATTTCGCTCAGGGGAAGTGGCTGAACCTTAGCTATATAGTTTACTGTTGCCCTATAATTAAACACATCCTCTCTGACTTTCCTTTGTGTCTATATGCTTGACAGGAACACTAGAATCTGGATAGCAAGTTTATAAGGTAAAGGATAGCTTTGTTACATGCTTTCAGTTAAAAACAACTATCTTTAAAAAAAAAAGGTGGATAAGCGTCAGCCAAAATGATGCGCTGACCACAAGCAAGACTATGGAAAACATTTTGTAATCTGTTTCAATTGGAGGAGTTGTATGCCATTTTAGACAAAAAATTCATTATAACATACCGGTACACATATTTCTGGATTACCATTACAATAACTGCATGAATGCCTCTCAATATTTATGGGAATGAAGGCCTAGTAATGTAGAGTTCTTAGAGTGCAGAATTTGAAAGGACATGGCACCTCTCTGCAAGCATTCGAATTCATTGGGATTTTGATGAAAGGCGATATTTCTGTTGACTAACTGAATGCATTTGGTTCTACCTTTCTTGAAAACCATTATGGGTAGTCCAGTTTGTGACCATCCTCAATCATGGATACCATTACAATAACTGCATAAATGCCTCTCAATATTTATTGGAATGAAGGCCTAGTAATGTAGAGTTCTTAGAGTGCAGAATTTGAAAGGACATGGCACCTCTCTGCAAGCATTCGAATTCTGGCGACATCATTGGGATTTTGATGAAAGGCGATATTTCTGTTGACTAACTGAATGCATTTGGTTCTACCTTTCTTGAAAACCATTATGGGTAGTCCAGTTTGTGACCATCCTCAATCATAATGAGAGAGTTGTAGCAGCATAACTGAAATAATGTTGAAGTGATGAAAACCCCTTGTAAAATAGATCTGTGAGGTACATACTTGTATTATGAATTAAGAGGTTTAACCAATAGATGTTGACTTAAACCTTTGATCTATTTAATTTCCCCCTTGTCATTTGACAGACCTTTTTTATCAATATACATTCATTGATAACTTAGGTATGCCAAAAAAACATAGAGCCTTGTGGTATTAATTGGCTCTTTTCTTGTGTGTGTGTTTGTTTTTTTCAAGCCAAAGTCTTTCTTGAACAGTAAATAACTTTCAAGATAGGACTTTCAAAATAGTGAAGGTTTATATCTCACAATATTCAAATAATTGGAGCTCAATCCCAACTTCAATGAAGCAACTTAACTCAACAACAAGTAAATGCCATAAAACTTTATTACAAGAATATGACAATCATACATTCCATAATCTATCTACAACTTTGAAATTATCTGCCGGATCTTTCTCGTTCACTTTCTTTAGTCCCTTTGTTTTACGTTTATTTGATCCCTTCGTCTTACATTCGGCCTCCCACTGAGTTCTGTGCATCGTGTAAAGTCTTACAGCAGCTTGTGCATCTTGTATCTGAAATTTGTCATCAAGTAAAGGGATCAATATGTTTGGTTGTAGTTGTTTTTAAGCAATGAGAAGTTCTCAAATTCAACTTAGCCCAAGGAAAGCTGGGTAATTTTCTATAATAGATTTTTGCGCAATCTGCTTTCCAAGACCTTAAATATCTGCTTAATTTTAATGAGGAGAGATAGTCATAGTAGCAGTCAGTTTAGATCACAGGCCAGGTACCAATATTCTTAGCGGCTGACTTATGATCTTACCTGTTTGCACAAGCATAAAGTCTGTTCCAACACTATAAGGGTTAGACAATATGTCTCTAAAAGCAGACTGATTTTCAATACATTGGGAGTATAAAGTGAAATAGGTTTTGATCATTGGATGTGTTTAATCCGATGAAAATGACATAGGAGTTGATATTTGTTTGACTGCTATAATAGCTTTGTGAAGGAATCATGCATTAAGAATGAAGCTATGGAAGTAAAAGCTTAAGTCAGAATAATGGCAGTGGTATAACATAAATGATACAGGAGTACAAAATTCAAATATTCATGAACATCTTCACATTAGTACAAAAACGGTCTGTCTGAGTTCTATAAAATAATCAAACCATTGAAATAACAAGCTGATTCCTACATACTGCCTACAAACTAGAATTGCATGATATCAACTTTACCTTTTGGTTTACTGTAAATTGGTTTTCATGCATGAGATCTATATGAATTATTGATTTCTTTTTAAAACACAATTCCACTTATTGCAACAATAGCTCCTTCACAATATCACCAAAGAATGTCAACCCTTAGAATGCTGGGTAATTTTCTAAATATAGATTATTGTGTCGTCTGTTTTCCCAAACCTTATATCTGCATCATTTTGATGAGGAAAGATACTCAGATAAGCAAACAGGATAGATCACAGGTCAGCCGCCAATTCACTTGGTGGCTGGCCTGGATCTAACCTGTTTCTATAAGCATGAAGTTGGTTCCAGTACTATAAGGGTTAATGTTTATACAGTATAATTGTCATCTGCTAAAACCTTCAGTTGTAACCAGTCACAAAATGGTTTAAAAAAATCAGTTTCCAATCAAAATTGAAAGAGTAAACACTATAACATTTATAAGCGCTACCTCTCTTTTTGACAAATGATCATCAGTAATAACTTTAACAATAATCAAATTCATAGCAAGTAGAATAAGTTATCAAATATGAAAAAGTCTTAGCATATTCAATCTTCTTTAAATAAAACCAGGTAATGAACGATTATTCCATATTGTGATCATTGATTAGAATCATCCGTCAACACTGTTGAATTGGTATCGATGTCATGAATGATGAAGTATTGCATATAGAAAACTGAAACCCATCCTTCCCTAGACCTCTGGGAAGTTGTACACTTACAGAGTTATGTTCTCCTCCTTGGATTTTGACAGCTAGCACCTTTGCTGTAAGTTTCCTGAGGCCAGGTGTTTTCCCATTAAACAATGCTCTGAACGGTGGATACACAGAGGTGTCCCTTACATCTGTTGGAGGGTGTCTCAATTTTAATGCCTGCAAAGAAGATTAAGCGTTAGAATGCTGGGTAATTCAAATTTAAAACCTTTTTCAAAGTTTGGGTAATATAGACTCTTAGCAATTTTGATGATTTCTCAAGATAGAAATGAAAAATCATTGTTTGCTCAATAAACCCTTTAACCCTTAGAATAAATGGGTAATTTTCTGAAAATAGATTTTCGTGTCATCATTCTAACCACTAAACACTAACAATGCTTGTCAGAGAGTAACCCTGGGACAAATATAAACCAACTGTTTTCATCAAAGCATGGAAAGGTACAAAATCTTATTCAACAATTTTCAATAAAAACCCAAGCTTTCATCATCTTTAGGAGAAAACATTGAAAATGATTATTTGTTTAATGTCAATGGCTGTTTAACCCATCATTTTGACATAATATAAAACACACAACACAATCTGTGAGATATTTATCAAATAAAAGTCAATGTTTGCCAATTGCTCTTATCAAGTTATTTTAGTATTTAAAGAAGTCATTTGTATAAAAAGAATTGAAATAAGAACCAACTTCTATATAAGAAATGACTATTAAAACAAGAGGGCCATAATGGCCCTTTATCGCTCACCTGAGTTCTGTTTGAAAAAGAGGTATATTTAAGACAGAGTGGTTGGTATGTTTCAAACTCTTCTAAGTGCTAATTGCATTGAATACTCTAAGCCAATGCTCTTGCTTGTTAACATTTTTTTATGTGTATTGTATTTGTCTTCTTGAGTTAATGTTCACCAAGACAAAGAGAATTAAGATGAAGGAAATTTAGGTTTGTGAAAGCAGGGACAGTAACAATTGGTTGGGCAAATTAAAATAATAACAATTGGAAAATGTATCTCAAAGTCGTTTATTGGTTTTCAACAGTAAATAAATTTGGAAAATTTTAAGACAGTCAAGCTTATGGTAAATAATCCAATCATTCTGGCCAACTTTCATCAAAATTGGACCATAAATGTGGCCTCTAGAGTGTTCACAAGCTTTTTAAATTATTTGACCTAGTGACCTAGTTTTTGACCCCACATGACCCACTTTCAAACATGGCCAAGATTTCATTTTGGCAATCCTTCTGACCAACTTTCATCAAAATTGGACCATAAATATAGCTGCTAGAGTGTTCACAAGGTTTTTCAAATATTTGACCTAGTGACCTAGTTTTTGACCTCACATGACCCGGTTTCAAACTTGGCCAAGATTTCAATTGAGACAATCATTCTGACCAACTTTCATCAAATTTGGACCATAAATGTGGCCTCTAGAGTGTTCACAAGCTTTTTAAATTATTTGACCTAGTGACCTAGTTTTTTACCCACATGACCGAGTCTTGAACTTGGCCAAGATTTCATTGAGACAATCATTCTGACCAACTTTGATAAAAATTGGACCATAATTGTGGTCTCTAGAGTGTTCACAAGCTTTTTAAATTATATGACCTAGTGACCTAGTTATTGACCCCACATGACCCAGTTTCAAACTTGGCCAAGATTTTTATTGAGACAATCATTCTGACCAACTTTCATCAAAATTGGACCATAAATGTGGCCTCTAGAGTGTTCACAAGCTTTTTAAATTATTTGACCTAGTGACCTAGTTTTTGACCCCACGTGAACCAGTTTCAAACTTGGCCAAGATTTCATTAAGACCATCATTCTGACCAACTTTCATCAAGATTGGAACATAAATGTGGCCTCTAGAGTGTTCACAAACTTTTTAAATTATTTGACCTATCGACCTAGTTTTTGACCCCACATGACCCAGTTTCGAACTTGGCCAAGATTTTATTGAGACAATCATTCTGACCAACTTTGATAAAAATTGGACCATAATTGTGGTCTCTAGAGTGTTCACAAGCTTTTTAAATTATTTGACCTAGTGACCTAGTTATTGACCCCACATGACCCAGTTTCGAACTTGGCCAAGATTTTATTGAGACAATCATTCTGACCAACTTTCATCAAAATTGGACCATAAATGTGGCCTCTAGAGTGTTCACAAACTTCTTAAATTATTTGACCTAGTGACCTAGTTTTTGACCCCAAATGACCCAGTTTCGAACTTGGCCAAGATTTTATTGAGACAATCATTCTGACCAATTTTGATAAAAATTGGATCATAAATGTAGCCTCTAGAGTGTTCACAAGCAATTGTTGACACACGCACGGACGCACGGACACACGGACATCTCGGTATCACAAAAGCTCACCTTGAGCACTACGTGCTCAGGTGAGCTAATAAAACTGCTGCATTTTACATTTTAATTTACCATAGACATATTGGCTAATATTTTAGCACTTATTTATTCATATTGCTTTTAGGTTTACCTTGAAATCATTAGTCAATGCATGTCCAATCAAAATTCTTCCTTTCAATATGTCAGCTACTTCTTTTCTAACTTTTTTGAATGGTTGACCTGAAATAATAAACCAATTGCCTTTTTGAACAAAAGAAGTAGAACTCGTAACAACATTCAAAAATTTCCAAAATATGTTCAAGAAAACTGCATGATTAATTAATTTACTTATTAATCATTGAACAAAACATTTTTTCTCGATGTAAACTAAAATCAACCCTTTTATCCCAAAAGTCTCATCTTCACACATTTGCTGAATTTTTTTTAAAACCATTTTAATTGAAGGATAAATTGCTCTTATAAAGCAAGCTATTCTCATGTCACAATTGTATCTACTCATTGCCACAATGTTTTTTCTTTCCATTTTGGTTAGTTTGATGCTCCTTTCAAATTAGATCATGCAATTATTCAAATATGAGGTAATGGGTAACACATTATTTATCTAAATCAAATCATTATCAAAAGCATTAAAACATGTTTTTGAGGAGAGAAAACTTGGTTCCTGATGTTTAATGTTACTTAAGGAAATGGAATAATTGCCTTGTTTCAAACAAGCCTAACCCAAACTGGGTTTGATTCCTGACTATTCCTGACTCTCACAAAGGATTTGTTGATAGACAGAAGGAGCCCTTCAGATAATAAACAACTTTTCACAAACAGTTCAATTTAGGATAACATGAATCTTTCAGAGGAAGGCACTATCATGTCAGGGTTTCTTTAGCTGAAGTATCTAGAAATGTATAGACTCATGTGAACAATTGTAAACAAACTGTTACAATCAAAATTTTCCTTTTGTCACAATGTTCTACAGTCAATTATAAAACTCCTTCTATTAATCTGATGTAGATGTTCATAGGTCATTATAATAAGCTTGTTTTAGTGCAAAGATAGATTACAGAGTACAAGAAGTAAGTCATACCATTTTTAAGATCTTCTGGCCGTATGCCACTAACATGAGTCCTGTAATCTGTCACTTTCTCTGTAGGTTTGACAAATTTGTCGTAGACTGGTTCACCATAACGATTAACAATACTGACCCGTGCCAAGGTGCTTTCGTTGTTCTTTATACCCACCATCTCACAGTCAATACCAACTATACTTGTTACCCTACAAAGACAAAGATTTTATTGAGAACTTCTCTCATAAAACAATGTTCATATCCAAAACACTTTGAAAAAAAGATTTGTAACTTTTCCTTGTTTTCTGAAGTAGTTTGCATGAGTTTGTGTTCTGCGCACAAGTGAAAGGCAAAATGCTGAAGTTGCCTAAGAATAGCATTAAACATCTATTTATTTTAATGGGTTTTACTTCCAGTCAACAGTGTTTCAGTTCTGTTGCTATGCCATTCTCATAGTGATAAGAGATGTACAATCTGGGTAGAACAATCATCATTCTGTTAACCAACCATGAGACAACCCTTCATTTGGTTTAAATGCTGTCACCTTGACTTTGAACCAAAGTGAGGAGATTTGTGATCATGTGATTTCTGTATTCTCACCACCAGCATTCATTCATTTCAATACATAATACAGGTAGAGAAAAAAAGGAAAGGAGGAAACATAAGTAACAAGTTGAAAATACATTTTTCTGCAAAATTGTTGTTTAAAACGGCGATGATTTCATCTGTATATGTCGATATCAATTTTCTGATGCTGAAAATATTGATTATCGTATGTATATAATAACCTTCCTTAGAAGCCACTTGATATATAACTATGTACAAACTATGTTTAGTGTGACTATGTAATTGTTTAATGAACTATGCTGTTCAGTATCTGGTCAATCTTTCTTTTGTTAATACCTTGAGCTATTATAAACTTAACCCTTAGAATGCTGGATAATTTTCTAAAAATAGATTTTTGTGTGGTCTGCTTTCCAAATCCTCAAATATCTGCTTAATCTTGTCGAGGAAAGAAAATCAGAAAAGCAAACAGGTAAGATCACAGGCCAGAGGCCAATTTACTTGGTGGCTGGGCTGGATCTAACCTGTTTGCATTAGAAGCATGAAGTCGGTTACAGCACTATGAGGGTTAAAGCCGAAATACTTCGTAAAGAAACCATCTATTAGATGGACTCAGCAACTTCAAAATATAATTTGTTACCACATCAAGGGTTCAATGCAAGACAAAGTTCTTGATGTTTGTGAAGCACATATTATATATAGTCTTGCATTGAACCTTAACAAACTTACCCTTTGAAGGCCTCTGGTTTCACGAGCTCGTTATCTTTAGTTGTTGATGAAGTATCATCATTCTGTACAACTGCATCGGTATCAACCACTTCCTCTTTACCCTCTTTGTGTCTGTTGTCTATGAATATTTCATCTACATCATCAAACCAGATCCCTGAAGACCTAAAATGTTCATAATTCTTTATTCTCACATGTTGGTTTTGTTTATAAAGCACAAGTTCATGATTGTATACATTTTTTATCTTGATGGTTTGGGATCTGCTTATACTGTAAAGTAGTCAATGGGTCATATTGATGCAACTTGTATACATAAATCTTTAACTTGATATCCCTTAGCTCCTTCACTATGGATTTAATCCCATAATACTGATTCATAGATTTTCATTTCAATAAGTGGATGATTTAGCCCTTAGAATGCTGGAAAATTCGAAAAAAAAATAAATATTTGTGTCATCTGCTTTACCTTAAATATTTGCTTGATTTTAATAAGGGAAGATTCTCAGAGAAGCAAACATGCCAGCTGCCAATTCAATTGGCTGCTGGCCTCGATTTAACCTGTTTGCATAAGCATGAAGATGGTTCCAGCACTATAACAAAGGGTTATCTTTCATTGGCAGCCGAGCAAGGTTCCAAAAAACCAATGTCTCCATTTGCTACACTTACTCAAACCAATATCAAACAGGAAAATGAATAAAAAGAATCAGGAAAATGAACAAAAAGAAACAGGAAAATGAACAGAAAGAAGTTTGACTTTATCTTTAATTGTAATTCTTATGTCCACTTATGTTGGTTCCAGAAAGAAAGAGTAATAAAATAGAAATCCCATTTGAAGGAATGAATTTTCACATTCCTTGCAACATGAAAGCAATCTTACTTATCTTCCTTCTTTGTTACTTCCTGAATGAACCTCTCAGTTATTGATTTTTCATCTAGTTTTTGGTATTTAGGATTTCTCACTTTCAGGGGATCTTTCTTTCTCTTTAGGCCGCCTTTCCCTGTTTTCATAGTCTGAAACATAATACACAATAAAAGGTCACATAGGAATGTTCATTTTGTCTGCATGGTGTTTAACAGTTTGTCAGTTATTTAACAGCTTTCCTGGATCCAACAGTACTAGGCTAAGGCTCTGAAGTGACTTCCCAAAATATCACTCCATTGAAACCAGAGGTGTTATTGGGGCTCAAACCCGGAAATATTTGTACAACCCTTGTCTAAATTTGATCAAAGGTGATTTATTGTTGTGTCAACAATATTTTAGTTATGCTAATGTTAAAGATTTCCATAATTTAATACTAGTACTAGGCTAAGGCTCTGAATTATACATCTTGCCAAAGACACGCCCACATAACCAGGCTGGGATTGAAACCAGAACCCCAAATTCTAAGATCACAACTTTAACCTCTGGGAAGCTAAACAAATGAGATTTCCACCTTATATGAAAACAAAATAGTTAACGAACCATCGAATAGTTGGGAAACCAACCTAGTTCAAAAGTTTTAAACCAACACTAGAAAACATTAAAGTAAATATTTTATCCATACCATTTGCAACTTTCTCCAGTTTAAAGTTGCTTCATCAACTGTTTTTGGTAAAACAATCTTTTCCTTAACTTTACCATCATTAGGATCACTGTCTTTAACAGTCTTTTTATCACATTCACTGTCAGAAGTTTCCAAAGCTTTTTTGGTCCCTTTTTTTCCTTTACGTTTAGACCCTTTCTTTTCAGTTCTCATGGCTTTTCTCTTCTCCATCAGTTTTTTACGTTTGTGTAACTGTCTGTGTGTCAAAGTTTTCTTTGTTTTCCCCGTCTTTGCCACTTTGCCAATTGGTTTTGCTAAATTGCCTGAAGATACATTTTGCATATCTGTTGTTTTCTCATTTGTTGATTTGACACTGTTTTTCACTGATTTATCACCAGCCTCACCTTTTTCTTCCTTTTTAGTATCCTTTAATTGTTTCTTTGAATCACCATTTGTAGAAAGTTTACCAGCAGATCCTGAGGTCTTATTTACATCTATCTTTAAAGGTATTTTCTTTATCCCAGGTGGTGGGACGAAAGTTTTATTCTGTTGTTTCTTTGGGGCATCCAAATCTTTACCACCCTTTTTGGTCATGATGCTAGGTTTTCTTTTCTTAAATTCGAGTTTCGATATTTTTTTGTCAGCGATCGTCTTCACTTTCTGTTGACCAGGATTTGTGCCGTTACTGTTGGTTTTCATCGTCTTGCTTTGAGACAACGTCATTTAGGGTCAACAATCTGAAGCGAAAAAAATATTTCCTTACAGCTTCACCAGGTGAAAGGAAATGGAAAGGAAGAATAATTTCTAATTTGCAAAAACATAACAGCGATAACAGTCTTTCACACGTTTATCCATGGGCGCAGCCATTGAAAGAGTGAACAGTTTCGTTTAAATCGAACGACAGTAGTCGAGGAATAATTTAATCAAACATAGAAGTCTACAGCAAATTATATTTATGCTTGACTACGGACTATGATCAGCTTTCGTTGGTGATAATAAAAGCCATAAGACTCGAAGCTAAATGGGAACCTATTTCAAGATCTTCATCATTCGAAACCAATTTTCAAATCAAGTCTCCAAAGGTGACGGTGAACAGTTTATTATCATCTTATCAGAAAATTAAATAAAAAGGAGAAAAAAAATAGTTCAAAATGATGTGACGGGATTTTAATATCAATATGATTAAATTTTCACACCAAAATGAATTTCCATGTTTTGAGAATGTATTTTGCCAGCAATTACCGACAAACAGGGAGAAAAGATACTTCGTTCAAGGGAGGCTACTCGTAAGAAAACATAGTTTCCATTAAAGGTACACATGCTGTATGGAGAAATAGCCTGGGTCGGTAGCCGCACAGGGATTCGAAGTTAGGGTACTATTACGGGGGTAATGGTTAAATATACCCCATTTATATATACCCATTGCCCCCTTATAGTACCCTTACTTCGAATCCCTGTGGTTAACCGTATATATCTCCTCATTTAGAGATATAAATGAGTCTTGGTCAAAGGCTAAAGAAGGCGCTTGTTCATTTTAGCGCTCAATAAAAATTGACATAAAGTGATTGACACTAGACTAGTGTCTTCTTTTTTTCCCATAGTAGGCTAATGTAAACAATAAATTCATATTGCGATTTAATTCAAGACGAATTTGATATTAATTGTTTTAGATAGGAAACATTCACTGGTAACTATAGAGAACGCGATTACTTTGGCGAATCTGATAGTGAAGTCTTCAGAAAGTGGCGTGAAAAAAAAGAAAATATTGCTCCTAATGAAC
Source organism: Cerastoderma edule (assembly GCA_947846245.1). NCBI lineage: Eukaryota > Metazoa > Mollusca > Bivalvia > Cardiida > Cardiidae > Cerastoderma > Cerastoderma edule. The sequence goes on along the minus strand of OX401413.1, from coordinate 24,473,930 downwards.
ATTTAATCTCTTTTGCCAAAGTGATTTGTATTCAATATAAAAAAAGGAAATGTTACTGTTTATATTATTTCAAGTTGTCTACTGTTGCTTTCAATATGGTCCAACCACAAATTGGACCATTAAGTGCGAAATGATTACTGCTTATAATTTCTTGTTTCAGTTGAATGGTTGACTGCTCGTTTTGATTTGCGACATGTATTGAAATACGCAATCAATATATTTGATAATGACTTGATGCCGATGCCGATTTGCCCTCATTTTGTACGAATGTAACATGGACTGATCAAATAACATTTAACTTCAGACATGTGCTGTGCTTTTAAGGATTTTCATTTACCAAATAATTTTGTCTTCTGATCAAATGTCTCAAAACAGGTGAGCGGACCGAAGGGCTAAAGTATATATTCCATCATACAAACACAGTGTTACGGGTGGGTGTCTGTGGCCTTATGGTTAAAGTAAAGAACTTGATATGGGAACTATCTTTGCATGGGTCCAAATTTCGGTGACACCATTTGGATTTAATGAGATGTACTCTCCCCTGGATAATTTACGGAATGTCAATGGCTCAACACGTATTGATCAGCCCCTCTGGGCAGTAAAGTTTGTGGTCTGCCTTCATCATTCAGAGCCATACCCCTTAACCCTTAAAGGGCTGGAACCCACTTCATGCTTATGCAAACAAGTTAGATCCGGGCATGCCACCAACTTAATTGGCGGCTGGCCTGTGATCTAACATGCTACTCTTAGAATCTTTCCTCATCCAAATTAAATATATATTTGTAGGGTTTTGGAAAGCAGAGGACTAAAAAATCTATGTTTAGAAATCTATCAATTATTCTAAGGGTTAAAATAACTGTTTTAACGTTCACGTGATATAAAACCTAATCACTCATTTGAATTTGCTCCGAATTGGTTACTTCAAAATGTTCAAAAGAAACCAACGGTCACTTTTATCTTATTGACCAGTGTATGCTATATAGCCCTCGGTGAGCACACTAGCTAATTAGACTAACGTATTTAGCACTTTCAATAACTGCCCTCTACATACAGATATTTAAAAATTAACGTATAGTAAATGTAAAGGTTTTAGTTTATTATAGTGTCATCCCTAATGAAAGGAACAGTCAGTTTGGCTTATGAGACACTTCTAACTGATTATACCAAGTTCCTCCCAACTCCTATCACTATGCCAGGCGCCAAGCGGATATAAGTCGGTAACCATTAGTTTAACAAGCTCGTGGCTCACGAACCAGCCATTCCGGAACAAGTTCCACGAGAAACAATTTCTGGGGAAATATGGGAACACTTCTCTTCGAACCTTCGACCTCCTCGTCCCGAGGCGACTCTTTAACCACTAGGGGCCCGTTTTACTAAACAGTTTACGCTTAAGATTTGCGTAAGTCTAAAACAACAAGTCCTTTTATTTCAATATTTGGCAAAGCAATATTGCAAAGTAACACATCATTGGAATCGTCTCTCCGAGACGCTTCCAATGACGTGTCACATTGCAATATTGTACTTTCATTGAAGGTATTATCCATGTTAATCAATTATGACTTACGCAAACATTTTCCGTAAGTTGTTTAGTAAAACGGGCCCCAGGTCTCGGTGACGTATGATGCGTATCATATGAATGTGATCGTCAGAAATGTGACACATTTTAAGTTCGAATTGAAGACCAAGTCCAAACATGACCTTAAACATGTAGCCTTTTTTGCCTCCTTACTAAACATTCTTTGGATACGGCTGGACAAGTATGTGGTTTCGATTGAACGATATACCTTTCTAATATATGATTATCATTTAAACATTTCCCAATAACACCCCTACTCCAGCGCCACATATATTTCTTTCCGAGTTAAGTCGTTATATGTTCATGAACGATGGATACAATTATTCCCCACAATACCAACATAACTTTGAACTGTCTTATGCATCTAGTTACACAATTCTAAAATGACATGCATGTATTCCACAGAAAGAGAATATAGTGGACGTATCAATTCATGAGTGTTATCGTGCCGAATAAACAAAAAGTTATGTGGGTAATCCATGTTAACCATTTACAAAACGCCAAATTTTAGACTTTCCCTACTTGAAAGAGATTGCAGACGGCATTTCAAAATGTGATGAAATTGGAATGATTTTCTGATAGGGTAGAAAACATTGTGGGAAAAGGAGAAATTGCTTGTTACGAATATTTTTTCCTGTTCTCACAATGTTTTCCAGATTCGCAACAATGTGTTAAAATGTCGTTATTGTTTGGTTATGGGTTAAGGGTGATCAAACAATCATTGTCACCAAACAGATGATAATTTTCAATTGCTTTTTTTTTTAAAGAATACTGAAAATCTGTGTTTTCATTGGAGATAACTTGAATAAAGCATTCATAGCTTTGGTGGTAAAGCCCAATATTAGATAGTCATTGATTGTTATCCAACGTATTCTGTTAGTGTTATTTAACTAAAATGTCGACTCATTTTGTGGTCTGGGTGCTAAATATGATATAAACTAGTTCGATCATTTCAAAAGATTTGAAAAATATTATTCTTTAGCAAATAAACCGTGGAAACGATTTACTTTATCTCAAAGTCAAATGTGTTCAATATTTACCCAAACCCATGAACGAGGTTTAGAAGCGTAGGCCTACCTGTAATTTAGTTTTAGGGAACGAACATTAAAGAAAGACATTGCCATTTTATCAATAGAAGACATTTAGTTTCAAAAAGGTAAAAATCTAAAGCAGTGAGATGTAACTTTAAGCCGATAACAATCATATCTGAATTTTTTTTCAATCACCAAAATCAAGTCAACCAATCCCTAATTTTTACAGTACGACCCGACCATAGCGAAATCCTCCAAATGCAATCACAAACCGTTCAAAAAAGTCGTCTCTAGAAAACTCATTCAATTTTGGCTGTCGAAGATTTTCAATATCAGATCTGCGAGTACATACATAGGCCTATATAAGAAAAGATAACCCGTTACAAAGATAATATCCCATTTAAGTGTTCCTGTAACATAATCCATGTATTCGAAAGAAAGAAGCATTAGCTAGTCAGTCTAAACGGCTCAGATTATTGTCCGTAATATCGATATCTTTAAATTTGGGTGAGAGTGTCCCTTTAAAAAACGAGTATTGCTCATGACAAAGCAGTTTCCATTTGATCATAGAATATCTTCTTCATGTATGTATATCGATGGATCTGGTAAATTGGATGTCAAAGTTACCCAGCAGTGTTTCGGAGAAATGTTTAAACGAGCTTGCAATTCCAGGTATACGTTGTTTTATTCATTGTTAACGGACATTTGTAATGGATTTATTTGTTAGTTTTCATGTATAATCTAGAACGGGTCGGTAGCCTCAGGTGCAGCGAAATACCGATAACAGGTGCTTGTTTGTCGAAATAACCAAAGTGTACATACACACATCGTTTTGTAAGCCGACGAGTTGACCTTTGTACTTAAATCATAGCACGTGTGTCTATTTAGAGTAATCATACTATAATTTATATATTTTGTCATTGCTATATTTGCATACATTATCCTGACTTATGTCATTCTCTATGTTCTTTTGCTGGTAGTATATAATTGAATTTGTGGAATTTTCTTTTTCAATTGTACGCCTACGTCGCGTCTTCAGAACACGTTCTTCTTTTTTTTTTTTACAACGCCTAACTTATAAGAGAATCTAAAAGACGCTTACAAACCGAATGCTTGTCAAATTAATGTGGATGGAATGGCCATGCTTCAACTTAATATATGTATAGATCTAGATGCGATTACGGCAGCCCTATCGGACCTCAGTTCAGACAGATGTATTGTCACCTGTTAATAACCCTTTACCAAACGCCAAATTTTCGACTGTCCCAAACTGAAAGAGTTTGCAGACGACATTTCAAAATGTGATAAAATTGAAAAGTAATCTTCAGATAGGGCAGAAAACATTGTGGGAAAAGGAGAAATTGCTCGTTAAGAGGAATTTCACCTTTTCCCACAATGTTTTCCAGAGTCGTCTGCAACAAGGTGGTAAAATGTCGTCATTATTTGGTAATTAGTTAGACACATTCAGGCGGACATTACCGACAATGAACACGAGTATTTTTGTCGTTATGATGGAAGAAAGTTATGTAACTGACGGAGAAATTGTTCGTAACGAACAATAACTCGTTTTTAAAACAGCGACTTTTAAAGTTACGGTTGCAAATTTTGAGTAACGGATAAATTGTTTACCCACAACCGAATCATGAAGATATTTCCGAACTTACATTTATGATGATTAACCCTTTACCAAACAATAGCGACATTTAACCACTTTGTTGCTGACGAATCTAGAAAACATTGTCGGAAATGGAGAAATTGCTCTTAATGTTTTCTGCCTTATCGGAAGATTATTTTTCAATTTCATCACATTTTGAAATGTCGTCTGCAAACTCTTTCAATCTGGGATTGTCGAAAATTTAACGTTTGGTAAAGGGATAAATTGTAATGGTAACAGTAACGTTTTATGAATGAAGGTAGATATACCTTAGGATCAACAGGTGCAATTTGAATTGAGCAACGTTTTGTGGAGAGAAGCTTTTACATGTTTTATATTTCATGCAAGAGATATTTCTAAAGTTTTTGCGTTTGTACTGTCAATGTGATCAAAGTTGGTACTGCTTTATAGTACCCCAGGTACACTAAACTATACTTAATGTTTGATAGCGCATTTTTTCAGCGTTGATGTATTTGGACCAGAGTGATATTCAGGTACAATGTCGTGTTGCCGGGTACGTTTAAGTACTTTTTCCATACCCGGGGTACATTGCAGTATACTTTCGAGTACCCGGGTTACATTGCAGTATACTTTAGAGTACCCGGGGTACATTGCAGTATACTTTAGAGTACCCGGGGTACATTGCATTACACTTTAGAGTACCCGGGGTACATTGCAGTATACTTTAGAGTACCCGGGGTTTGCAGTATACTTTCGAGTACACGGGGTACATTGCAGTATACTTAAGAGTACCCGGGGTACATTGCAGTATACTTTAGAGTACCCGGGGTACATTGCAGTATACTTTAGAGTACCCGGGGTATATTGCAGTATACTTTAGAGTACCCGGGGTACATTGCAGTAAACTTTCGAGTACCCGGGGTACATTGCAGTATACTTTCGAGTACCCGGGGTACATTGCAGTATACTTTCGAATACCCGGGGTACATTGCAGTATACTTTAGAGTACCCGGGTTACATTGCAGTATACGTTCGAGTACCCGGGTTACATTGCAGTATACTTTAGAGTACCCGGGGCACATTGCAGTATACTTTAGAGTACCCGGGTTACATTGCAGTATACTTTAGAGTACCCGGGTTACATTGCAGTATACTTTAGAGTACCTGGGTTACATTGCAGTATACTTTAAAGTACCCGGGTTACATTGCAGTATACTTTAGAGTACCAGGGTTACATTGCATTATACTTTAGAGTACCCGGGGTACATTGCAGTATACTTCAGAGTACCCGGGTTACATTGCAGTATACTTTAGACTACCCAGGATACACTGCAGTATACTTTAGAGTACATGGGGTACATTGCAGTATACTTTAGAGTATCCGAGGTAAATTGCAGTATAACTTTAGAGTACCCAGGGTACATTGCAGTATACTTTAGAGGACCCGGGGTACATTGCAGTATACTTTAGAGTACCCGGGCTACATTGCAGTATACTTTAGAGTACCCGGGGTACTTTGAAGAAGCAGTACCCTCAAAGAACCCACCTTGACAACGACACGACACTGATCGAGGGTTAAGTAAGGTAAAACCTGTTGTTGCTTAGAAACAACAGCTCCCTTATCGATGAGTATAACCATCTTTCTTGTTCATCCCGGCAGGTACTCACGATTCTTTTACATACGACCTTGACCCGGCGTCTGATATCGGACCTGATGTGGCGAGCGCGGTCAAAGCTTTGGGACCCCTCGCTAAGGGAATCGTGTACAAATGGAGTGTGACGCAGAGCCAGTCATTCACGGAACAATTAGAATCGGGGATACGGTACTTTGATTTGAGAGTTGCATCACGACCTGGTTCACCGGACGTTTTCTTTCTTCACGGACTTTATGGGAGCAATGTCAACAAAGGCTTGAATGAAATTGAGGGGTTCCTCGAAGCTCATAAAAGGGAAGTGGTCATTTTGGACTTTAATCACTTTTACAACATGTCTGACGAATGCCACGCGAAGTTGAGTGACACCATTCAGCGCGTATTCGGGAGTAGATTGTGTTTGTTCGTCGGTGTGGAGAACTTGACTTTAGATATGATGTGGGAAAACAACCTTCAGGTTATTGTGCTGTATCACCATAAGGTAAGTGTTCTATAGAGAGTAGAGTTGGTGTTGTTATACCTCCGTATGTAAACGATGTAACGCACCGAATATACATACGATTATATTATTCTTTACCATATTAATGTATGAATTAAACACATTGGTAGCCTTTATCTTATTTGAAGTATTCGCAACAAAACCTTCTTGTCACAATGAATTCTTCCCATTTATACAAATGGAGCTCTATTTCTATGCTTGGACCACTTACGAAAACCGATGTAAGTTAATGGGCTAAGAAACGATTGTTTCCAAAGAAAAAAAATCTTTTGTCGGGCAATGTATCTTATTGTAGCAATGGACATGCTTCTTATTAATTTCTAAATGAATAGAACCGTCTCAATACTTGAAATTATAATGGCGATAATGGGTAAGATACAGGTATCTAACAAGCGTAGGCTATCCATATTCATACAGTATTGTATGCAAGCAGTACTTGGCGTCTCGGCAAACACTCAATTTGAACACGCACCGGTTAATTCATTCGCAATCCCTGTATAGAAAGGTTATTTTTTTACCAATATATTAATTTGTGAAGTCATCTATGACTGGATTAGATATCAGCGACCAATGTAGCGTCAGACATTCTGTACATATACCTAAGTCTAGTGATAATATTTTACGAGGCAATAAACTTCTTCGTTTTGCCATAGTTCTTTATCCTTAAGTCCAGTGATAAAACGATTTGTTGTACGAAAATTTCCAGTCAAAGACTTTCACATCCTCTCAGGCAGAGTTCCGGAGATAAAAGAGTGGTGAATACCTAAACTTCACAGTCCGTTCTTTGGATGTTACTTTTCTCTCAAAGGTTCTGAAAAAAATAATCGCCTGCAAAAAAGAGTTCCTCTGACCAATTCTTACAGCATCTGTTACAGAGGTACTTATAATACGGGAGAAAGCTCCAGATCCTCATGCTATATTTTGTCCAATTTCAGACGTCCGAAGAGACCCCGATCACGTGGCCAGGTCACATGTGCATCCGGTCTGTCTGGGCGAACACGCCTAGCGTTCCGAAACTCCTGGACCATCTAACCACACACTATCTGTGTGATCGAGACTCAAACCTGCTGCACGTGTGCCAGGGTGTCCTCACTCCAGACACCGGCTACATAGTCGGTCATCTGACAGGCTCCATCAAAACAGACATTGCCGCCAAAGTGTTACCCGCCATCTTGTCCTGGATGGAGAATAAAGCGCCTGGGAGAAGCGGGATCAATATATGTATCGCGGATTTCACCGATTTGCTTGACGGCGCGTTTGCAAAAACAGTTATTAGACTGAATTATCAACAGGGAGAATGTGATTGATATTTTAATGATATATCCTTAATGTACCGTATCAAGGTCTACCTAGGTTCGTCTACCTATATACGTTACCTTTACATGATGTTTGATTCATTACTCCATAAAATATTTGAAACTGTTTACGAGACCAGACATATGGTGATTACTTTCTACATTCTCTTCTGTTTCAAATTATTAGCTCACCTGAGCACAAAGTGCTCAAGGTGAGCTTTTGTCATCGCCCATTGTCTGTCGTGCGTCGTGCGTCGTGCGCCGTCATCAATTTCTTTAAACATCTCCTCCTAAACCATTGAGCCAATCTTAACCAACCTTCACAGGAATGTTCGTTGGATGATGCTCTTCAAAGGTTGTTCAAAGAAATTGATTCCATACAGAACTTTGGTTGCCGTGGCATGAAAAAGGGGGAATTTCTGCAATTTTAAAAAAATCTTCTTGTCTGAAACCACTGGTCAGAATTCAAAATGATTTCAAAGGAATGTTCTTTGGGGGCCTCTTTTTAAAGGACATCTAAAGAAATGGCCACCAGGCTGCGTTGAACTTTGAACGCGTTTTTTGTTTTCACTATATACATGTATGGTAAAATTTTAACTTTACAAACACATTTTTCCCCAAACCGCTGGGCTAATTTCAATGCGATATCATGTGAAGCTTCCCTAGTTGGAGGGAAGAAAGATTTGTCAAAAAAATTAGTCATATGTCCAAAATGGCTGCCATGCCCATATTTGGTAAAAACCACGAACACAGGCATATTCTTTGGGGGCTCTTCTATAAAGATTGTTTAACATTTTTAGATATCTCAAAAAACATGGCCACCAGGGTGCGCTGAGCTTTGAACGGTTTTTGTTTTCACTATATACATGTGTTGTATAATTTATCTCTTTACAAACATCTTTTTTCCAAACCTTTGGGCCAATTTCAATGAGATATCATGTGAAGCATCCTTAGTTGGAGCGGAGAAAGATTTGTCAAACAAATATTGTCATGTGACCAAAATGGCTGCCGAGCCCATATTTGGTGAAAACCATGAAGAAATCTTCTTGTCACAAACCACTGGTCAGAGAAATAATCATTTCACAAGAACGTTCTTTGGTGGCCCTTCTATAAAGATTGATAATATTTCTAGATATCTCGAAAAACATGGCCGCCAGGGTGCGTTGAACTTTGAACGCGTTTTCACAATTTACATGTATGGTAAAGTTCATAACTTAACAGCCATCTCTTTTTCCCAAAGCTCAGGGCCAATTCCAATGAGATATCATGTGAAGCATCCCTAGTTGGAGGGAATAAAGATTTGTCAAAGAAAAAATCAGTCATGTGACCAGAATGATTGCCATGCCCATATTTGGTAAAAACCATGAAAAATCTTCTTGTCAATAACAACTGGTCAGATTTCAAAATAATTTCTTAGGATAGAAAAAAAGAAATTAGATATCTCGAAAAACACGGCCGCCAGGGTGTGTTGAACTTTGAATGTGTTTTTGTTTTCGTTATATACATGTATGGTAAAATTTATAACTTAATAAACATATTTCATAAAAACGTGAATTTTTATATCTCAAAAAAAAAAACCTTGGCCACCAGGATGCGTTAAAATTCGAACCTGTTTGCATTTCCACTATATACATGTATGGTAGAAGTTTTAACAAAATACATCAATATCAATTTGGATGTCCAAAGATGCCAAAATGATAACCACAAAATGACAACAATAGATCATACTGGACAAAAGTGCAGGCTGATCTTCGTTCATATAATCTGTAAGAGTAAAATATTCAGTTTCCACATTGTAAGAATTATGTACCATTTTAATGTCCTAAATCAAGCATACAGTGTCCAACTTGTAAAATGGGAATAAAAAAGGTCAATGCATAGAAGCACAAGAAACTCTGTAAAAGTTAAATGCAATATTTCTAACTATTCTCCAAATAGGCGGTAATCTGAGGTGAGCAGTTCTATGGCCACTATGACTCTCTTGTCTTGATAAAGGGACGTATTAATGCCATTTACAAACAGTATTAACTCGTATAGTGGTGGAACTAATTTTATGCAAACAGGTCGAATCATTGCAAGCCGCCAAGTAAATTGGCATCTGGTCTGTGGTCTAACCTGTTTGCTACTCTGATATCTCTCCTCGTCCACATTAAGCAGATATCTAATATTTTGGTAAGTTGATGACACAAAAATATATTTTTTTAGAAAAAGTATGGGTTAAGGCTGATCGTAATTTGATGTTACCCGACAAGACGGTTCGGAAAAGTTCCAACAGCGCTGGGTTCAGAGAAGCATTGAGGGAGGACGCTAAGAAAATGAGCCTGTTATCTTGACGTATTTGTTGCTTTCAAATTTAAAGTCTCAAATTCTAATTTGAGAGAATTGGGTAAATCGTAGTAAAATGTATACAATGCAATTTAATATAAAAACAGAAATAATGTACTCCCTTTGATCTTATCCTGTTGAAGCGCTAGCTAGGTACGAAGACTCACTTCAATTATTGAACGAAATCACGGGGTTTTAGCAGCATAACCCTTATAGTGCTGAAACCAACGTAATGCTCATGCAAACAGGTTAGATCCAGGCCAGCCGCCAAGAAAATTGGCGGTTGGCCTGTGATCTAACCTGTTTGCTACTCTGGGTATCTTTCCTCAACCAAATTAACCAGATATATGCGGTTTGGAAAGCAGACAACACAAAAATATAGTTTGAGAAAATAACCCATCATTTTAAGGGATAAAAGGAGAGAAGTTAAAAATGGTCTATGGTTTAGTGACGATGCTTGTTAAAATAAAATGTTTAACGTTGATTACCCCCAGACCACAAATCTCTGAGTTAGTGCTTTTAATGAATTGTCTAGAATTGTCTAGATATATTTCACTGAGAGATCCGAAAATTGGCTCTGAAACCATTTTTGTCAAGCAGGGAATTCCGTAGCTGTGTAGCCATATTGCACATACATACCCATGTAACGAACCATGTCCAAATTGTTCACTACAGTCATGTAGTAGATCCGAGTTGTGGTATAGGAAAACGCTCCAAATTACCAGGTGGTAACCTTGTGCGTTCATTAATGATCGTAAGATGAATTTAATTCCCAGTGGTAGAGCTTCGGCCTTTGGACATAAGGGTCGTGGGTTCGAACCTGCGACAAGCTGGGTCCATTTTGCGGCTTCTCATTAATCCACATTCGGTGATGGTTATACTTATGCTTCCAGGAAACGGAATCCAGATTGATTGTTGATATAAGTTGTAAGAACTTGCTTTAACAATTGATATAAAATAAATAAGTTTAACCCTTAGAATGCTGGGTAATTTTCTGAAAAATAGTTTTGTGTTGTCCTCTTTCCAAAACATTAAATATCTACTTAATCTTGATAAGGAAAGATACTCAGAGAAGCAAACATGTTAGATCACAGGCTAGCCGCCAATTTATTTGGCGGCTGGCCTGGATCTAACTTGTTTGCATAAGCATGAAGTTGTTTCCAGCGCTAAATGGTTAAGAATGTATCCTCACATGAGCCCTAATTATACTTAATGTACATGTTTGTATCACACGTCGACTAATTTGAAAGTCAGTCATGCAGCTATACTGCAGCACAAACATACCCTTTAGTTGCAATACACTCCTTCTTTCATATCTTTCGCGACCTAGAATGGGTATGTGGTTTTCACTGGTTTTATGCTGCATTTATTGTGTTTACTTTGGATTTTCGATCGATACCAAATAGAGCGCAACATCTTGTCTAAAGAAGGAATTATATATGCCGATTTCAACATTTTTTGATGGATGAAATGGTTGCTAATGAACTATTCACCTCCTCTGTTCAGTAGTGACGCGACAAAGATTGTTAAGATATTGAAGTTCAATGCGCGGACGTTTATCGCACCAATAAAGGTCCGCAGCTGCACAGGTGATATTTGATGAAAAACGATGGGACAGCGTAAAACGTGCTTTACCTTCAGTGACGCGACAAAGATTGTTAAGATATTGAAGTTCAATGCGCGGACGTTTATCGCACCAATAAAGGTCCGCAGCTGCACAGGTGATATTTGATGAAAAACGATGGGACAGCGTAAAACGTGCTTTACCTTCAGTGTTGTGTGTAGTTTGATATTATACATAATTTGCGAGTATACACCTGACGTATCCATGAGGTTATCTTTAACAACAGATTGTGAAACAACCGTCCTGACACGGGAAACAGGCTCCGGTCGAAATAACACGATGGATCTTGCAAACTGGATGTCAAACCTACCCAGAAGAACTGCGGATAAAAGTTTGAACGAACTTGCTATTCCAGGTAAAGGAATATCACACTTGCTGTAATTCAAATGGTTTCTCTTGTCTTCCTTTTTTGTAAGCACCAGTAGACGATACCTGTGTATCAGGAAAAACAACAACTTTAAAACGACTAAAGTGATCTATTTATTACTATCGGGATTTGTTCCAGATACCTCCTTAATAAGTTTACATCGAAACTATAATATATAGGACGGGTTGTCCTTGTGTTGTTATTTTCAAACACATTGATCAATATACATGTCTTTGTGTCACACGTTTGAGTGCTTGATTATAGAAATAAATATACATGTAGTAATGCATGCAAGCTCTCCGATATATCCCCCTGTATAGAGCATTTCATATAACACTACATTTACTTACATAGCCTGTCTCCAAGCTGGGTAATTACGGTTAGAATTCTGACTCAATTTGATTTAAACAGCAAAGTTTTCATATTCGATCACTTTTATCAATTTAATTGAATCTACCATCCATACACAAGTGTATATATTGAAATGGTCCCTGTGTTTCAAGTCAGACAGGCTACCGACCTCATTATTGCTGATCATCTTATAACATTATGAATGTCTTAAAACCTTCGTATCCTTTGTTTGTATTTACCAGGCACCCACGATTCGTTCACATTTTCATTAGACCGGTCCTCGGAAATGGGACCCCGTGTCAGTACAACCCTGAAACTACTGTGTAGGTTGGTAAGAGGAATGGTGTACCGATGGTGTGTGACGCAGGACCAGTCTGTATACAAACAGCTGGAATCTGGAATTCGATATCTAGACTTAAGGGTGGCTTCCCGCCCCGGATCGACAGAGTTATTCTTTGTGCACGGATTTTACGGGAAAGAGGTCCAGGCGGGTTTGTTGGAGATAGAGAGGTTTTTGGATGCACATCCACGGGAGGTGGTTATTATAGACTTTCACCAGTTTCATGATATGTCAGAGGAGAACCATCTGACCCTGGTGGCAACCATTCGTCGTGTGTTTGGAAGTAAACTCTGTAAATGTATCGGGGTCGGAAACCTGACTTTAAACCGGATGTGGGAGAATGGGTACCAGGTTGTTGTGATCTATTATCATATGGTAAGATCAATCGTATCTACTCGGCAATCCCCGTAACAAGTCGGTAGATATACCTCGTAGGCAGTACATGAATACACCAGAAATCCTGGGGTAATTCGCCTTATTTCCGGCGGATAACACAAAATACACACAGGCACTAAATACGTATTTGAGTTCACACAAATTGATTATATATCACAATTGAATGGGCTTTTTACCCTTTTCATTAAAGTTGATCATATCAACACATCTTTGTTTCATATTTTGTCAATCGGCTCTTTTCGGCAATCCCCGGCTTGTTACGAGTAGATTACGATTAAATACGATTGGCCCTTCGTTGCTGACCTACTTTCAAAAATGGCTCCCCATTACCTCCGAGGTTATTTTAAGAAATGGCCGAGGTGTTCCGAATGATGGTAAGATCTGTGCAATCGTATCTACTCGGCAATTCCCGTAACAAGCCGGTAGATATACCTCGTAGGCAGTACATGAATACACCCAATCGGAACACCTCGGCCATTTCTTAAAATAACCTCGGAGGCAATGGGGAGCCATTTTTGAAAGTAGGTCAGCAACGAAGGGCATGTCCGTTTGCAATCGTATCTACTCGGAACAAGCCGGGGATTACCGAGAAGAGCCGATTGACAAAATATGAAACAAAGATGTGTTGATATGATCATCTTTAATGAAAAGGGTAAAAACAACATTCAATGGTGATATATAGCCAATTTGTGTGTATCTAAAATACATATTTAGTGCCTGTGTGCATTTTGAGTTATCCGCCGGAAATAAGGCGAATTACCCCAGGATTTCTGGTGTATTCATGTACTGCCTACGAGGTATATCTACCGACTTGTTACGGGGATTGCCGAGTAGATACGATTGGAATACACCAGAAATCCTGGGGTAATTCGCCTTATTTCCGGCACATAACGCAAAATGCACACAGGCACTAAATATGTATTTAGATACACGCAAATTGGTTATATATCACAATTGAATGGTATTTTTACCCTTTTCATTAAAGATGATCATATGAACACATCTTTGTTTCATATTTTGTCAATCAGCTCTTCCCGGCAATCCCCGGCTTGTGACGGGGATTGCCGAGTTGATACGATTGGCCCTTCGTTGCTAACCTACTTTCAAAAATGGCTCCTCATTACCTCCGAGGTTATTTTAAGAAATGGCCGAGGTGTTCCGAATGAAGATCTGTGGTGTATAAGATGTGGAAGGTTACAGTAAGCTATGGAGTTGTGAAAGACAGGGGGAATGTTTTCAAATGATGGAATATCGTGCCTTTCTAACGTCTCTAAGTGACAGAGTTACGTACTCATGATGGCGCCCAACTAGGAATGGTGTACCTCCTTCACAAAATTGTCATCTGTTAATCAAAAATGGTAAAAAATGAATGTTCAAAGGGAGACTGCGATGCGACGTTCTTTCCTGTCTGTGTTATTTGTTTTTCCTTTTGTTTTCTGTGATGTTTTAATGCGTCAACAATTTATCATGAGCTATTTGCGAATTAAAAGTGTTGAATGAAGAAAATAACTGCACATATTGGAGTAAGTAGTGTACAGGGCAACCAATCACGTGATTAATGGGCAAACTGAATCTCGTAGAATGTGTTTTGTACATCTGAATTTACAGAACATGACGCCGTTTTCGAGTGGGATGCCCAAAGCAATTTCGTTACTAAACCGTATCCCGACATTTCAAGAATCGTTCCCCTCGCTTTAAAACTTGTGACAAGCATTCCAAACAAAGTATGGCATGTAGCACGGACTTTTGTACCAAAATGACCGGAAAATTGTATATCAGGACATGGACGACACGTCGGATTGCAATATTATATAAAGAAGCAGAAAAATACAATGTTTGCCTCTTTTCTCTTTCTTTATTTTCTCTTTTTCAAATATGTCTGCCATTCAACGGTTAGTAAACACTATCAAAACAAAGGTCACGTGATTCGCTGCCACCAATGTAACGAACTGAGCAAATTAATCTCTCAAAGACACAATCACACCCAATCTGTGAAAAACACTGTCGTCCACAGATCAGTTGTGTTGTTTATTTTTGTACCCGAATGTTCTCAATAACATTGCGTTAGGTTCTCTAATTCGCATAAAAATTAAACGCACGCTACAGTACATGTAATAAAGTGGGATAGATTGGACAAAATTGTGTGTTTCCCATGCTTATCTCATTTACTACTGCCGCATTATTTGGAAATGATAACCAAATATTCTTTACCCACCTACATTCTTTTAATTTCAGTAAAAAGGCCTCCGGCCCACAATACATATATATATATTACAAAACACAAATCAAAATCCGATGTGCCCCACACTATCATCAATATATTATTTGCTACATATGTATTATGTTTTAAGGATGAAAAGAACTCAAGTAGAAATGTGCTCTAGTAATTTTGATACAAAGAAAGCTAGGTTTTTCAATGTTGTTTCATCATTACTTTTAAAAAGATTGTAAAAATTATTTAAGTCTGCGTTACCTAAGTAAACGAGTCACCTATTGTTTTCTCCTTTACCCCCATATTCTGCTTTTGAGACAACCTTTTCTTATGCCGACCTCATTAATTATAAACATAGATGTTTTTTTAGGGAGAACTGTACTGATTTCTTTTGTATTTTACAAATACCAATGTACTTTTCAGATATCCGAAGAGTTTCCATTTCTATGGCCAGCGTCCAGGAGTATACGATTCCGATGGGCCGACACTCACAGGGTACCACAACTCATGCAGAGCTTGGAGTCTTATTATCAACAGGAAAAGGGCCAAGAACTACACGTTTACCAGGCAGTTCTGGCACCAGATACAAACTTCGCTCTCCGTCACTTGTTTGGGTCCATCAAAACGGATCTGGCCGCTAAAGCCATGCCGGCCATATTGTCTTGGTTGAAAAGCAAAGCGCCCGGGAGAAGGGGCGTTAATATATGTATCGCTGATTTTACTGACTTTTCATGCGGTGAATTTGTGAAGGAGGTTATCAGACTTAATTATAAGAATGAGGATTAACCGTTTAAACAAGTTTATTTTGTAAACAACGAGCTAAACTTAGACTAAGAGATGCTATTTTAGATACTATCGTCACGTGAGTCTTTAGAAACGTTTAACGGCTCTAGACGCGTGACGTTAGGTAAGGTGCACAAGAGGGAATTCCTGCGTCTGTTCAATAAACCGGCTTTCCAATAAAAAGGTGATATGCGCGAAGGCTCACTTCACATGCGGGAAATGTTTGATTATGTGAGACTTCGATGCATTTTTGCCTTTATTAAGGATATTTGCATTTTCAAAAAGATATAGTATCGAAATAGCATCACTCGGGGCTTTCCAAGGCATTGTTTATCTCTAATTGCGCTGGTCGCACATCACTTATATCAACTACGTGTATTTGAATCTTAAATTTACTCATCAAGTCTCACAGCCTAAGTCGGACGGTATAATTTTTTAATACTTTTGCAGGCATTGCTTGTCTATATCCTATTGCGTTTTTGTACGTTTTTGCTGCCAGTTTCTATGATTGCTGCTTAAATGTTGTTAGCCATTGTATATCATGTATGGCTTTGCGCTCAATGTGACCATTGTTGTCGACGAGCCATAAAACCAGAAACTTTTTACGAAAAAATGAAGTAGATTGCTCAGCCATATTCGTACTTTGTTTTTGGACTGGATGCGCTCGCATCCACTTCCGTATGCCCAAGCAAACATTCGGCCAGCCAAGTCCCGGATTACTCTCCCAATATCAAGTTACAAATTTCACCAATGTGTTTTTCCAATACAAGTAGTTTCAAATAACATGTTCGTCATGAAATTAATTTGGACACCTCTACTGATTCCATCTGCTATTCGCCATATTGTTGCGGAACCTTTACACAAACTACCTTAACCCTTTACCAAACGTCAAATTTTCGACTCTCCCAAATTTAAAGAGTGTGCAGACGACATTTCAAAATGTGATGAAATTGGAAAACAATCTTCAGAAAGGGAAGCAAACATTGTTGGAAAAGGAGAAACTTCTCGTTTAGATCAATGTCTTCTTTTCCTGCAATGTTTTCCAGAGTCGTCTGCAAATGCATTTATTGTTTGGTAAAAATTTAAAGAGAGTAAGACTGTTTCCTCATCTCTCTTATGCCTTTTGACACCTCTGCAAACCTTGTGGGGAAGGTATGACAAAACACTATATAACCTCAATATGGACACATCGTTCTAGGGGTACGATTTATTCCGGGCTTCATAGGGCAAATAACTGCACAATAAATCCATACCCATGCCATTTGGTCCGGATCGTGAGACATCCGGATCATAGGGGGGTGGGTGTGTGTGTGTCAGGATCAACAAGACTTCCCTGTTATAGGTTTGGATATAAGGTATGTGAACTGTTCTCTTGGCATAATGGTTGAAAATAGTTTTAAATGAAATAGAGACTAAACCGTAAAATCTTGAATCATTTATTTACCATCCCAAATATGATCATACAATTCTTAACAAATAGCCTAATATATAACTCTATTTATAACCAAAAGTAATAGAGAAATGCAGATGAAGTAAATCTTTACTGCATGATAACAATACATATTTTCTATTTACATTTTAACATTTAAAAAAAGTGAAATATATTAAACACATTATTATTCCATAATACATCATTTCAAAACATCTGCTAAAGATGTCTTAACAAGAATCATATTTTCAAATGTCTGCAAACTCTTTCAATTTGGGACAGTTGAAAAACTAACGTTTAGTAAAGGGTTTAAACAAGATTGACTGTTCATCGCCTTAAAACACAAATCAAATTGAAAGGAAAGAGGAAAATTCTAATGTTATTAAAAGAAATATCTCTTTCATCATCCAACATTCTTTAAAACAATAAAGGGGGTACAAATTACTTTCCTGCCTAGCCTAATCAAATCATTCCAAGGTTTCAGCGCAATACTTTAGTAAGTACTTAATGTTTATGAAGAACTGACTATAGTCTTGCATGAACGTTTGATTTGGTAGTATGTCTGTATTGATTTGAGACATGGTTTGGTCAATACTCTTTACAACTTCTAATGAAGTCAGTTAGCAATAAAAAGTAACAGCAGGTGACAAAAGGCCAAAACATTGTTATATTGGAAACCAATGAGACATTAAGAACTTATGGATCATTGAGCAATTGATCCTTTTGTCATAGTGCTTTCTTAAATTTTCTGCAACAAAACAAGGTACCATAGAGAAAAGGGTAATATAAGACTCTGTCTTTCATGTTCATTTTATAGTTAAATATGACTTCATTGATCAAAATTTTAATCAATTCAAGCCCAAATCACATTTATAAATACAACCTAAATAATTACAGTTATTTCAAAAAGTTGAAATTTGTAAGCAGTAGAACAGTTAATTCATCATGTCAAAATAAATTTGATGAATGTGTGTATCTGTCAATTGTCAAGTGGTACTTTTTTGTACAGTGTGATTTTGCTTTCACAAAAAATCTCCTATATAGTCTGTTATAAATAAAATTAAGTAAGAAAATGGTTAAGTTGCTTTATATAAGATAAGAAAATGGAGATGTAATATAAAAGTGCCTCAAAACATTGCCGTAACATTGCTTGTAAGGCTCTATGCTATGACAATCGCTAATTTGGTCCAAAGAATGCCATCATATATCCTTGTATATACAGCTGACAGGGCGTTAATTTCTAGTGAATCAAGAAATAGATATCCATTTTCATTCAGTCGTCATGTTATTAAAACTAGTTTCAGGATAGCTTTTATCTTTGACATGTCTAAACAAATAGAACAACAGCATAGTTAGCCACAAGTTGTCCTCACCATAAGTTGTCCTTTGAGGACAACTAAGCACTATAGTAGAACATGTTGATAGAAGAGTTTCAAAAGTCTGCTGTAATTGAGTAAGTATGAGTAAGTAATTTGATGTCAAGCTGTCATTCACTCTGCTTCTAGGGTTGACATATCATCTTCTAATGTAAGTATTTCCATACTGTAAAGAAAATAATCTAATTAACCTTAATCTATCAACGCCCAATTTTCGACTAGCCAAAATTGAAAGAATTTGCAGACGACATTTCAAAATGTGATGAAATTGAAATATGACCATCTGATAGGACGTAAAACATATAGGAAAAGTAGAGACGGCTAGTTAAGAGCAATTTCTCCTTTTCCCACAATGCTTCCCAGAGTTGGCTGCAATACAATGGCTAAATGTCTTTATTGTTTGGTAAGGGGTTAATGGTGCTTGTTCCCACAGAAGTGAAAATTTGAGAGTCAAAATAGAATGTTGTTGAAACAAAACAATTTTTCTATTGTTGTTTAACATAGAATCAAAAATAGCACTTAAAACTTTAAAAGCCAAATCAATTCAAGAAGTGTCAATTAATTCATCTTACAAAGATCTCAAAAGCCATGTCATGCTTTTGGATTGAAATACATATGTACATGTTCATTCACTGTATATATAATTCAAAGAATTTAAAAAAAATCTAATTGGCTTTTAAAGACTATTCTTCAGTGCATTTCATCTAACAATACATCTGTTTTGCAGTTACAAAGAAATTAATTCTAAATTTCCAAATTTCCTCACATCTGTGATCAAGCACCATTTATGATTACAATTATAACAGTCAACTGGATTTTCCCAATGAATGAAAACCTAGTATCCCATTCACATTTTATAATCAACCAATGGTGAAATAACCGACTGCTAATTTTCCATGCACTTGCATTACATCACAACTTTGAAGTATGTTTGTGATTTTCAAACCTTTGATATATTCTAGGACCATTTTGATTCCTTTGCTACTAGTGTCTCCATTCGCAAAGCCAAACAAATTTGATTAAAAAAAAAACATTTCTCTACTGAGTAAATAGTTTTTCAGTCAGAAAAACATCCATTGAACTTTACTTCTCTTTGACTAAGTGTTCATTTCATTACCAACTTAATACACACCTTTTACGATACATCTGATCAGTGTCCACAATGAGTTCTTTAATCTGTGTCTGGTCTGTCTTCTCAAGCCTAGTGGTTTGGGGTAAGAAAAGAAAATGTCTCATTAAAAATACTTTACAGAACAACAGTTATACCCTTTCCCCAAACCGGTAAATGTTTAGATGCACCAGCAGAAATTGATTTCTGAAGTATTTTGTTACAGAAGAAACCGTTGGTATAGCTATGGAGGGGGCTTTGATTGTTATATGGAGCATCTCTCGGGCTGGATTGTACCAACCCACAGGATTGCCAGACCTGGAGAGGAAGGTTGCGCTCTCGACCAGACAAGCAGGCCTCACCCTTGCCAAAGGATTAATAAATGGCCTGTCAAATCTAAAATGGATGATGATGATGATGATGAAAACTAGCAAAGGGTTGTATTCAGTATATGCATACTGGGAAATATGGCTTTATTCTATGTATGCAAACTTGTAAAGCGGCTCTCGTCCATGTATGCCATTGCATGTCAGAATTTGCACCTTTCAACGATGAAAGGGAACAACATAAAGATAATACATTTTCCAAAATTCATGCATCCATAGTTTGGAAGTTTGATATACATGTTATCGAATCCTTTCATAACAGTCTGTCATAAAAAGAAGTAGAGTCATAAAAAGAAGTTGCTACAGGTGAAAAAATTCTTCTTTAACCCATAGAACGCTGGGAAATTTTCTAACAATAGACTCTTTTGTTGTCTGCTTCCAAAAACCTTAAATATTACCTTCATTTTGTCGAGGAAAGATACCCAGAGTACCAAACAGGTAATATGACAGACAAGCCACCAATTTACTTAGCAACTGGCCTTGATCGAACCTATTTGCATAACAATATAGTCGGTTCTAGCTCTGTAAGGGTTAATAGTTAATGTTTGATAGGTAAATCTTACTTGGTGACAAGTGAGGTAGCACTGTGTGACCCATTCAACCTCGTAAGATTTTCCTCAGTGTTCAAGGTCACTGAAGAGTTCGAGGTCACTGAAGAGTCAAGGATGTTTGGTGTTGTTGGTACACTGCTGGTATTACTAGTCAATGAGTTCTGGTCTGATTCTACCTGAAACCAGAAATGACATTTTCCTTTCACATATTGTCCAAAATAAAGGGTTTGATGCATGAGGCTGTATCAGACATTCCCTCATTTATTCACAATAGGTCTTGTACACCTACATCTTTTGAGAAACCACTGTGACAAAACAAATAAATATGTGTAACAAAATCCTCTTGTCAAAATGGTTTCTACATATCTTCCAATCGAAATATATTGTATCTTACCAATAGATTAAAAGCAGTATCTTAACCCTTTCTCAAACAACAAATTTTAGACTGTCACAAATTGAAAGAGTTTGCAGACAACATTTCAAAATGTGATGAAATTGGAAAACAATCTTCGGAAGGGGCAGAAAACATTGTGGGGAAAGGAAAAATTGCTCGTCACGAGCAATTTCTCTTTTTTCCACAATATTTTCTAGAGTCGTCTGCAACAAAGTGGTTTAATGTCGTTATTGTATGGTATTGGGTTAAGATACCATCATTATGTTTGATAGTCCCTATAAGACTTTCGGTTAAGTTGGTATATATTATGCAATGGATCAAGACTTTAAAAGAACAAGAACAATGTTAAGATATTTATCTTACCCTGAAATTCCTTGTGTATTTCTTGATTGATGACTTCACTCTACGAACTTCCAGTTGAAGAGCTTCAATGTTGGTTTGTAACTCGGCAAATGTCCTGAAAGTTAACCAAACTATAGCTTATTCAAGCATCTAAAAGTAGCTCATAGTGAGTGATTTCATCAAAAGCTATCCTTTTCAAAAAGTTTACTCCACAAAACTTATTTTTTCGTACTACAAAGTTTATTAGAAACCCCATTTACAGAAGGATAAATAGCTCATAGTGAGAAATTTATCTTTTAGTCACAATGTTGGTTTAAAACTCCACAAATGTTCTGAAAGTCAACCATACTATAGCATATTAGGGCCTCTAAAAGTAACCCCCAGTGGGTGATTTCATCACATGCTATCCTTTTCAAAAAGTTTGCTCCACAAAATTCCTTTCTTCCTACTACAAAGGTCATTAGAAATCCCTGTTAAAAAAGGTTTAATAGCTCAAAGTGAGCAATTTATCCTTATGTCATAATGGTTTTTAACCAGCAATCGTAAGGAAAAACATCTTTTTCATATCATCTTTTGAAGTCCGCAAAAGCTTTAAAATTCAGCATGTCACTTAGTCTCATATATGCAAGAATAGGTTGATGAGTTTTTTTAGTTTTCTATCAAATACCAGTCTCACATTAGCTTAATTTTTGCTTATGTATAACTTGTTTCATTTCTACTCCTGAATACAGTCTGAAAATATAAGATTTAACTTACAAATGCCATGCCAAGAAATGGTTGTGAATTTCTTCCAACTTTTTCCTGCAGTGTCCTGTCCACAAATTCACTGATTTGAGGTGTAATGTTACAAGCTCTTTTCTGTAATAAAGAAGATAGCATCTAAATACAGATCAATGGTTAATTCAAATACCATACATTGTAAGTTACGCTGTAAAAAACTCTCATTTATATGCTGATACATGACTCTGAAGCATTGCAATAGATGTATCATGCAAAAATAATTGGGAAACAAATCACGCGAGTTTAACCCTTAGAATGATTGGTGGTTTTCTAAAGATTGATTTTTGTATAGTCTAATTTCAAAAACCTTAAATATCTGCTAAATTTTGATTTGGAAAGATACTTAGAGAAGCAAACAGGTCAGATCACAGGCCAGCCGCCAATTTACTTGGATTTTACCTGTTTACATAAGCATAAAGTTGGTTCCAGCACTAGAACTGTTAAGATGCAAACAAATGTCAGCGAAGGCAACAAACTGCATACAAATGTTTGTGTGTTCTGATGTTGGCATTTTTTAAGTGTATTGGAGTGATACCTGTCAAACTTATGAAGCCTTTCCTCATGGTATGGCATATTTTTCGTTCTGCGCCTTTGGTCAAATTTAGCCTTGGTGTCCTTAGCTTTCTGCAGCCATCTTGCAATTTTCATTTCACTAAAATACAAAAAAAGGACAACTTTCATTAGAATTCAAATCAAAGGCTTCTGTGATTTGAACCCACCAGAGAAGAGTACAAACCTTTCTCCGCTAGGTGGCACAGTATTAACATATTTCAATTGTCATGAAAAGTAATCTACCAGTTGACTAGCGAAATAACAAATGTTCTACCCTGCTGCCAAATAGCACAAATGTTCTACCCTGCTGCCAAATAGCACAAATGTTCTACCCTGCTGCCAAATAGCACAAATGTTCTTCCCTGCTGCCAAATAGCACAAA
The DNA here is from genome assembly GCA_947846245.1 of Cerastoderma edule. Taxonomy (NCBI): domain Eukaryota; kingdom Metazoa; phylum Mollusca; class Bivalvia; order Cardiida; family Cardiidae; genus Cerastoderma; species Cerastoderma edule. Next base: position 24,450,564 of record OX401413.1, on the reverse strand, counting down.
TGTTTTACAATTACTTGCTATTCTGATGAACAATGATGGCAACAATGCATAGCTAGAAAAATCTACTTTGGATTTATAGTTCCATGTGGGGATTCGATCCCATTTTGACGGGACGAGAGATCAAGACCATATCCTCTGAGCTAAAGAATCTGCTCCGTAATGCAGATGCCCTTATTGATTGTAGCTATGCTGTAGGGAGCATGGTAGTTACAAGACACTATTGGTCCAAAGATTTGGCAGGTGACATGATAAAAAGTGACCATTACCAGATATGACCATCCGCACAGCCCGCCAGAAAGAGCCTCCCACCATCATCTGTTTGTGTGGACTGGATAAATCTCATTAAGTCACTGCATTTGTTGATCTTTTGCTTCAACTGAAAACAATGCAGAGGATGCCTTTCTGTCATGACTCCTAAATCAAACAATTCTTGGGCATTACACCATATAAAACAAATAATCTATTCTCTTTTATTGGATTTTATGACAAGCATAAATTATAAGGAAATGAGAGAATATGAAACATTTTCGTTTTGTAAATAGGTCAAAACAACTATGAAAGAAGAAAAACAGTTGCTTGAGATAAGCAGTATTTCCTATTTCAGCGAGTATTTATAGGTAGTTACCGTATTGTGGTTAGTTTACACAGAGGAGGTCTCCTGGTTGACTTAACAAGTGCTGATGGTACTAGCATGCTTGACCTAACTTTTATAGTTCAAAACAATTTTGAAAGAAGGAAAATCAGTTCCTTTAGATAAGCAGTCTTTCCTTTGTCAGACTGTGTTCTTAACTAGCATTGTGGTTAGTTTACAAATAAATCTTCATGAGAGAAAACCACGGCAAGAAGTGGTCTTTGTGGCACAGACACACAAAATAGAGGAGTATGGATACGTAGGGAGTTAGACGCTATAGCGGCCCGCGTCAAGCCTGGCTACTGGGACCCCACAGCAGTAGACAAATTAACAACAGAATCATGTGGGCGACAGTAACACAGTGGTAGAGCGTTGGACTACTGTACCGAGGGTCCCAGGTTCAATCTCCGTGAGGGAGGTGAAAACTGCCGGGACTAGCCCACAAACAGACCTGATTACTGGTGTTTTTTCCAGGAAGCAATCATCGAGAGTGACACAATGGGCTTATATAGCCTTCTTCACAATTGATGTAAAACAATTTAAACAAACAAACAAACAAAATCAAGTCAAGTAAAGAGAGGAAGTCTCCTGGTTGATTATGCAAGTGTTGATGGCTCTAACAATCTTGCCCCAACCTTAAATAGGCAGTGATGAATGAAGGAATGAATGGTGTTTCAAAGCTTATCAACAGCTAAGGTCATTTAGTGTGCATTATGATGATGTGGATTTGAGTTATTTAGAGGCTAAAATGTATTTGGTTTAAGAAAATGAAATAAGAAATTGTAATGAATGAATGATCGTAAATAGAAAATTTGTAATGAGTTCATGAAAGTAAATAAATAATGTGAAATGAATGTATGATGTTAAATAAACAAGAGGGCCATAATGGCCCTTTATCGCTCACCTGAGTTCTGTTTGAAAAAGAGGTATATTTAAGACAGAGTGGTTGGTATGTTTCAAACTCTTCTAAGTGCTAATTGCATTGAATACTCTAAGCCAATGCTCTTGCTTGTTAACATTTTTTTATGTGTATTGTATTTGTCTTCTTGAGTTAATGTTCACCAAGACAAAGAGAATTCAGATGAAGGAAATTTAGGTTTGTGAAAGCAGGGACAGTAACAATTGGTTGGGCAAATTAAAATAATAACAATTGGAAAATGTATCTCAAAGTCGTTTATTGGTTTTCAACAGTAAATAAATTTGGAAAATTTTAAGACAGTCAAGCTTATGGTAAATAATCCATAATAGGTATCTATTATACTTAACAAATTGAATCTGAATTTTTTGGCTTGAAGTGCTTGCTTTATTTGACCTTATGAATGAAATGGTCTTATCATTGTTCATAAATGAAAAGGTACTATCATTTATATTGGCACATATGTTAATATGGTGTAAATGCACAGTTTTAGACTAGAGGGCACATTGATAATAAATCAAATTTAGATTAATTAAAACTAGATACATTATGAAAGAAAGATGGGACTGAGAGAAAGTCTATTATGAAAATGCTTAACTTCTTACCACCTGCAGATGACTTTTCTTGAAGAAGACAACTATTAAAAGCATTGTAAACATGTACTTCCAGATCTGATTTCATGGTATGTGAAGAGATGAAAAAGCATTGTGGTAAAAGGAGTAATTGCTTGTCATAAGCAATTTCTCCTTTTGTCACAATGGTTTTTTTTTAAGTCGTCTGCTGCAAAATGTGGTGGTAAGGAGTAAATTTTAACATGAATTATTTTTTTTATCACAAAATTATTCAAAAGCACCAAGGGTTATTTTGAAAGTCAAGTCAGATTGCATAGCTCTAACAGGGATAAAACTTTCCGCTTATACAATATGACTGGTTATGTCAGATGAAACAAGGTTGAAAAGAAATTTGCTTAACCTTTTCCCTAATGCAGATGACATCAAATGCTTTTGCTGCAGACGGCATTTGAAACTATTGTGGCAAAAGGTGAAATTGCTCTTTAATGAACCATTTTACCTTTTGTGACAATGATTTCAAGCTTTATGAAACAAATGTTCAGTTATTTGTAGGAATTTTTGTCATTTTTAGTTATTTGCAGTAGGAATTTTTGTCATTTGTTGTTGATGCTTTTATGTCGTATGCTGCAGATTTCTTAAAACAGGGAAAGGGTTCATTAGTTCAGTTTTAGCACAGTGATTATGTATTGTCATAATCTTAATGCATTCAGATAATTCATGTTCAAGCGTGTTGAAAATCCATAAAAAAAATGTAACAAATGAAGAAATTGCTTAATATGATCAATTTATCCATTTCTTACAATTGTTTTTAAATTGACTGCTTGTAGTATCATCTTAACAGATTAACAAATTCAAGATTAAAAAACAAATGAAAGAGAATGATTGAAAAATCAAAATATATTCAGGCATATGGCACAATATTTTACACATGGAATCAATTACAAATTACTTCTGTTATCTGGAGAAAAAATGGCCATATTGCATTTTTGATCAGTTTATGACATGACATCTTTATGAATTTATTAATCTGGGATGACATTTTGGTTTGATTGACCCAGTTTGACTTTTGTTTTTCAGCATGACTTTTTAAAACAAACTTTCTAAACCATCAAGGAATAGTCTGTGATAATCTAAACCAGACTGTCTAAACAGGGATGAAACTTTACACAAATACAATATGACCATAAATATAGCTGCTAGAGTGTTCACAAGGTTTTTCAAATATTTGACCTAGTGACCTAGTCTTAGACCTCACATGATCCAGTTTCGGACTTTGCTAAGATTTCATTGAGCCAATCATTCTGGCCAACTTTCATCAAAATTGGACCATAAATGTGGCCTCTAGAGTGTTCACAAGCTTTTTAAATTATTTGACCTAGTGACCTAGTTTTTGACCCCACATGACCCACTTTCAAACATGGCCAAGATTTCATTTTGGCAATCCTTCTGACCAACTTTCATCAAAATTGGACCATAAATATAGCTGCTAGAGTGTTCACAAGGTTTTTCAAATATTTGACCTAGTGACCTAGTTTTTGACCTCACATGACCCGGTTTCAAACTTGGCCAAGATTTCAATTGAGACAATCATTCTGACCAACTTTCATCAAATTTGGACCATAAATGTGGCCTCTAGAGTGTTCACAAGCTTTTTAAATTATTTGACCTAGTGACCTAGTTTTTTACCCCACATGACTGAGTCTTGAACTTGGCCAAGATTTCATTGAGACAATCATTCTGACCAACTTTGATAAAAATTGGACCATAATTGTGGTCTCTAGAGTGTTCACAAGCTTTTTAAATTATATGACCTAGTGACCTAGTTATTGACCCCACATGACCCAGTTTCAAACTTGGCCAACATTTTTATTGAGACAATCATTCTGACCAACTTTCATCAAAATTGGACCATAAATGTGGCCTCTAGAGTGTTCACAAGCTTTTTAAATTATTTGACCTAGTGACCTAGTTTTTGACCCCACGTGAACCAGTTTCAAACTTGGCCAAGATTTCATTAAGACCATCATTCTGATGAACTTTCATCAAAATTGGAACATAAATGTGGCCTCTAGAGTGTTCACAAACTTTTTAAATTATTTGACCTAGTGACCTAGTTTTTGACCCCACATGACCCAGTTTCGAACTTGGCCAAGATTTTATTGAGACAATCATTCTGACCAATTTTGATAAAAATTGGACCATAATTGTGGTCTCTAGAGTGTTCACAAGCTTTTTAAATTATTTGACCTAGTGACCTAGTTATTGACCCCACATGACCCAGTTTCGAACTTGGCCAAGATTTTATTGAGACAATCATTCTGACCAACTTTCATCAAAATTGGACCAAAAATGTGGCCTCTAGAGTGTTCACAAACTTTTTAAATTATTTGACCTAGTGACCTAGTTTTTGACCCCACATGACCCAGTTTCGAACTTGGCCAAGATTTTATTGAGACAATCATTCTGACCAATTTTGATAAAAATTGGATCATAAATGTAGCCTCTAGAGTGTTCACAAGCAATTGTTGACACACGCACGGACGCACGGACGACGGACATCTCGGTATCACAAAAGCTCACCTTGAGCACTACGTGCTCAGGTGAGCTAAAAATGATAGGCAGTAAAACTTCATACCTTCCTTAATCGTTGATTGCCAGTCATCCTAAAATTACCAAAAGACTACTCATATGACGTAAAAGGAAAAATATTTAAACATATACATCAATAAAGAAGAACCTCACCCCCTCCATTGTAATTCCGTCAGCTGGAGACAGGCATTGAAGTCCCCCATTGGCCATGATGGCCTTGTGTATGTGACGCATGTCCTTAATTCGGTCCCTGTATAAATTCACCTCGGTCTCCAGACGATTCAACAGCAACTCTTTCCATCGTCTGCAACATAAACAACCTTACAACTAATATATTAACCTTTTCACAGCCAGACCCTGTTACTCTTTCGTATACACGGATTCATGAAAATCAATTACAAGTTTCACAGCACACTATATACCAACCTTCTATACTCTAACATGTACCTAGTGCTCCTATACATATAACCATATTACGCTGTCTATAAACCGCGGATATGGTATATACAGTGCTTAAAGTGCGCCAGATATATCTGGCGCTATAGGTAGTGAAAATATTAACGTGTGCCGGATATATCCGGCGCTATAGGTAGTGAAAAGATTAAAGTGCGCCGGATATATCCGGCGCTATAGGTAGTGAAAAGATTAAAGTGCGCCGGATATATCCGGGGCTATAGGTGATTAACCTCAGTCTCTAGAAAAAATGTTATGCATAAAGTATCATTTCTCTAAACAGCCGTTCTTTCCATATTTGGCAATGAGATAGTGTTAAAATGAATCAATAAACCTTTTCCTCTTGATGAATATTATAATGTATAATTTAACATCTGTTTCAACAGTCATTTTTTTCATCTTCTGCAACTTAGACAAAGTTGCTATGGGCTCAAAGCAAAAACTATTGCAAGCGCTTTATAAAAGCGAACGGCTTGCTATGGTATTGTATCTAACTGTCAATAATCTTTTATGCACATACATCAGCCTGTTAGTCAGCCTACTCCGCCATACAGAGTTTTGAGACGGGAAAGAATTGCAAGGGAGCTATTGTTGGCTGAAAGACAAGTTAATTGCAATTGCCTTTAACTCTTTACCACCCGCAGATGCCTTTTATTTTTTTACTTGAAGCAGACGACTTCAGAAAAGCTTTGTAAAAGTGTAAAAAACCTTTCAATTCTGCTGTTGTGATATGTGAATAAACTGAAAAGCATTGTGGCCAAAGGAGAAATTGCTTGTCACAAGCTATTTCTCCTTTTGTCACAATGCTATTTGAAAGTCATCTGCTGCAAGACGCAAAAATGTGGCATTAGGTGGCAATGTGTCAATTAGTAAACTAGAAACTTACTCTGTCCTGTTGATTGTTTTTTCAAAGAGCTCCTGTGTTAAACAGCATTTCTTAATGAGGTATTGCTTGTGCGCTATTTCATCACAAATAGCTTTTGCTGTTCTATAATCTTCATCTAAAGCTTTTGTTGTGTCAGGAAACTTTGGCTCAAAGTCTGAAAATGTAATAGAAACATTAGCCTATGAATTCAAGTATCAGTTATCTGATGTGGCCAAGCACAAATTCACTCTCAATGACTGCTTCCTGGGTAATATACCAGTATTCATACTGATTTGTTGGTTAGTCCCGGCAATTTTCACCACGCCTGATGGGGATTTGAACCCGGGAACATCGGTACAAGAGGCTGGGTTCAAATCCCGTCCTTCAAGGTGAAAATTGTCAAGATGAACCCACAAATGAGATTGAGAGATCATAATGTATTAGCCTTCTATTGGGTAAGGCTAGTTAGTAATCAACGTCTGATCGCCTTTTCTCTTCTATGGGTACATTGCAGCAGACTTCATTTAAAACTTAAATCAAAGTTAATAGGGGTAATGAATAATGATTCCTGATTAAAGAGTAAATAACCAAACATTACCGGTAAATCCGAAATCAATATGATATGATAAGATGTATATACTCCAGAGTAATCTCTTAGTGTCAAAATGCTTTCAAATTTCCTTTCCCACAAAAACATTGGAGTGATCTACATGTATATAAGGAAATGATTTAAACATTAGAATTGATTGTATGCCAATTTTTCAACATGTTTACCATTATATAACAGTAGACATTGTAGCAATCCCATCATCACTGGTAAAATACAGAAAAACATGTGTTTGAAGGATGCTATTTTTTTTTTTTTCAGGTGAAGCTGCACAGCTTCTTTTAATTCATTTGTATCATTTGTATAGAAGGATGTTATCAACGACCGCATCAGTTGACAAATTCACATCAGGATCAAGTCATGTGAAGTTAAATTGGCGACCCCTATCATCCAAACAACTGTCAATGTGAGCTATTGAATGTCAGACAAAAGGTAAACCCTTTACCAAACGCAAATTATTCAACTGTCCCAAATTGATAGAATTTGCAGACAACATTTCAAAATGTGATGAAATCGAAAAATAATCTTCTGATAGGGCAAAAAACATTGTGGGAAAAGGAGAAATTGCTCGTTAAGAGCAATTTCTCCTTTTCCCACTATGATTTTCAGAGCTGCCTGCAACAAACTGGTCAAATATCATTATTGTTTGGTAATGAGCTAGACTAATAATAACTAAGGTACCTCCAAGATCCCGTTTATACCATGACAAGCTTTCCTCCGGCATCACACACTTTTCGAGCCCGGTTGAACGAATCATCACTAGAGGGCACTCCACACTCATTTTCGGATACAAGCTCACCGGGTCCGTCTCTTTGATGATGTCACGTAAACTGCATTCTTCATAATTTATCAACTGCTGCTTCTTTGGAATGTTGGTCTCCTCATAAATGATGTCTTGGAGATCGGAATACCTGCATCAGAGATTCGGAACTGATTTTTGGAAAGAGTCAAATAATTGTTTGCATGGACACTTTAGATTTTTAATTATTGGTAGATCAAAAATACATTCATTAATATAGATATGCAAAGTAAGATACAATTTGATTACTAGATAGGTAGATAGATTAACACTTGTGGGGCATGGATGCACCGAAGGGGGAGTGCGCAAGAATGGTGTTTTCCCTCCTTCCTGTGTGGTCAGGAGGCCTCCCCCTGTGAAATATTTCTTAAAGTAGAAGTGAAAATGGTGAGATTTAGCATATATTTGGAGTTTAAAGGCAATGCATGATATCAATTTCTTTCAATTTTGAAATTGATGTTACGCTTGTGCGTATCACAGGTTTTTCCCCTGCACTTACTACAGATGGGCAACTTAAGATAGATAGGTACCAAATCATCCTTACTATGGGGACCCATCATTATCGATTTCATTTTATTTTCAAATTCTTTGAATGAATATTCTAGATATGTCCAGAGTAATACAGACAATGTAAACCCATGTAACCATTAGACTCCAAGTTGCATAATCAATTCTGTTACATAAAAATTATCAAATTACCTTGAAACCTTACCTTGATCAAATGATAATGACAATACCAATATATCAGAGAATGTACACATGTATAGACATTATGCTGCGATGGATTCAAAAACCGTTGCAACATTTCTGTATCTGAATACAAATGTTTTTAACTTCCAATGGCTATTTTCTAGTATGTCTCATAAAGCATTACAGCAAATATACAGTTTAACACATAAACACCTAGCGTGACATTTTTGCGTCATGCACCAGACAGCTTTCAAAAGGCATTGTGGCATTGGTACCTTATTTTTCAATCTATTCACATATCACAACAGCAGAACTGAGAGGTTTTTCAAATGTTTACAAAGCTTTTCTAAAGTCTTCTGCTTCAATTATAAAAAAAAAATTATCTGCAGGTGGTAAAGAGTTAAAGGAAATGAAATTTTGATATCCAAGTTTCTAGGTAGCTTTAATGGACATAGGTATATATACCAATCTTTTATTCCTTCTCTATCAATATGTTTAAAGCATGAAAGGAGAGATAAAGACTTACACACAGTCTGGTTTTAAATAAAATCTCAGATGTTTGGCAGATGTTGTGGAGAAGACGTAAATCACACGTCTGCTACAAATGTCATCTGCTGCACCAAAGAAGTCGTCAAACGATATTGCCAGTTTCGGATTGATTTCCATCAGCCTAGCCAAAATTTCTGTTAATGCTTTCTTAAGCCAGCTGAAATAAACGAGAGATACCCATAAGACAATGTGCATGCCTATTTGACAAAAGTGTTCAAGAGAGATGTAGGACAGTAAAGAATCATTCTTTCTACAGTATCCACTTGGATATCAAACTTTAACCATGATTTATTAGCTGTGCAAAGGGAAATAACCAGTGTACAAATCAAAGTCAAAGTTATGACACTTAGTCAGTGACCTTGTATAATAACAATGTCTTTTATGAAAATCTGAATGCTGTCACCAAGATTTGAACCCACGGGAGTGGGACCATGTGATTTCAAGTTCAGTAATCTAACCACTAGGCCATGGAGGCCCCCCATTGTCTCCTAAAGAGAGAATTAAAGATGCAGAAGGGTTCAGTGGTTTGGATAAAGAGAAAGCCAAGAGAAAGAGTAAATTTTCCTAATGATGAACTTACCTTGACATTGAACATGTGTCAGGTAACTCTTTGGTCCATTTCACGTCCCCGTCTCGGGAAAGTTGCTCACCAGCTATAACTCCAAACTCCTTTGTGGCAATCATTTGGAACCTAAATATATACAGTCAAACTTGTGTTAAGAGGCAAGCCTATGGGACAGATAAAATTGGCTGTTTAAAATAGGTTGGCTGCTTAACACAAATTGGTGTACACTATAAATCTAACAATGGGACTTTCTGTAGTGGTTGTTTAAGGCAGGTTGGCTCCTTGAAAGGGTGGTTACTAAACACCAGTTAGTCTGTATGTTCATGAAAATTGATGATTATTTTATACTTAAAATGTATTCAACTTATGCTAAAACTGGGATAAAAAAACCGATTATCTACAGATTGCACTGAAGCAAGGAAGGTCTTTCCTAGGACTTTCCTAGGACTCACTGGAGAAGCTTTTTTATGAAAGAACTTGCGGAAAATATTTGCACAGCCAATTTTCTTTATAAGCATAATTACTTTTTTTTATTTGAAAAGTACTTTCATGACTCAACAATGCTGTGTGCAGATTCCAGATAGATAATAGAAGAACAAAAATATTTAACCCTTATAGTGCTGGAACCAACTTCATGCTTATACAAACAGGTTACATCCAGGCCGGCCAGCACCCAAGTTAATCGGCAGCTGGCCTGTGATCTAACCTGTTTGCTCCTCTGGATATCTTTCCTCAACAAATTTAAACAGATATTTAAGGTTTTGGAAAGCAGAGGACACAAAAATCTATTATCTAGAAAACTACCCTGCATTTTAAGGGTTAGAGAAAAGTAAAGAAGTAGTCATGTTATAATTCAATTCATATTAAACACTAATCCGTTCTTACATGAGACTACGGTCATTCCTTCCATAGTATGGCTGAAAGGGAACCTTCCCTGTGGCTGCATGATACAGTGTGGCCCCAAGACTCCAGAGATCGGCTCCAGCATCAAACTCCCGGTACATGCCCTTGTCTATAAACGCAGCTTTAAAAATGTCAGGATGCTGAAATTAAGGTTTTTAATTATTTATCATTGTAATTCATAGTTTACTTTAAAGTTATTTATTTTACATCGATTGTAAAACAAGTTCTTACAACTTAGCTTTATCACTCTCGATTCTGCTTCCTGGATACATAACCATTGCGCAGAATGTGGATTAATGAAAGTTTGCAAGGCAGATGCCGCTTTTCATGGGATTCGAACCCACGACTCTCGTACCCAGAAGCCGAGGCTCTACCCCTGGACCACTGTCCTACACAGACAATTCTGTAATTCATATTATCATCATTATCATTAACTATGGCCGAAAGCATGTTTGTGCTGATTTTGCTGAATAAAATAAAATAAATGATAACTAAATTATCAACATGTTTTATTACATCAATTGTGAAACAAACCCCTACAACTTTCTCACCGCTTACAGTGATGGAACATGTGACCCTCGGTACCAGAGACTGACACTCTACGATCAAACCAGTGTTATATTTTTTTTTTAATTAAGTCTTATTGGGATAAACTTTGGTCTTTAAAAGCACTGATGTCAAAATTCAAAAAGGGATTAATGCAAACTTTTCATTTTCTTTTAGTGTTATACTACTTTTTCAACAATCATTTGTTTAGTTATAGGACTGTGATGAAATAAATGGAGATTTCAGAAGCAGGCAGGTAGAACCATCATCATTACGAAAATTGGTCAAGAAAAATCCAAAGGCTGTCACCGGGATAAGAACCAATCTGGACTGGGGTCATGTGATGTGAAGTTCTGTACTTTGACCACAAGGCCACACAGGACCCCATCAAAAGAATAAATTCCTCAGTATCATAACCTAAAAGATCTGCTCCAGATGGGTAAAAGGGAGGTATCGTGCAGTAAAGAATTATGGAAATGAGACCCCGAAATTAGACTTTAACCTACCAGATATTCCTCTGTACCCACTAAAGACTGAAAAGCTTCTGTTTCCATCATGGGTTTGGCTGTGCCAAAATCAGACAGCTTATAAATATGGCTGAAAATAATCAGTAAATACATGCATCTAGGTTGTTGATTGGATTGGATTGTAACTTTTATTTTCTTGTATAGGGTTTAATGACCTATCGAAAACTTTTAAGTTTCTCATCAAAATCAAGCAGATATTTGAGGTTTTCAAAAGTAGACGACACAAAAGTCTGTTTTTAGAAAATAACCCAGCATTCTAAGAGTTAAAGCAACGGAACCCTAGTCCCGATTTGAGGAAAATAATTGCAAATGTCATAATAAAGGGATATGCATGGATATTATCTCAAACAAAAAGATAATATAGTAATGTGACACATCATTGGAAGCATCTTAAAGAGACGCTTCTAATGACATGTTACTTTGCAATGTTGTTTTTCTCATTATTTGAATAAGAGTGAATGTTGTTTTGAAATAACACAAGTTCTTAGCATATTAAGATCTTAAGCAAAACACTAACCCAATGTTCAGGGTAATAGACTCAAACTGACAAAGTGCTTCGTTCCATATAAAAGTAGCTCTAGACTTAAATTTTCATGAAAGATGTCTTCTAGATCAATTAAGAAATGCCGATGGTTCTTTCATCTTGACAGGCCCATAATAAAAGGCAGACAGGCAGTTAAATAAAGGGTCTTCCTCCATCCATGATGAGACCAGCATCACAATACAATTATCAATGTGATGCAAAATTCCAATAAACAATAAAACAGCCTTTATGCTACACATATTTTTTCCCTGACAAAATCTCCAATTGTAAGATAACATTATGATGTGACAAAAGAAAAGTTTACTCATCATTAGCAGATTTTTTTTTCGGAAATATTTCCATATGTAATCAGCACTTCAAAAGATTACAAAAAAACTTATGCCAAAGGTCAATTACATATAAAAAACCCACCTGCCATCATCCTCAGAGGCGACGAGAATATTTCCTGGTTTTATGTCACGATGTAGAAATCCATGTTCTCTAAGGTGCTTCATTCCCCCAACTGAATATAAGAAAATGTATAACTTTAGGTTACTGGGTACCGTTTTACTAAGCAACTTAAGGAAAATATCTGCGGAAGACAAAATTGATTATCATGGATATTATCTTAAGTGTAAGTACAATATTGCACAGTGACACGTCATTGGAAGCGTCTCGGAGAGACGATTCAAATGATGTGTTACTTTGCAATATCGCTTCGCCCAATATTGAAATAAGAGGAATTGTTGTTTTAGACTAAAGCAAATCTTAAGCGTAAACTGTTTAGTAAAACGGTACCCTGGTTCACAGAATTTGGAAGCTAAAAATCTAATTTCTATTAAACTGTACAACAGCTGTATTTCTGTATGATACACACTGGAGAAAAGACATTGGAATAAAAAAAAAATTGTTTTAATGTTTTAAGAGCACACTGGTATATTAGTGTTGAAATCATGTTTCACAATTTACCCCATTGTACCTCACTTTACCGGATCTGATGCAAAGATTCCAAGTTACTACTGTGACAAATGGACACATTTATCTAAAGGAGACATTTCTCCTTCACAATGGTTTAGCGTAACTTTTTTTAATGATTTTCTTTTATTGTCTGCTGTTGCTTTCAAAATGAAGCAATAACAAATTTGTCTACGGGAGAATGGGTTATCAATGTAACCAATGACAATACAGTGCTAATCTGTTCTACTCACCAATATGCCTGAAAAACCTCATAAATTCATCTTCCTCCAGGCCATACTTATGCTCTGGTTCACAGAGCATGCTATAGAGACTTTTATCACAGTACTCCATCACAGCAACGATACTCTTGGTATTCATCTGCATCAAACATAAGTACATTATCAATATGTATATCCCTAAGAATGCTGGGTAAATCTCTAAAAATATAATTTTGTGATGTCTACTTTCCAAAATCTAACTTTAATTTTTCGTTCACAGTAACTGCTTAATTTTGTTGAGGAAAGATACTCAGAGAAGCAAAAAGGTTAGATCACAGGCCAGCCACCAATTTACTTGGTGGCTGGCCTGGATCTAACCTGTTTGCATAAGCATGAAGTCGGTTCCATCATTATAAGGGATATAATCAATAATACATATAACCAATATGTATATGATCAATATTGATCTATACCCTGCTTTACATACAAAAAGGCTAAAATCATAATTCACTTCTCAACAGTTACTATTGGATTCCTTTTTTTTAGATTGGTTTCGCATTGTGTTAACATTATTTCAGTCATATTGATAGAGAAAGATGCCAGACTTGAAGGAATATGGAACCATCGGCATTTCATAAGTAAACTGGGAGACTGCATCTCATGAAAATCCATTTAACGTTACCGGAGTTTGAACCCAATAAATAAGGGAGCCATGTGATTTCAAGCTCTGTTCTCTAACCACAGAGGCCCAAAACCAATCCTGTAAATTGCAGAGATTACCCGTATTTATTTTATAAAGCACTAGACTAAGTCTTTCCTATCATAATACCTTCAAAAGTCAATTTCTTTAACCCATTACTAAACAATAACAACAGTTAACCACTTTATTGCAGACAATTCTTGAAAACACTGTTGGAAAATGAGGAATTGCTAAATTGTAACGAGCAATTCCTCCTTTTCCCACAATGGTTTCTGCCCTATCAGAAGTTTTTTTATATTTTCATCACATTTTGAAATGTCCTCTGCAAACTCTTTCAATTTGGAACAGTCTAAAATTTGGCTATGGTAAAGGGTTAAATATAAAAAGGTAAGAGCACTTTCAAACGAGCACTTTCAAACCAGAGGACAATGTTCTCTATCTATGTTTGTGATAATTCTAACATAATTTGAGCTGGCTGAAATACACAACAATAGTTCTCAGAAACCGTGTTCTCATACAATCTCCAACCCAAAAAGGTAATACGTTTGGGTTGTTACATTCTTATAATCATTAATAGCAGATTTTGAAATTGAAATTATTACAAAATAGTAAAGGAACTGAGATAATGTACAATAAAATATCAATAATATCAGTTAGACACCAACTGCTTTGCTTTGGCATCATGCAGAAACTCCTACATATAAAATTGTGCTGCCTTCTAAAAAATTAAGAATTTGTTTTTAGACTCAAACATGAGTAAAATGTATTTTTTATTTAAATTAATTTGTCTTACTTTGAAAACACATCTGTTATCTCTTCTTCATATACTGACAACTTGTGAAGAATTTGCACCGGATGACATTTTAAAGGGTTGTGACAAAAAGAGAATTTGCTTATAACTAGCAAATTTACTTTTCATTACAATGAACCGTTCTGCGAATTTTCAAATACTCGACGGCGCCTAGTTACTGTTGCTTTGCTTCACAATCTACTTCAAATATGGCGGCATCAGTCTACTATACGGCTACCGAATCGCTTGAATTCATTTCTCACGACATCCATGTTTGATATATATCTTTCATGAAAACATTGCCGATAACATCCTTAAAGTTGCTTTAAACTACCTAATTTACATTTACAAAATTAAGAAAAAAAGATGCGTTAATGCATAAAATAAGAGGCAGTGTGAGAGGCTGGATAATACTGCAAGGGAGTGACAGCTAATAATAAAAGTTCGCACTGGGCAACGGCGTAATTGATAGTCCTTATGTGCATTTGAAGAAGAGCGAAATTTCTGTTACTATTTGAATACTTTTCTTTAAAAGTAGATGCTCAATTTGACAATGTTGTTGTAGCTAAACTATGGTAAGTGTGGATGGCAGAAGAAGCTAGCTGTATGTACGAAATGAACAGCTTCCTTTTTTATGCAGTATCTCATGAAATACAAGACAAATAATACTGTTGGCACTAAACAGACTGGTCATGGATGGACATTTCTAATGACTGCACACAAAATAGGGTTCATGGAAGAAGAAAAGAAAATAGAGCGAATCACCTGTATCTATTCTCGATACCTTATATCTACAAGACACGCATATTGTGCAAAACTACGTGCCATTTATTCCCTTCAAACTATCTTTTCAATCCGTCGTTAAAGAACCACTTGTGAAGCATAGCAACAGACAATGATGCAATGAATGTAAAGCTTTATTCTGATTAGTTAAAAATTCGGAATTCGGAATGGTCCATTATCAAAATGGTAATACTTTAAATTAGCGAAAACCTCTGGCAATCTCAAAATACCCCAAATTTCACCAAGTATGGTTTGATTCTAAAAAAATAGAAATAGACAACCTTCTGATTCCAACAAACTGTTAGCGTCAAACCCTGAATATGCATATATGATTTTCTTACGTCCATTTCCTCCCCAATAAAGTCAACAATGTTTTCATGCTTCAGGGTTCTTAAGGCCTTAATCTCCTTCTGTGCAATAATGGAGTTATGTGAACGGTTCTCAAAAATCTTCAATGCCCGGACTTCACCAGTCTCCTGTAAAGATATGAAAGAAACAACATGAAAGATTAACCCTTAAAATGCTGGGTAATTTTCTAAAAATATATTTTTATGTCGTCTGCTTTCTAAAACTTTTTATGTATGTTTAACTTTATTGAAGAAAGATACTCAGAGTAGCAAACAGGTTAGATCACAGGCCAGTTGGCGGTTGGCCTTGATCTAACCCTGTATGCATAAGCATGAAGATAGTTCCAGCACTATAAGGATTAAGGTGATAACTAATTAAAATGACTATCAAATAGTTATTACGGAATTGTTCCTTTTATCACAATGGTTTCTGCCCATTGTTATGAATAAAGTTTTTTGGTCAATCGTAACAAATGTCACATATTGTTGCTTTCATTTTGCTTTCAATTTGGACCAGTTACAAAATCTTATATTCTTTTGGATTGTTACTAAAGTTTACTTTTCTGGTACTAAGACCTACCACAAAGATTTCCCTCCCATAGATTACTGTTCAAATATAGAATGGCTGTCTCATCGCTCAGTTCAGGCTTAAAACTACTGTCAAAAATCCTTTGAACTAACAGCGGAACATGGAGAAGATTTCTTTGTGATATTTAATTTTAAAGTTTTGGTTTAGGTTTCAGCTAATATTGTTAAGAAAATTTATAGGGAGTTTTTCTATTTAAGTTGTAGAAGCACAAGTCTTTAAAGGAATAAAATAATCAAGAAGAATCTTTAATATACGATTTTCATTCCTAGATAACCACCTCATCATAAGATATACATGTATATACAGTCAACTAGACAGTTTCGGATCATCGACAGTTCCGGATCATCTTATGCTTGTTCTCAAATTTCTATAAATGTGAAGAAACTCTGGACTTAAAAACTTAACACTCATTTAGCATATTCATTTAGCTTTAAACAAAACAAAGATGACATTTCAACTTCTGTTCAAGCTATCACAATCATTTGGAACGGTTAACTAAGACGGAGACTTGTCACCGGAAGTTGACCTATTTTCAACAATTTTCTTTTTCGGCGATTCAGACACTCATTTAAAAAGATAATGTGCACTAAAAACTGACATCATTTGTAAGAAAAATTATTATAGAATGTATTTATGCACAATTTTCACGCGATAACGGGTCTGGGATCAAATAATTGCATGATGAATGAAGGCAGGTGAATATGACAGTTTCGGATCACCTCTTTGATAATAGGGGATTGTCTCAACGTTACTTCCGGTCATTCTCGTACGCTCTTCAAAGGAAAAAGTAAAATCATTCTTTAAAGAGAAATCGCACCAGGCATGTGTTCGATGAAAATGAAGTATTAATTGATGATATTATTTTCTGTTTTAATTGTCTCTTTGTAAAATTAACCCTTTTTTACAATAAATGATATGACAATTAACATGATTCAGAACTGTCACATTTGATCCGAAACTGTCCCAGTGACCCCGATCTTGTTTTTGAAGAGTTTTCTTCAAAAACTGAAAAATAATAAGTAAAAGCAGTAAATCATTGGTACAAATTGACAGAAGAAGACTTTGTCGTTAAATTCATATGCTGATTTCTAAGGTAAATGGGATATTACATGAAAAACGATCGTTTATCTATAAGTGATCTTGAACTGTCGAGTTGACTTTCATTATGTATACAAGTTACTGTCGTTAGGACAAAACAATAGAAATGATTTATCTTGCGTCATTTTTCATTTCTTAATTGACTTGTCAAAACTGTACCTTATTGATTCCTTTAAACACTTCACATGTCGCTCCCTTCCCGACAGACGAATCTGCTGAATAAACATAATTCTGTGTAGCCTTCAATGTGTTAGTATTCGATTTGGACATCTTTACATCAATATCTTAGAGAAATTTCTAAGTTAAATCCAAAACGAAAGTAACCTTTCCATCCAATTAGAACACGGAAGTATATTATTTTGAAGAGTATCCATGTTTTTCGAATATGTAACGATTCGCCACAATAACGACTCGCCACTAACGATTCGCCACAGGTTCATATAACGATTCACCACAGATTGATAACGATTCGCCACACATTAATAACGATTCACCACAGTTTATAGATATGTGTTGTATTTTAGTATACGTTGTTGATATCAACAATCATCATTCAAATCGGAAATCTTTATTTTATTATTGTCTTTCCTTGTTCATATAAATAACGAATATTATTTGTATATATAGTCCTTAGAAAAGTCGTCCCGTCAAAGGTGTGAAAAATATCACAATTATCAATGGATTCGGTGTGGCTTTAATCATTGTACATTAAAGAATAGATAATTTGACAGTGTTAATCATGTTCCTTAATTAATAGATAAGTGGATGTTGATTGAATGTATAAAGACTTTTATTTTTCCAAGTTTGTTACCTTGCTGTGAATTATGAAAGGGAACGTGCCGCTGAGTGATAAATTGTTTGGAGACAGTAAGTATAAATACGCAGACACCATAATTGTTTCAAAAAGGCAACATTTCATTTAAATAACTTAACGTCAATGCCCATGTGGCGGATATTCTTTCTTTCGAGTTCAGAACATAAATTTTCGAAATTGGACTTGAGCATGGCAATGCTCATCGTCCATTACAATGAATTTATAAACAATTACATTTATTAACATAATGTACATACAGTTTAACAATAATTGTGCACGTGCGTGTCGTGCATGTTTAAATCAATGTCTATACTGTGGAAGCAGGTAAAACACGTGTATGGGGGGATATAAAGAAAAACTGTAAGGATACATTTTATTTGGTAACGGATTAATTTTGAAGGTTTAATGTATTTTTCCTTTCATTCAATGTATTGATGCAATACAAGGAAAGGTTATGTAGTACTTTTTTGTTTGTTAAATTAAGGGACAAATTAATATAAAGTGGTATTCGTCCTCCAATCATTTAAATCATAAACAAAAATCCAAACTAAATATAGTAAGAAAGAATAAGCACAATCAGGTTGAGTTTTCAATGTTTTAATGATATATACACCTCCGTCGCTAGAGTCCACCAGATTATCATTACCCATTGAAGATGACAATACGTATCTGACATTTGACCTTTCACCGAGACATCGCTCTTTCCTGAACGAACTTGCTGAACCCTCTATCATGGAAACAACAGTTCCAGAAGAAGCCCCTGTCACATACCAGGTCATCGAGAAGAGAACAGAACAGGGGAACCAAACACTAGTTTCGTCAGATGGTTATTGCTACGTGATTAACCGGCGACTGAAGGGATCTGTTGACTGGCGTTGTAGCGTTCGTAACAAGACCACTAAATGTTCAGTGACCGTTAAGCAGATGGGACAGTCTTTCAGAGGTCTCAAAGCTCCCACAGCCCAGCGAGACCAGGAATATCTAGGCGATCGCCGATTGGTGCCAGTACTCCAGAACAATCCGGACAAACAACGACTGCGAGGGCTGGCACAACAAGCTGAACAAGCGGGCAAGGAAAGGGAACCTGCCATTTTACTTCATGCTGTCCCTTCTTCACACCAAGGCCAGTGACCTGAAGCTTCAGGTACGACTTGTTCGGGAGGGAAAACTGAAGCGGACGCAGACGAAAATGACGAGGACTCTCCAAGGACGAATCTGGGCTGCGTGGGAAACCTACAGACAGGGTGGAATCACCACGAGCGAACTATTAAAAAAGTGTTCCAACATGTACGAGCCAATTTAGACAAGACTTATGTATACGTGCTCTAAAAACTCTATTGAATATATATTTAAGTTTCATGTTTCATGTGTAATTGTATGTTTGATAACATAAAATAAATACATTGTTCATTCGTGTTTTCCTTGTAGTTAAATATTCTCTTATAATAGACTGTTTAAGCTTAATCCGTACCTGTTATTATAAAATACAACAACAGTTAAAACCGGTTGAGCTATTACCATTATTGTTGCACAATCATCGCCGTTTTCAAGTTCACGACTCGTTAATAGGCGGTTGATTAGAATATTTCAAAACTGTGGCGAATCGTTATTGGTTTGTGGCGAACCGTTAATTGGCTTGTGGCGAATCGTTATCATTTGTGGCGAGTCGTTATTGTGGCGAGTCGTTATTGTGGCGAATCGTTACATTACCTGTTTTTCAATCTTACCCAATAAATTTCGTTTTTAGTAAAGTCGTACCCGAGTTAACTCGTACCTCGTTTAACGGGAGGCATATACATATACATAGGCGTAGGAGCGTTTTCAACATTGGGGGCTCATTCTAATTTTTGTTAAACATTTACGAAAAATTATTAAAAATATTGAAATAGTGTTTTGGTGCATACAAAACACTTAATATTATGGTCTAGTCATTGTCCTACCACTAAAACATGTCAGCAGTGAGAAAACAATAATAATTCTATATTTTACGCCTTTGATTATGGGATGCACCCTCAAGTGTGTATCATTTCCGTAACGAAGGTTCCGAGTCAGTTTGCTTGTGTCTGGTAGTATATAGTACAGAATAGAAATACAAATAAGTTAATATATAAGAAAACCCATCATTGTATGCAAAAAATCGTATAAAAAATATTTTTTTTAAAGATTATTTCGAACAAAAAGTTAAATGCTTGATTTTATTTGAATTTACTAATGTCAACACTCTTGTTAAATGCTGGTAAACTTTAGATATTTTCTCGATCTTTTAGATAAAGATTTTAGTGCTTTAGTAGCATGCATTTGCCTAGCAGTTTTATATAAATATTTAAATTGAAGTGAAATTTAACTTAAAATGTAAGCTGTTACGGAAATGAAACTGCGTTACGGAAATGATGCATATTGTTGATCAAAACGAAAGACAAAAAGTAGGAATAAAATTCATTTTATTTCTTCATGAACGATGGAAAGGTACGGTGGCATCGAATGACATGACCTGTACATATGTTTCTATTTGTCTCACGCGCACGACTTAATATTTTGTGCGCACGAGAAAACTAAGTCGTGAGCAAGACTTACTAACTCATGCTTAACAGTTTCTAACTCGTTCACACCAGATATCAAGTCAGACACACAAAATACTAACTTGTGCGCACGAGATAAATTGAAGCATACACATGTCACATCTAGACTACAACTATTAAAAAAAACAGTTTACATACTCTGGTAACAAAACTGTAACAACATTTCAAGAATAATAAGGACCATGATTTCGCCCCTCCAAAACATAGAAGTGTCACTTTAATTGTTAATTTCAAATGTCTAGTTCAAGTTCAATGAGTCTCCATATTTCCGGTGGCAATTGACAATGACGTGATGTAACACGCTCTGGTTCCCTTTCAAGCACTGTGACCACTTTATCTTTTGAGTACCAACACTGGTCTTCGATTAGCGGCCAGAAATACCTGTTGCGTCCTACTCTATGCATAACCTAAGAAGTAAAAAGATAATTACTTTGGTGTGTATATTATAAACGATGTACAAGTAAGTCTGTTGTATACTTCACAATTTGAAAAAAGTTCTATCTTATCGAGACGAGTATGATGTGTATCCACAGGAGTAAAACTGACTTCCATATGAAATAACTTGTATTGATCAAACGTTACGTTGTCGGTTCACATCATAATTGTCTCAATAAGAGATTGGGTGCATCACAAAAAGTACATAAAGATGAGAAACATCATTCATTTCACAGAATTATATGTCTTATAGAAATAAATATAATTACTAGTACCTTGACTTCCAAATCTTCTTCATCTACACTCAGTACAATTCCAGGGAAAGGTAGACCATCATAGTTTACGACAACGTACTTCCCAATAAGTATTTCGTCTACACAATTCACTTTTTTGAGCTGAAATATTTAGAAAATGTGTGTTGTATAGCATTGCTGCTAAAATTCTTACACAGAGCTTGTTGACATCGAGTTAACATATGACATTGAACGCTTTAAATTCAACGACTTTGGATTACATTGTGAAAAAAAATTAATGTCTCCCTTTGTGGTAATGTTTTCTTCAAGCCAAGAATATATATGCTACAACCAATGTATGGACATGAAAGACAGTCATAGACTACTACATAATGAAAATACTATGAGTCAAAGAACACAAAGAGTTCTTTTAATGAAATAAACAAACATTGCACCTGTTGATTGTCTGTGATCTCATAAATAGTTCCTCCTGTAGCATTGGCAGTGACGTCAGCCACAGATACAAGCTGCGGTTCTGTGTTCTAAAATGAGAACATGATCATTTATGATATTTTGAAGAACCTTAATAATATACAGACTACTTTTGACAATAACGAAACCCTTTGAAAACAGTGAAGAAATAAATATTTTCAGGAAAATGAAAATTGTTTCACTTTCTTACAATGGTTTCTGTTTCATCCAAAATATGTCATTTGTGTTGTTTCATTACATTTTCCCTATAAGCATCTATCTTTTAAACAAAAAGGGACAAGCTATAAGTCAAAGAAAACACAATACGTATTCTCATTAAACTATAAAACAAAGCTGTACCTTCTGAGTATCTGAGCTCTCATCAGTAGTAACATGAACATCAACAGAAGTGTCTCCAGCTGTCTCCCCATCATCAGCAACAGGGTTTCCTATCCTCTGCTAGAAAGAATGATAGTGATATTAATCATTTATTCATTTCCTTAATACAAACAACAGTTTACGGATGTGAAACAGACGCAACATAAACCTAATCAATGTGAAACTTTGCATCATTAGGTAAAGTAGTTGGATAGAGCTAAATGTTTTGAATGGGTTAACAAACTCAATATTTAAGTGAAAATAATCTTATCTAAGGATAAAACTATTTTCTCATTACTATAGTGATTTCTTTATAATATTACCATGTTGAATTCAGTCACAACTGGCTCAAAGCATGTACACCCACTTGTGTCAATGCGGTTACAGAAACATGAAACCTCTCTTGTCAGCACGATACCGGGCTCGTTTGCAGTTACCTAGAAACATAAAAACCATTGTGATAGAAAACTGTATATTATTATTAGCATCTTGCTCCTTTGGCTTTGGAAAATAATGATGCAAAAGCCAAAAAGTTCATAAATAATGAGCGTTTTCTGTTTTTGACTAATTTTTTTAAAATATTATTTTGGATATAAAAATGATAATATATTTCCCTTATCATTTTTAAATGCAGATTGCAGCCGAAACACAGATATAAGGACTGATGCACATGTGTAGACATAGTTTTAAAGGAGATCATGAATACAGATTTTATGGTAGTGATTAATCAATTAGAATAAGGTGTTTACGAATTAGTAAAAATGATTTGTACTTGCAAACGATTAAACTTTCTAATTAAGTTACGGACAGTTCTAGTTTGTGTCTAGGTCGTGAGCTCACTGTAGCTGTACATGAAATAGTATACCTGGTGGAGTCTCATTGTTTGTGGAACAGCTTTGATTGTTCCCATTGGTGGTATCTCTATTCCCAGGATGTCCGATTCCTTGACTTCAAATATGTGAATACTAGATCCCGTAAGGGCTTCTTTAAGATCCGCCGCACATTTAATGTCATGTCCAGTTAGAACATACCGATCTCCGGTCCTTTTAACCACGGCCCCAATGCCATCTGCTGCTCCCTTGCCATGACCTGCTTCTAGATAATTCCATGTACCACACCGGAATCCTAGTTGAAATATCTTAGTAGAAAACAGATACATATTTAACTTGTTTCTATATTGAGTGGTGGGTCCATCTGACAAAAAGTGAACAACTGACTGTCCATGTTGTACTGGTATTAATGATTCAAATATCGGTTGTATGTGGCCCCAAATTCCTGCTGGACTATGTATTAGACAGTCAGAGACGGTTGCAAATGAGTGCATCTTTTTCCTTGTATAAACCACGCCTGTGTGAATACTAATCTGCCTTTTTGATGCACCAAAGTGCATACTTTGGATTTCTGATGACAACTTACAAGTGAAATTTTCACTAAAATCCATATGTATAAGAATTTCTTCTTCGGTGATATTCTCTTTCAAGAATGTAATAGCTTGATACTGGTGGCGGATGTTATATATATGTCTGGCTACTCTTTGCACCTCCTGATTAATCTCTGTGTCTAATGTGTGCAACGTACCACTTTCCACCTCTCTAACTACTCGTACTTGTGTTGCGACTCTTCTATTCTTCCACATTCTCCACTTTACTTGCTTACCCAGATGTAACTCATTGTTCTTTGGTATTGTTTTTGCTTTACAGGTTTGGCACGTCCTGTACATGCAGTCTTTATTGTCAAGCTCATTGTTACAAGTCATTGTCTTGACTATATCATTCATATTTCTGCTGTTGTACAATTTTTCAGCATGGGCAGTTTCAAGTTTGAAAGACAAATTTTCATGCAATTTGCATAGACATGTTTCTCTGTCTTTAGCTGTTGGTGCTCTTATCCAAAAAGGCCGAAGTTTACAAAACAAACTATAGGATATCCTTCTCTGTCCTAATTCTGAGGTATACTTCTCATGGAGATGTTTCATGTCATCATTTAGGGTTCTAATCTGCTTCTTTTGGCCGTTTCGCGTAATTGTCGCCCTTTTGTCTGCTTTTAATCTAGAGTTGTCGTCTCTTTCCAGGAATGTATGGACTGCCTCTTTAACTCTTGTTGCCTTGATTTGAACTTTTCGTATCAAAGGTCTGTCTCTCATTTGATGATTAGTGAACCCCAAAATGTTCTTTGCATAATCAATAAGCTTATATCTTCGTACAAGTCCGGTGGCACATACCAGGCTGGATATCTTTCTCTTCTCTTCTATGTTCTTAGTGTCTCTATACCTTTGTTTCATTCTGTTGATTATGACCGAAAATAACAAGATTGCCTTTCTGTTATCTTGGCTGTTGATGATAGCTTCTTCTTCTTCTCTTTCTTGATTTCCAGGTCGAGTGTTCGTTTGTCTTTGAAGTCTCTTTTTGTATTTTTCCTTTAGTCGTTCTTGTTTCTTTAGGGCGACACGTAACTTGAAGATTTCCCTGTATGCCTTAGATCTATCTCTACGAACTTTCTTTCTTCCTAAGTTTCTGGCTACTTGTGGTTGGGCTTGAGCATGTTCCGGAGAAGCTGGGGGTGTTTGATTGTTTTCTATCGCCTTTAATATATTCTTCTTTCTGTTATAATATTTGTTGGAACTTTGCCTCCATTGTTTCCTCTTTGACCTCTGTTCTCTCGTTGTCATGTCTGTGATTGACTTTACAGTTCCCATTCTCTTCTTCTTTTGATACCTTTCTTTTTCTTTTATCTTATATGCCTCATGTTTCCTTGGGCTTTCTCTCTGTCGCTGTCGCCACCGCGCTACCCTCTCTGCATTAGACATTCCTGACCCGCCTTTCTTTCCTGCCATATTTTAAACTGTCCTTTCCTCAAAACGATCAAATCTTTTAGATGGTCTATTTTCCCTTGTAGGTGGACCACACGCAGTGCCCATTCATAGGTTAGTTCATTTACAGGTTTGGGAGCGAGTAAATTACTTAGTGTTCTTTGCCACGAAGAAAGAAGGTGATCCAAACGATCGATTTCTCTGCGTCTTTCTGCAATGTAATGAAGCGTTATTATGTTATGGTTGATATTATTTTCATTTTAATTTAATCTTTAATTTTATTATTCCGTATGAGCTTGACCTTCAGACCTTTGAAATCTGGACAACCACTCAGAACATTAATATTCATTTATTACCGTAGTTTATTTGTAATGAGCAATTTCTTCTTTTGTCACAATGTTTTCTGCTGAATTTCAAATGAAAATGTCATTTTTCATAATTTATAATTGTCGTCTGCTGATGCTTTCAATTTGGGCCAGTCACAAAATTCTGTATCCATGGGATAATTGGTTTACCCATTAACCTCTGGATACTGTTTTATCCATATCTGCAACAGAAGACTTAAGAAACCATTGATACCAGAGTGTGTTAACTGGGTATTTTTATAGTTGTAGTCTAGATGTGACATACAGTGTAAGCTTCTATTTATCTCGTGCGCACAAGTTAGTATTTTGTGCGTCTGACTTAATACTTCGTGTGAACGAGTTAGAAACTCGTGGGCTTTTATGGTGTTTTCTACTTCCAGAATATTCATTCTAGACAAAAACCCATTAAAAGCGGAAAGTGCCGTCCCGGATTAGCCTGTGCGGACTGCAAAGGCTGGTCCGGGACGACACTTTATGCAGATGCACTAATACGGGTTTTCTCATGGAACGGCCCATATCTATAATCTGAAATATTGAGTAAAAAGAAAATGTATCAGTTCCGTAACGATATTATCATCCCCGTAACAGTACACATTTCAGTTCCGTAACGGGTTATCATCTCCGTAACGGTTTTCAATGTTACAGGAATGATAATTACGGAGTTGAGAAAATATGGTTGGTTTCCCTTGTTATAGATTCAGACAATGGCCAACAACTGTACTTTGCTCTAATATAGACAGCGGTATGTGGCAACAAATATTAACGAATATTGCGAAGCCTGTGTCTCAATTAATAATAACTGTACAAGACATACGGAACTGAAAATAAGAAAGCATACTCTAAAAAACACGCCACTCACCAGAAACTTCTTGCTCCGCCATTACAGTTCATCTCGAAAGAATTCGCGCGTTTAAAATATTCCCGCGATACGAACATTGTATGACGTCACACAATGAAGAGGTTTAAAGGGACATAACCGAATTTCAGCTTTTAGAACCGTTGTTACGGAAATGATAAAAAAACAAGGGACAGGGAAAAAACAGCATTTTTTGTTTATTTTATCTTGCGATTATTGTTTTTGATATTTTAATCGTAATTACAACCTATTGTGATAATTATACAGTGCATGGTAAAAGTCAAACGAATATAATAGGCATGAAGTTTGTATAAATAAAATGTAATACAGCTTTGGGACATTCGATTTTGTGGTTAGTCATCAACTTTAAAGCTAAATAAAATCATTATTATATTTCTTTTCTTTTCTTTTTGCACTTAATACATTTTTAATGGACTTCCTCTTCTATGAAAACATACAAAATCACATATATAGAGGATAATTTAAAAAAAAATGTTCCTATGATCTCACGGGACATTAGTTTCTAAAAATATATAGAATGAGCCTGGGGCAACTTCAGATGAGGACCTGTCTAAGAATAAATGTTCCTAAACTTTTTCATGACTATTCATGCATTTACAAATTCAATAACATTATAAGAATTAAAAGAAAGCGTATGAAAATGTGTATCTTTAATTTAAAAAAAGAAAAGAAAAAAGGATATGCCAGGTCTCGAACTCACGCGGAAATCAAATGTATTGATCTAAACAAAAAGTGGCAGTGACCAGCCTGTCACAGCCGCGGATTCATCTATGTAATGAGTCAAAGAATTAAATTATTGTTCAAGCTTTAGCTAACAATTGAAGACAAAATAAAGTCTGACTCCTAAGAACATGTTTTACACCACTGTTTTCGTCAATCAAAACTTGCCGAGGATTTTTGTGAGCTGAGTTTTCATTGGATAAACCCGATGTGTTCACAACTTCATTTGCGATGACGTCAAAAAGATTTTGGTTATTATTCGTAACAAAAGGCGGAGTGGTATTAGATAAAGCACATACACATTTATCTTTATTCTGCTGTTGAATTTTGGTTCTTTCATTTTTCTTTTCAAATATCTTTATTTGTCATTGTGAATATTGGGGGCAAAGTATACTCTGCTCCTTCGCCTATGATATATTTAGACAGTCAGCATACACATTCATAGATCTATGTCTCTTGTTCATTCATACCCTATTAATCCACTACTTGCCTCTACATATACCCATTTAAATGCACCGACAAGATAAAACTTATGACACCAGTAGTTCAAACGAGATGGAACCTTATTATCAGGTTCGTATTCAAGCAATGGGTTGGTTGAGTTACTAACACGATTACTGAGACCTGGCATCCCGGCCCATGCGTATATACCACATTGCTTACTGGCACAGGGTTGCAAACCACGGAATCTTGACTTCAATCGTTTCTGGTTTAAAATGGGTTATGTGTTTAGAACATGTATTATACTAAATAGATATATGAAAGAATGCATTGAAGTTGGTGTACAATGTTTGTTTAATCAAGAAAAGACGTATTGTTTGATTAAATGCAAAGACCTAATAAACATTAGGTCTTTGTTAAATGGTAAAATTATATCACGGGAAGAAAGGGGACACGATCCACACGTGCCCATGTTCCTAAATGCCTCATTAAAGAGGAATTTGCAGATCGACTTATTTTTTTAAACAATGGTTTTGGAGTTCAAAATTATATTGGAGTTTGAATAAAGTTTGTGAAAGATTCCAAACAAATGCAACTAACCTACCAAAGATTTCTATTTCCATGAACTTGCTAAGAACACTTAATACATCCCTAGAATGCACCAGAGACACTCTGGGAATTTTAGTTCCTTCCTAAGGGCCAAACAGAGACATAGATAACATCTATGTCTCTGGTCATACTTAACCCACATGGTCTCTATGACATTGCGTGACTTAGGCTCTATAATTTGCAAAATCATTCCACAAATATATCACTTGTATTAAAGCACACGGTAAAATGTTTCAGCAGATAAAAACGCGTATTCTATAATTTCAATAGAATGCACGTGATTTTCGTTCACAGTAAAACAACCCCAATGAAAGCATAGTGGGCCACTACTAATTAATACAAGAGAAACAACCCGATATTAATGATATTGTCACAGTGTAGACTTACTTCCCTTTGACAAATGACAGTTAAACTCTGTACCGATATGAACCAAGAATGATCGGAATTGAGAAGTCGGCATATCGCGCAGTTACGGTTGGATAAAAGTGACTACCGCCAGCGGAATGAAAAGAATTTGATGTAAATAAAAGCCGTTTGTGATCGCCCTGCGAGGTTTCTGTGCAGAACAATGCCGACCTGGAGGCCGGGATGTCTGCGTGGATCCGTCTATGAGCCAGGTAAGACAATTCCTCATCGTTTACACTAATGGACATGCAAATTGGATCTAATCGTGATCGTAATTGGAACACCGGGTGGGTGGGGTACGGGTTTATGAAAAAAAAGAGTATCCGAGCTGTATGGTTGTAAATTGTTAATCAAAAGATCCATATTGTAGGATATTTGAGATAATGTTTATTTAGGGTGTGAGGAAATGCTACCCAAGGTCATAATATATGGATATATAAAGTTGACAACCTGTAATTGATTGAACAGGTCGACTGTTTTCTTGCCTAATTGATCATCAAATAGACTAATTAAAACATTGTCTCTACAGGTGACAAATATTTTTCACTATATCTATACATTTATTGTAGATGTATAAAGTTATTTTAATTTAATGAGATATGCTCACTAAGAACAAATGTTTTTATCAAAGTGACTTCTTGTCGATTTTTCATTATATCAGTATTTTGTTATCAAACAGAGAAGTTTTTAGAGCTGTACTATACAGTTCTGCACTGATATACTGTGGTATTAGAAGAATATTGTTTCACTGCAGTTCAGTTGATTGATAGTCAAGTTGTCAAATGATCAACTTCTCAAATTAAATTTGAATAGTAATCCAGGAATCTAGTCGTCCCTTTTTAAAAGAACTTAAAAAGTAAACCCAATTTGATATTATATTCATTTATACTATGATTCAAACAGAAGTAATCGGTATGTTTGAATTTTATCGGCATGCAATCGCTTCTTTAATTATGTGTTTGTTATCAACTTTTATAATCTCCTCCTTAGAAACTTGCTTAGATACTCATTACTTATTGCTGTTCCAAATTTAAGTTTAAGATCATTTCAGTCAAGAACCAGATCAATGCATAAAACTTATATAATGTATTATTATGTACATGGTTTCATTTATTATATCAATAGATAAGGAATATTTATATAAAACTACTATATAAGTCCTTTTTAACAACTTGACTCCTGGATTACTATAAAAGTTCAATTTGATGCTTCCCGGTCAATTCGTACCCAAACCAATTCGTAACCACCCAAATTTGGCCAATTCATACCCACATTTCGGTCAGTTTGTACCCATCCTAATTTAAAGGAAGTCAATTCGTAACCATTCTATAATTCAATATGAATTATAGTACAATAGTATACATACATGCTTACATATTTCTTTAAACTTTGAGCTTTTAGGTATGGATGCTAAAGTTAGATATACATTGCAGAGAAATTGATAACATGTTATCTATGTCTCTGTACATATGCAGTTTTCACAAATAGGCGACCATTTAAATGAATTTCCGAATAAAACTTTTAATCAAAGAATTAACAAAACAACAACATACAAAAAGAGCTTCTCTCTTATAAAAATGGGTTTAAGCCAATCACAACATGACGGTCTCAATTCGTTTTTAAAGAAATTTATCAATAAAATAATACATAACAGTTTGTTATAATTTTGTTTGGTCCCCTTTTGTTGTAACTTGCTTATGATTAGCCTATTAATTAAGGACACCAATTAATGGAACAATTAGTGACAATTGACGCTGCATGCCCTGCAACCATTCTTCAGGTTGCGCTGTTAAAAGGATCTGTAACGTTCGTTGAAGGTTTATGCAAATTAGGGACCTAATGCATTGTTTGAGAGAACATGCTGGTATATATATATATAGACAACACAACTGCTCAGTGAACCACAGTGTTTTTCACTGATCGGATATGTTTGTCTCTTTGAGAGGTTAATTTGCTCGGTTTGTTACAAATCCATTAAAAATGAAGAGAATCCATATCAGTCAATTAAAAATACGGTAGGTGTGAATAGCAAGAGAAAAGAACTGAATAGCTGCATAATTCTTCTTAATAGGATATCAACTGAAGGAAACATATTCAACTCGAAAACAAAACATGAACAAAGTACATGCATGTTTTTTAGACCAAATAAATTCTTGGTTGTCCTTTATAATAGAGTATCGTCAGAGGTCTTTTATTCAGTTATGCAGTAATGATTTATGAAACTTGTAGTAAGATATATGATCTTATAATACTGAACTATAGGATGGTTACGGATTGACTTCTTCAAAATTAGGCTGAGTACGAATTGACCAAAATGTGGGTACGAATTGGACAAATATTGGTGGTTACGAATTGGTTTGGGTACGAATTGACCTGCTACCAATTTGACGAGTTGGTCATTTGACGACTTGACAGGTTACTGTTCAGTTTCCATCAAACTGTTCATGGTTTTTGTAAAAGCCATACTGGCGCTCCTTTACACTTGAATTGTGAAAGTTCTCGATTAATTGAAAATTAACTTAAAAGTACTTTAAATTCCCTTTTACAGAGGAATTGAGACTGTAACACTTTCACATGATGCTTTTAAAAGATTGAATACTTTAAGGTTAGTTTACAATTAGCGATGAAACAACGTTGGCAGAGAAATGATTGGAACCAATAAAACCCAGGAAATTCTCCATTTTGAATGATCACATTGTTAATATTGGATAAATGAGAGTATTTTGATGTGTTTCATGTGATGTTTCTAACCAGGTGATCGCCACTGACATCAACCTGAGGGCTCCTTGCTATCTAAGGTGTTACTTGATTGTAAACAATTAAGTTAAATTGGTGGGCACCAAATTTGTGAAAAAAGCTCTTAGAAAGTTAGATAATAAATATTGCAGGCGTTGTATTGCCATGTTCCTGTGATTTTTCGCTATGTTTTAACATATTCTATCATTAATTTATAACTCATATTACCCAGTTTTTCAGTTTTTCTGAGTGCTGGTATGCTTTTAAGGCTTTAAAGGTTATGTTTACGCTTCGTTTAGGCCTCAAAATCCCTAAGGAACTTTCGGTATCCACTAAGTTGTTTACATGATGGACCTACACAATAGTGCTTTGATGCGATTTGAGCTTTATATTCATGTTCTGTGTAGAAGTTAGTTTGATTGTTTCTGCTTTAGGTTTAAGCGATAGCAGAATATGGGTTTGAACTGGAAACTTATGTGAAAGATAAAAAGAGTAAAATGTAGGCACTTTTTCTTTGAAAAGAAAGAGAGAAAGTAATGAAAACATCTACACTGTGGCATTCTGTTGCAAAAAAATCTGTGCAGTGTTGAGGAGTTACCCTAATTCTCAGCACTTACTTAGAATGACATTAAAAGGTGTTTAGATAAATGCATGTTAAGTTCTATTACTAAGGGGCCATTGTATAACTGGGCTGCAAGGAAAAAGAAGGCATGCTTCGGTTTCTGAAGAAATTTATGTGACTTAAATGATGTACACAGACCTTTCTTTCCTATGATAGTTGCTGACTTTTGGCAGCAATTTAACTTAAAAATGAAGACAATCATTAACCTTTTCTCTTACCACAAAATATTGCAATACAGTTTCTCCATATTGCAAAATATTGCAATACAGTTTCTCCATATTGCAACATATTGCAATACTGTTTTCAACATATTGTTATTGCCCTTGTAGTTGTTATCTACAGCTGCTCTCAATTCACAATTTCCTGATTATTTTGTAAATGGAAAGGAGTTACTTGGTGCAGTTGTCACTGAAGCTGAAAGAATAAATCATGCTCCACTAATTCTAAAACACATACTTGTATGATTCATGCTCGGAAGTGAGCACTGCAGATTGATTGTAGTAATAAGAAATTTTAACTTTCACACTTTATATTTGATGCTGCAATTTTGATCAGTCACATAAGCCTGTTTAAATTTTGAAGCTTACTAACAGTAACCCATTGCTGGATTTTGTGACTTATCAAAATTGCAGACATCAAATCTGAAGTTAGTCAGTTACATTACTCAGTGTTACTAGTAGCTTGCTATGATTTCCAATTTATATTTTTCAGAGGTGATCCAATATAGACCAGCATCCAATGGGTCCTATCCCAGTTCACCCATTGAAGGTAAGCTTTGATAACTTTAACCTTTTACCAAACGCCAAATTTTCGACTGACCTATATTGAAAGAGTTTGCAGACGATATTTCAATGAATTTGTGATTAATTTGGAAAATAATCTTTTGATAGGGCAGAAACATTATCGGAAAAGGAAAAATTGCTTGTTGAGAGTAATTTCTCTTTTTCCCTCAATGTTTTCCAGAGTCGTCTGCAACAAACTGGTCAAATGTCGTTATTGTTTGGTAATGGGTGTAGAAAATATGATTGCTGCAATATCTATAAAAGGCTTTCATGTCTATTTCAAACAGAGCCAAAATGGTCATAATCAACATTTCTTTTTTGTACCAATTGTGCTTCTTTTTCATATTAATGAGCCATAACATTTTGTTCCCATATTTTTCATTGTCTTTTATCTATGTCAATATTTTTCATCATCTGAATCCTTAGATAACAATTGAAAAGAAACCACTAAAAATCCATCGTTAGCATTTTGTACAGAATTGAACCAACTACAGTGTATGAGGGATAGACTGGCCCCGAAGCCTACATCTTTGGATGTTGCATGTTTTAAAATTTGGGATGCAGTATGCTAATATCTTTGGATGCTGTATGCCAACATCTTTGGATGCAGTATGCCAACATCTTTGGATGCTGTATGCCAACATCTTTGGATGCTGTATACAAACATCTTTGGATGCAGTATGCCAACATCTTTGGATGCTGTATGCCAACATCTTTGGATGCTGTATCGCAACATCTTTGGATGCTTTATGCAAACATCTTTGGATGCAGTATGCCAACATCTTTGGATGCTGTATACAAACATCTTTGGATTCTTAATGCAAACCTCTTTGGATGCAGTATGCCAACATCTTTGGATGCAGTATACCAACATCTTTGGATGCAGTATACAAACATCTTTGGATGCAGTATGCCAACATCTTTGGATGCAGTATGCCAACATCTTTGGATTCTTAATGCAAACCTCTTTGGATGCTTTATGCAAACATCTTTGGATGCTGTATACAAACATCTTTGGATGCTGTATACAAACATCTGTTGATGCTGTATACAAACATCTTTTGATGCTGTATACAAACATCTTTGGATGCTGTATGCAAACATATGTTGATGCTGTATGCAAACATCTTTGGATGCTGTATGCAAACATCTGTTGATGAAGTATGCCAACATCTTTCGATGCAATATGCTAACATCTGTTGATGCAATATGCTAACATCTGTTGATGTTGTATTATCAACATCTTTGGATGAAGTATGCCAACATCTGTTTGACGCTGTATGCAAACATCTGTTGATGGTGTTTGTCAACATCTTTGGATGCAGTAGGCTAACATCTATTGATGGTGTATGCTTATACCTTTGGACGCTGTATGCTAACATCTTTGGATGCTCTATGCAAACATCTGTTGATGCTGTATGCTAAAATCTTTGGATGCTCTATGCAAACATCTGTTGATGCTGTATGTAAACATCTTTGGATGCTGTGTGCAAACATCTGTTAATGATGTATACTAACATCTTTCACTTCTGTTTGCAAACATCTGTTGATGATGTCTACTAACACCTTTGGATGCTGTTTGCTCACATCTTTGAATGCTGTATGCTAATTGCTTTGTATGCTGCAAGCTCATACCTTTGAATGATGTATACCTTCATTTTTTTATGCTGCATGCTTATAACTTCGAATGCTGTTTGCTTTCACATTCATTGAGGTCCTAATTCATAGGGATGTTTCATTTTAGTATAGAGATTTCAAATCAAGGCTATAGTAACTCATTCACAAGAGTGAAGGACTTGCTATAGTTTTTCATTGAACCATCAATATTGTTGGTTGCTGAATGCTTACATCCTGGGATGTTGTAATCTTTTTTAACTTATGAAGCTGTATGCTTACCTGTATTTGAAGTTTTTTTTTGTTTTAACTTAGGAAGCACTATGATAACAATAGGTGATGCTGTTTTTTTTTTTATGTCTTGGGACGTTGTATGGGACGTTGTATGTTTACACTGTTGGATGCTATGTGCTTTCATCTTTGGATGCTATTTACTTCTACCTTGAGAAATGAAACTTCTTAGGAAGATGTATGCTAACGTTCTGAAGTGCTGTATGAATAACATCTGAGATGTTCTATGCTTTCGTCTTCGGATGTTGTATGCTTACATCTTGAGGTGCTGTATAAACAACATCTGGGATGTTGGGTGCATTTGTCTTTGGATTTTGTATGCTTAAGTTACATCTTGATGTGTTCTTTGTATATATCTAGTGGGATGTTGTATGTCTATATCTTGTGAAGTTCTTAATTGTTATCATCTTGATGTTTTGTGCGTATGGAATACCAAAGGTTGAACTATAAGTTGATACTTTCTTAAAGGTACTGATTAAGACAATTTCAATCAATAAAGAGTCTTTAGGCAGTGTTATATTAGGATAATCAAGTGCCAAATCAGATATGTCTTTGATTATTTTTCTGCATACCTTAGATAAATCTTTTTTTGTTCTCTGATAAATATTTTCTATCACTTAGACCTCTAACATAAAGAGGCCTTGCTGTTTATAAGTTTGCAGATTTAGATTAACATAAAGTAATGCTATGTAATAAAGAGTTACACCTTTCTTACAAATTTTGGGTTTTTGATACACCTACAGCAGAAGACTTGAAAAACAACTTTGATAAAAGAAGAAATTGATCATGATTAAGAAATGTTCATGGTAATTTTGGGAAGGAATCTTATTGACTAAAAAAGAAATTACATATGATGAAAATATGAAATATTATTTTCTTGGTATATTTGGGAAGAAATTATGAGCCATTTATTTTCTTATCACAAAGAATTCTTCCCAAAATTACCAGGAAAAAATGATTCTTTATAGTCTAGCTGTCAATTTGGACGATTCACAAAATCTTGTATGAGGGAAGAAAGGTTAAGATAAGATAGAGTAGACAGGAGTGTGCTGATCTTTATCTTACCATTGTTATCATATATTCTAAACCATTCCACATTCAGAGATAATCAGAGATATTGACTATGAGCTTGTGTGCTAACCTACGTAACCAAAAAATAACGACATTTGTCCAGTTAATTGCAGATGTCTCTGGAAAACATTGAGGGATAAGGAGAAATTACTCTTACCGAGCAATTTATCCCTTTCCCACAATGTTTTCTGCCCTATCAGAAGATTATTTATCAGTTTCATCACATTTTGAAATGTTGTCTGCAAACTCTTTGAATTAGGGAGAGTAGAAAATTTGGCGTTTGGTAAAGGGTTAATGTCTAAATAAAACTATGTTATGTTATGATAAGTGATTGACCCAAATAGAAATAAACAGCATACAACAATTATAAAACAATCAGAATGACGTTATTTTGTTTCATGATGTTGGCATTATGAAACAGTGATTGGTAGTGTGTCGGTTCTATTTTGTAACAGTTCATGTATTTTTTTCTGCAATTCCAAAAAAGAATAGTACAATACTGTCTTAATGGCAGTGGACTGTTCTGTTTATTGTTAATTAGTTATTTTATTTTTCCACCAAGTAATGTTGTTATCTTATGACGTCACGTCTGTTGTTTATATTTGAATTCATTACCTAGATGAAGGCATAAGTTGACACATTGAAATGATTTGACAAAAAAATTGATGTTGTTGTATTCTTTCTAACAAACTTCTGCAATTCCAAAATAGATAAAGATATTCATTTACTGGTTATATTTGTTTGTTTGTTCCTTGCTTATCATTATTGTCATCAATTAACAATTATGTGAAAATGTAAGCAATGGCCCAATGGGTTAGTTGATTCCAAAGACAAAATTCATATACAAATAGTAAGAAAATGGTGATACAAAATCCTCTATCTATGGATTTGTGACTTATCAAAATTGAAAGGAACATTAGACAACAAGACAACAAAAAGCAAGAAAATTGCACAACTCAGGATTGATAAGGGGCTTCATGTACAGTCATACATCCCAGTGTTTTGACATTTGATATAACCCCAGCACGAGAGGGGAGTTTTCTTATTGAGATATGAATATGGATGTGATATAGTATGGAACATTATGTATTGGGAAAAGAGTCTCAATTTACAAGCTGAAAGCTGATAGTTAACCCTTTCATCAGCTGTTATTGTCAAGATAGCAATATCTAGAACCGACTTCATACTTATATAAACATGTTAGATTCAGGCCAGCCACTTAGTAAATTAGAAGATATATACGGTTTTGGAAAGCAGACAATGCAGAAATCTATTTTTAGAAAAATTTCCCAGCATTCTAAGGTTTAAGATGCATCTCAGTAGCTGATACGACCTTGTGATGAAACCATTTCAAATGGAAGAAATAGAATATTTCTTGCTTACTGATGAGGTATACGGATTATAACTAATAATGATATCCGTGACCTGACAGTTTTCTATTTTGATTTAGATGATATAACATGGAACATATAATGTATTTTTACGGTTCACTGAAAGAGAAAACATCAGATCCCTAAATATACTAGTAGTAAGTAGCTGTTGAAAATGTCATCTTGATAGACTATTTAGTATATAGTCTCGCATTTATGATGTAAAGGCTGTTATTTGTGAAAAATATAGTGCTTTGACTGAACAACACAGTTTTGGGCTAATGTGGGATTTTGTTGTTGTTGTTAGAAGGAATCATTACTATAAAAGAAGTATTGTTTCTCCATGTTTATGCATATTTTTATCAATCTACTTAAATCAAAATCTATAGTTGTTTGTCTGCATGGAAAACCTATTACTTTAAAGAAACACATCCATAAAAGGACCTACCAATTCTTGTGAGAAGCAATTTGGTCTATTGCCATTGCTGTTTCGATCCAATTTAAAAAATGTTATAGACACTTACCTATGTCATGTGCTGTTGCTTTTGGACCATTAACCCTTATCGTGCTGGAACAGACTTCATGACTGACTTCAAAATTGCTTATGCAAACAGGTTCGATCCAGGGCGGCTGGCCCGAGATCTAAACTGTTTGCTTCTCTGAGTATCTTTCTTCATCAAAATTAGGCAGATGAATATGGTTTTGGATGGCAGATGACACATAGATATATTTTTAGAAAATTACCTAGCATTATTTGGGTTAATAAAACCCAAAATGAGGGAACAGATAAGAACAGAGAGTGATTGTGCGAATTTTCAAGTGACATTTATTTTTTCGTTGATGTTTCCATGGTAGAAATCAGCTGAGCTAGCTAGAATAAGTTCCGTTCTAAGTGTATGTGTATTACATAATAAGATAATTAGTTGTGGTAATTAGCTGTGCAAACATTAAAGTGTCAATTAGTTTCAATTGGAAACTATTTGTAAACACTTAAGGAGCTTGTTAACGTCTGTATGTGGCAGGTCTGGGAGTACTAATGGCCTTTTCCATATTTATAAGAGGTATTTCAGCACTCACAATAATCATACATCCTATCCTTATTGTACTGAAGAGTTAGAGGCCCAGTTTTTAAAGAGATTCTCTCAGATTTTTGCTTTGGGCGTAAAACAAAATGTAAAAAAAAAAAGATTTTCGTGTTGTCTGCTTTCTTACAAAACCTTATATACATGTACAGTATCTGCTTTATTTTGATGAGGAAATACGCTCAGAGTAGCAAACAGGTTAGATCACAGGCCAGTCGCCAATTTACTTGGCGGCTGACCTGGATCTAACCTGTTTGCATATAAGCATGAAGTCGGTTCCAGCACAATAAAGAATGATTGAAAGGATCAAGTCATCTGATACAAGACCTTTAAAAACAGCATCAATGAAGAAATGAGTGTCTCATTAATAGTGTAAGGATTTTGTTGAATGGAATTGTGTTCTTATGATGACCACTTTCTCTTCATTACTGAAGGCTATTGAGAGTTGAATGCTGGATTTTTGCGTTTATTTGGGAAGAAGTAAATGAACTCGGAATAATGCATGACTTATTTACATCAGAGTCTGTGCATATTTATGGAGAACAGCACAAGACCCCCCCTTCAAGGAAACTGCAGTGAAAAACTTGTCACAGTGATGTCTAACCCGAAGTAACAAAGATAATGAAAGTTATCAATCATTCTAGAGAAATCTTATTAGATATAATGCTCTCTAATTAAAATACTCACAAAATCTATAAGGTTGGAAAAGAATCACTAATTAATGCCTGCTACACATTATGAATAGTTGACTTTAAATCTATTTGATGTACATGTATAAAAGGTATTTCAGCTAAAAATGTAGATCACAAGAAAATGTTTTCTGAAGGAAAAGAAATGTCAATAAAGTTCTTGTTGGGCAAATTTTGAATTTGTTTCTTAGTTTTTGAATGGTTGTCTACTTATAGATAACATAAAAAATGCATTGTATAAGGGTTAAATGCAAATTACATCTGATGCATCCATTGATTCAAAACTAAGTTCTTTGGGTATTTATCATATTTACAAAATAGTAATTTGTCATATATTACAGGCCAGTTTTTAACCCTTAGAAAGCTGGGTAATTTTCTAAAAATAGATTTTTGTGTCGTATTCTTTCCAAAACCTTAAATATCTGTTTTATTTTGATAAGGAAAGATACTCAGAGTAGCAAATGAGTTAGATCAAAGTCCAGCCCCCAATTAACCTGGTGGCTGGCCTGGATCTAACCTGTTTGCATAAGCATGAAGTATGTTCCAGCACTATAAGGGTTAAACTTAATGAGCTTCTATGGCATACAGTGGATAAACTACAGAACTCGGAATCACATATGGCCCCTCTCCCAATGGGTTCAGATCCCAGTGACGGCATTTTGGATTTTAATGAAAGGCAGTCTTCTTACTGACTTACGGATTGTCAATGATTCTACCAGACTGATCAGCCCTTGTGGGCAATTATGTATGGGGTCTTTCTTCAGCATTAAGAGTTTGGCATCGCAACATAAACTGAAATACTGTTAAAGCGATGTTAAACCCATATAGATATAAATTTTTTAACTCACTTTATATTACCAGATGTGGATGATAGACGAGGAAACACCCTGGTGGATCTCCGCAAAA
This sequence comes from Cerastoderma edule, assembly GCA_947846245.1. NCBI lineage: Eukaryota > Metazoa > Mollusca > Bivalvia > Cardiida > Cardiidae > Cerastoderma > Cerastoderma edule. The sequence continues at coordinate 24,411,048 of OX401413.1, read as the reverse complement.
AGGAAGGCTGTGGTCTTGGGCTTATTATTGCTGGTAAGTAAAAATTGGCCTTAACCATTACCAAACAATAATGAAATTTAACCAGTTTGTTGCAGATGACTCTTGAAAAAATTGTGGGAAAAGGAGAAACTGCTCTAAACGAGCTTTTCCCACAATATTTCTTGCCCTATGAGAAGATTATTTTTTAATTTTTAACATATTTTGAAAAGTCATCTGCAAACTCTTTCAATTTGGGACGGTAAAATATTTGGCTTTTGGTAAAGGGTTAACCCCTAAAAGCTTGCAAAAGCAATTGTTCTAATGCCTAGTATATTGTCCATTTTAAGCTTCAACAGACAAGTGACCTTTTACTAAAATTCACTACATGATTGGTATAAGGACAAGTGCAGAAATGGATTTGTCATTTACCATCTTTACTTCCTTTTAATAGTCTTGCATAGAATCCATGTTTTTGAAATGAATTCATGTCCTCTCTGTTCTGTATTGAAGGGACCTGTGTGGCCCATTGTTTAGGGTTGGGCTTCTATCCCGGGTTCATTGTTGGATCCTCCAAGGCATCTCTGGTTTTGTGAGAGTCATTTACCAGACACTCCAAAGCCACAGACTAGAACTGGTGACAAGGGTGGTGAAATCTGATTTTGTATCCTGTAAATGCCATATCTTTTCCTGCAGTTGTCAGTACATGTATAATGCTTACAATAAAGTATAATACATGTAATACATTTCAGAAAATTTATACTAGTGGGTTAAGCATTTTTGACAAGCTGTGCAATACAGACATCTGATTTTGCCAATCCTGGGTGAGTTCCAGGAAACTAAAGTTTTGGAGACATCAAAACAACCCATACAAAAAAAGTCATCTGTATTGTTGCTATTAAATCGAGGGTTCAATGCAAGACTATAGTAAGTGCTTCATGTTTCTGAAGAACTTACTATAGTCTTGCATTGAACCCCTAAAATGACAATGAATGGAGAATTATACTGAGGGCAGAGTTTTATGAGGGGATCGCAGCCCACCATGCTGTCATGTTAAATGACCTATAAAGTTAACCTGCCTATTACCCTGTCCGCCTACACTCTAACATATGTGCTTTGTCACCTTTCAACTCTAATGATCCACTGTTTATTCTTCTTTGTTTAATCTATACATTTTATAAGTGACTTTTAGCTAACTTTCAAGGTGCTTGTTTACAGAAGAGAAATTTTGATAGTCAAAACAAAATGTCATTAAAACAATACAGTTTTGGTTTGATTGTTAGATTTATGATTAAAAGTAGCTGTTAGAAGCATAATACATGACTAATTTAGGAAGCATCAATTTATCAGAGTATAGTTACAGTTTATATGCAGTAAATCTCAAAAGCAATGCCAAGCTTTTGGATTAGAATACATGTTAATTAACTGTATACACTCTTCCAGAAAACTAAAAAAAACATTCATTCAATTTTGCTTCAAATCACTTTTCTTCACCATGCATCTTACAACAGTACAGCTGATGTGCAGTCCTAAAGAAATTAATGTTTTTACTTCCAAATTTCCTCACATCTGTGAACTAGCAGCTTTAAGCAGAATGTTTTTTTGAAAATATTGTGCCAAAAGAGAACTTTGATCATTCAATGCATCACTTAAGTAAGTGCTTAACAAACATGAAAACATTAGCACAAGTCAAAACTGATAAACATGGATAGTATCTTAAATAGAAGTACAATATTGCAATGTGACACATTATCGGAAGTGTCTCGAAGAGACGGTTCCAATGATGTGTTACTTTGCAATATTGCTTAGCTATATATTGACATAAGAGGGACTGTTGCTTCTAACTTTAGCATAAGCTGTTTAGTAAAATGGTATCCTGTTGATGCATTCAATTTGGACTTAGTCAAAAGTTCCCTACATATACAGGAATGTGTTACATTATTTTCAGTTGATTCAGTTATGTGATGATACTTGTCAACAATGTAGATATCTGTATCTAACAAATCTTCTTGGGAAGGAATCTGAAGCAGATTTGCTTAACCAATTACCAAACAATAACAACATTTGACTAGTTTGTTGCGAACGACTCTGGAAAAACAATATGGAAAAAGGAGAAATTTCTCTTAATTTCTCCTTTTCACACATTGTTTTTTGCCCTATCAGAAGATAATTTTCCGATTTCATCACATTTTGAAATGTCATCTTCAAACTCTTTCAATTTAGGACAGTCTAATATTTGGCATTTGGTTAAGGGTTATGGATGTTTTGTTGGGTGAATATTTTTTTCCCTCTAACTTGTTTATTCAAATGTTGCAATTTGAGAAAATTGAATCACCATAGATACTTTCCCTTAACAGTCTCCTTCAAGCAAAGCAACTTACAAGGAGAATGTTGGACATTTTTTGTAACTGAAGACACTGTTGGTAACAACCAATATTCATTTATTCTTGTAAACCATATTTGATGGTTTTAACCCTTAGAATGCTTGGTAATTTTTCTAAAAATAGATTTTTATGTTGTCTGCTTTCCAAAATCTTAAATTATCTGCTTTTTTTGTTGAGGAAAGATACTCAGAGTACCAAACAGGTTAGATCACAGGCCAGCCCCTAATTTACTTGGGGCTGGCCTGGATTCAACCTGTTTGCATAAGGATGAAGTCGGTTCCAGCACTATAAATGTTAATAAAACATGTGGACTGATTAAGGTGGAAAAAAGTGCATAACATAAAGAATATGTGGTATGAAGATTAAAGTGATATAAAACGGGAAGCTGTTAAAATAGTTATCATGTCAAGTTTGATAGGTCTGGGATTGGTTGTCAAGATCCTTCATTGCCCCCATAACTATGGAGGTTTACAGCATTTTCTTTATTTGTATCTGCATCAAAATAGTTTGGTTTTTCCCCTTCACTGGTAATTAAATGCTTGTAAATAAATTTTAAATTAACTATCTTACAGATTCGATTGTGTCAATTATTAACAAACATTCAAAATGTGATTTTAACATGACATGTCCACAAAAAATGACCATGCTTATTCTGAATTTTTGACTTCTCCATTTTTATAAAAGAAGATGATGATAGATCACAAGAAAAGGATTTACCATTTATTTAGGATATTGAGTAGAAAATGGAAATCATTGTGGCCGATTACAAATTGCTGATTATTAGTAATTCATCCTTTTATCACAGTGATTCCTAAAGTCTTTTGCAGCAGACTCATCAAAACGAGGTATATTGTGTAAGGGATAAAGGATGACTTTATCACTTGCAATAAGAGGCCATTTAAAATGTCATCTGCTATAGATACTCCTAACTGTCAGATATCATAAGGACTAAGGATGAATATATTTGTATATCAAGGGTTCAATGCAATACTATAGTAAGTGCTTCATGTTTATGAAGCACTTACTATAGTCTTGCATTGAACCCTCAATATGAAGTAAAGGCGCCATAGTTAAATGTGTAGTATATTAGAAGTCCATAATTAGACTGTAAATTTGCCAAGGAATACATAGGTTACTTTTCCTTATTCTATGTTGTTGGTTCTTAAATCAATATCAACCAGGATCTATATTGATACTTATTGATATTGATTTGAGTTTCTATAACAAAACATTTCCTTCATATATCTTAAGATATGTAGATTGTCAAAAAATACACATATAGCCTAAAGGTCCTATGAGCTGGTAGAATAAAAAAGATATAATATATGACGTGCGACGTGAGAAAACCCACCTTATGGTTTAACGCGCAATAATCGATAAATCGCTGTCAAAGTGACGTCATTTATTACGGCGTTGTTTTAGTTTCATCGCTGTTTTCAAACGCGATCTATTGTTTGAACATATAATCTTTAAACCCTCGGTAAAATTTCCCAGTCTCAGAAGGAACTGCAGTAGAGTAAAAATCATTCTTCATTCATTTACTAAAACATTTACTATGATAGGCCTCCTTTTCATTAAAATCTCGGCCGCGATCAGGAAAGTAAACATAGATCTATCAACGATGCTACCGACAAATCTTTTCTCATTCTTATATCTACCTAGTTTAATCAAGTTTTTTAAAACTCATTTTTAATTGATTGCGTGCTTACATGTAAAGTAGGACAAATTGCCTGCAGATTATTCGTCAATTCTTCGAGGATTCAATTTTAAAAACCGTGATTGTAACAAAACTGACTACCGCGTCCTTATGTCTAACAATTAGGTTTACATACAACTGTTATTGGGTTTCTTTATTCGCTTTCCCTTCAAACAATTAGATTCTATCATGTAGTTGATTTGTATAAATGTTATACATTTATATAGTCGTATTAAAATTAAAGTTACCCTTATGTTAACAGTTATGTCCTTGGATTTTTGGAATTAGAATAAATCTTATCAAACCACTCTGAAAGAAAACCAACCATATCAAAGGACTGGTTGGAGGATGTTTTCAAAGAAAACGACAGCGGATACCCTGTTACAGATCCCGGTCACGGAGCTTGAAAAAGGCGGGGCAAAAAGACAGAGAGGTGAAACAAACTTCCGTGAAAATGGAATAGTTGTCTGTGGTGAAACGTTACCACTATTCCACGACATATCCATTGATAATATGAAGAAGCTTAAAAGGCAAGAATGCCTGTGGAACTGCACCGATCACCAAACAGCACAAAGATTTGAGCATTTCACCTTTGACTTAAGTCAAAGCTTGAGCCTCCCACCCTATGCTCGACCAACGGGATCGCTCTATCTTTTTTTCTTAGAAAGATCCAATTGTTTGGAGTTCGGATAAATCTCCAGTCAAAGCAGGTCATTCCTCGATTGATGAGGATCAGACCGTCGGGAAAGATGGCAACAAGACACACGGACCAGACGCCGCTATCTCCTTGGTACTGGGTACTGGAGAATTATTTATGAGATTACGATGCATACTTAATCCATGCAGATAACTGTCTTGGTACGCCACATATCTCGGTACAGACAAAATCCGTTTCGCAAGACTTGCGCTCTTTATGTAGTTCTTGTCTTTTTTGACTGACATTGTTTTAATAAGTCATTTTGCCATGTTTTATTTGTCTGTCACACCTAAACAGTTGCATGCTGCCTTCGATGAATAGTGTCCTCCATCGGTTATGACATACAAAAAACATGGCTAGTTTTACTGAACACGGTGGCATGACTGGAATACTTTATTATAGTGATATATAGACAATAGATGGTTTGTGTCGTGATTCGGAAATGTTATCGGACAAGGCGTAGAAATACTATCCGGTGAGCCAAAGGTCAATCGGATAATAATCTGAAGGCTATCCCGATAACCATTCCTACACAAAGACACAAATCACTATTCTGTTTACCTTGTTAGTGATATGGATTCAAATCAAAAGTCAAAAAATGAAAATAAAACATGAAAAAAGGGGAAAATAAAGCTGAAAATCTACATTAAGCGACAGGTAAGATGTAGAGAATGGCGTCATATGTCATAACGTATCTATGGCCTTATGATTCGTCACGCGGCCGCATGTTATATGGTTAGTGTCCAACATTACAATGTTATGTGGCATCAGTTTATCGGTCCGTGATTTGCATTGCTGACCCGATAAAATTGACTCTTGAACGAACGCGAAATCCACCATTAATGACATCTTTATCAATTTGATAATGCATTTTTTTAAGTTGTATAATATAGGCTATTCTTTTTTTTTTCAATAAACAACTTACACTGTATTTATTTTTGGGTAAAATAATAAGTTCGTCGTTTGCTACCTAATTTGGAGGTGGTGACAGGACAGCCCAGAGAGGTAGTATACCAAATGGATGTTTCATCGGGTACCCTGTTTCATCTTGGTCTCGGATTCACAACTCTTTTTGACTTGAAAAATATCTTCTTTTCCAATACGGAAAAACTGTCTTCAATTATTGACTGAAGGACAATTACCGCAATATAACACATGTATACTCCGCAATTAAACAAATATGCACGCACATAAAAAATTAATTGAAATGATTGGCACATGCAGCTGTGTGTTTTATGCGTATACTAATGAAAGATATTGTCTTCAATAGAACTGGTCATACTAGGTGTTTAATTAACTTTGACTTAGCTCATATAACGTTAAAGTGTCTCCACAACGACTCCGAAACTAGAGCTCAGCTGGCATATGTGGCATACAGATTGTTGACACATTTATCTTTACATGTTTTGAAGGGTGTACTTCGAAAAAGACTTATCAGCCATTAGCAAGGATCAGGAAATCTCCAAATCCCAATTGGTCCCAGATACGGCCTTCCCTCCAATACTTCTTCGCTACCCCCGAGGTGAAAAAACATATCTGTGTCCTTCATACTTTAAACCATACATTGTGCTTAGATTACAATATCAAATAAGCCTTGAATTTGAAAATACATTTTAAATATATTTCATTTTGTTTCTAAATTGTTTACTTTCAAGAATTATCGTTGAAAAAGTCAATCAATTTCAAACATAAACAGGTTGATCTGTTTGATGTTTATCATCTTAAAAAACGATCTGAATCTTCAAGCCTCACAGTTTATGATGAAAATTGTTCAATGTTAATAAAACGCGTTTCAATAAAAAAATATTCCCTGATTTCTTGCAATCTACCATGTGCCATTAAAAATGGACCACATGTAGTTGAAATAAACGGTTCTCGTAAATAAACGTGTCATTTGTACTTCTCAATCAAGCGTGCCGATTAGCTTCCATAATCAAAACCCGAAATACACACTGAAGACATTGTTTGACACGGGAATTACAATTAACGGATTAATTTTGGGATAACAGAGAAACACGTACTGTTAAATATGAAGAATTCCATATCTGTCTGTGATATCATGACCGATTTTTTGCCGGTTGCAATCGGTCCGACAAAACCGAATTGGTCCAAACCGCCAATTTCCTGATCGTGGCCATTTGTGAAAAAGAAAACAAGGCTGCCCTTTTCAAGAAGAGACCTGTTTGTTTCGAAGGTTTGACGCAATACTAACGTAAGTCCATGTCAAAAGTGTATATTGCGTTTAGTTGAGCGCTTGATCTGTACTGTTTAATTTCCTTTGATGTAAATATCATTTCACTGAATTGGATTTTTCATAACTTTGAATTAAATCTTAACATGACAGTTTTGTTTCCTAAGTTTTGGCACCAGGATGAACGAGATAGTCATTTCCATATCAAGAAGAGCTCAGATATGGTAACTCGAATATTCAAACGTCGATTTAGATTACGCCGTTAGCCAAAACGTTGACGTCGCGTCACTCGCATGATATTTCTCTACTTACCTGACGTCTTTGAACGCTTATAGGAACCGTGTTTTTTTACGCATTTACATGAGACTTATATCATTTTAACAAAGGAAACTCGAACTAAAATAATCGCTGAAAAAACGAAAATCGAAAATTTTGACCATAAGGTGGGTTTTCCCACGTCGCTCCCCATATATTGAAAATGCCTCAATCACCTGTGATCTGTAACCTGTGATAAATTGGCAATCAATGAAGATGAACAAAGTTAAGCTGCTTCAAAGAAAATCCAACCCTTTAACAATTATTTCTTGAGTTGTTGTCGATATATTGCGCCTTTAGTGGAAGACATTACATAACCACTATTGATTAGTGTGACATGCTATCTTTATCTTTAATCACAATTGATTCAAATTCACACAAAAGAAAAATATATTTTAGTTGTTGTCTGTGGGTACTTCCAATTCGAAATGATCGCAAATCCTGTGAACGGGAAAACTGGTTCAAGGATTTTACAACGTGGATGCAAATTAATGTACAAAAAAAACACCCAAAAGGTATATGTACATTGTTCAGTCAGGACAAAAAAGTTCTAGATCAGAAACTATCCAATTTTCTCTAAAAACTTCAACCTTTTTGATTTTCATTCTGTTTTAGGTAATCAGCTGTTTTATGATCTAATCAATAACAAAATTCCTCACAGGGGCAATTGATTGTTAAAGCTGAGATGAAAAAAGTTTGGTTCTATACAATACTGGCTGAAACTGGAGTCTAAGAGTTTATAGAATAATGGCAATAATTGGAAATTAATGGATGGATTTTGTTACATGATGCTATTGGAATGTGGACGGCCTTTTCTAACACTTTACATGCAAAGCTGACTTCAGTGTTCCTTTTTCTACATGGGACTTTGAATATGACATTTAACCCATTCCAAAACAATGACGACATTTGACCACTTTAATGCAAACGATTCTGAAAAACATTTTGAAATGTTGTCTGCAAACTCTTTCAATTTAGGACAGTCGAAAATTTGGCATTTGGAAACCGGTTAACCTATTTGCCGTAACCCTTTTCCAAATGCTGAATTTTAGACTGTCCCAAATGCCAAATTTTAGAGTTTGCAGACGACATTTCAAAATGTGATGAAATTGGAAAATAATCTTTGAAAGGGGCAGAAATCATTGTGGGAAAAGGGAAAATTGTTCTTTATAAGCAATTTCTCCTTGTCCCATAATGTTTTCCAGAGTCACCTTGTAGCAACAAAATGGTTACATGTTGTTATTGTTTGGTTATGGGTTACACAACCACTACAGAAAGTCCCATTGTTGGATTCATAGTGTACATCAATTTGTGTTTAGCAGCCATTAACCAGACTTAAATAGCCAATTTTCTCAGTTCCATAGGCTGACCTTTAAACACAATATTATATCTTGAAATTACATGGCCCCGTTCTGTACATGTTCAAATCACAGTAAGTTTCATGAAAATGCCTTGTCCTTGACTTATGAAATGCCAATGGTCGTGCCAGGCTTGACCAGCGCTATCGATGATTGCCAATAAAGAAATTGATCTATCAATTTTAGGTATGCCTCCATCTTTAAAAATCAGGCATCAGAATATAACTGAAATAATGTAAATGCGATGTAGGACCCCTAATAAATGAAGGATTTTGCACACAAGTCCTTTGAAAAAATCCCTTTATCAAATACTCATCCAATATTATATGACTATTTTGATAAAATCTCATGGCTGTTAGGAGGGCCTGCTGAAAAGGTAAACAAGTTCATTAACATTAAACCAAAGGCCCATGACATTTTCTCTGATAACACTGTACATATAGACTACCCCAAATCCTCCTCCAATTCAACAATGTAATTAACCATATAGAGGCTTGTCAACAGCATTCCACTCCATCCCTCCTACTTGTACATGGAGATGTCTAAGAAAATAGATTAAGCCATTTTTTCCTTATATGTTTGGTAATTGATCGATCCATTCCCAATCAAATTAACTGAATATTTTTTCCAATTATCATTAAAGCTCTTGTTTGAATTTATTTATTTATGAAAATACCCATTTTTAGAGAAAAACACCTTGATTTCCCCTATTTGTTTGGTACGAGTTGCATTCCCAAAATAAAAAAAGATATATTGTTGTGATCGAACATAGATGTAACACTTTATGGCACGCAAAAGGGGTCTAATTATTACTAAGGTCCTGCTAGCCGTGTGAAAGGCTTGTGTCATGGCGTTCCCAGGTTCAATCCTCTACAGTGGTGCTGGGACTTTATGTTGGAAAGTCCCTAGGCAAGACACTGCAGAGCCATGCCTTGTACTGGTGAAATTTGGGAAAGAATGTAAAATAACTGAAATACTGTTGACACAGTGTTAAACCCTGTTTCAGGTGAAAACCAAAGAGGTCAAAACTCTTGATTCTGTGAGAGAATTTTTACATTCAGACAATATCTGTTCATAGAATGAGAGATGGAAAACAGATCATTTGATAGATGCTGCACTGTGAATAAGAAGTTACCCAATATCTGCAAAAAATGTAAGAGATAACCAGACCGTATGTCTCTTTCACTTCCAGATAGAACAAGATGATTAATCCATTTCCCCATATTGGAACTTGGGAATTGTCCAAATTTAAAAAGCAACAGCAGATGGCATAGAGTTGTGTGGAATAAAACCAGTAAGGATGAAATTTGTTCATTAGGAACAATGTATTTGTTTTGTCACTTTTAGGAGTTGAATATTTCAGCAGGTATGGTATAGCGAGTTATTATGGCATAAGGGGATTTTATACCCTTGTCTACTGTTGAAGGTACAAATGGGCAATAATGTTGATAATTGTTAATTATCCTTTTAGTTCTGATGTGGTAAAACTCATGTGACTAGTGTGACCAAATGGAGAAAATTCTCTTTCTGTCTGAATTTGTTTTTTCTGATTTAGTTTGTTGTCCATTGATTAGTTATTTTCCATAGTTAATGGTTATGATCAATTGATCTGTCATTTTCTATAAGTGGCTTAATTTAACACAACCAAATTTAGGGGCATCTGTATATTATTGGCGAGAGGCTGGGCTGTTTTTTCCCCGGAAAATGATTCTGTAATTGACTTGATCTCGTATAACTTATATTACCCCCGTGGAGAAATATGTCAACAGACCAAACGGAAATCACTGTGCAGACTTTTGAAAGCTTTTGAAGAATGACAAACATCATTTTGCTTTATGGCAACTGTTAAACATTGTAGCAAATAGAGGAATTTGATGATCACATGCAGTTAATTGTCAGCTATATATGTATACAACTTTAAAAGCTCTCATTCAACCAAAATACAGCATTGATTATTCCAAGTAGAAAAAGTTTGCATATGGTAATTGTTCTTGTGATTGAATTGGAAGATATGACTTGATGGCTTGGAGAGAAAACATTTTATTTTGTATAAAGAGTAAACCAGGACAGACAGACATGAATGTGACAATGTGAACACTGTTACATTGTGCCCAATTTCAGGCCCATTTCACAATTACCCATGCCCAGTGGGCAGGGTCACACCAACATGATTGAATGATTGTTGCATAATTACCTTTCCATTTAACCCCACAATTTAAAGGTTCAATGCAATAATATAGTTAGTGCTTCATGATTATGAACCACTTAGTATAGTCTTGCATTGAACCCTCGACATACTCAATGAAGTTGTGAGCTTGTCCAAATTAAAACCTTTGGGTGTAGATTGAAAAAAAAAATGTAAAAATTATTCTTCACATTTGAGATACTCTGCTATTTTGATAAGTGTTACCTAACATAACATACATGTTACTTCACCCAGTAATGTTTATATCACATTATACATGAAAATATTTGACATTTAAGTTGCTTTTTTATTTGAACTATACAACACAAACATGCTACTTAAACATGTTTGACATTGTTTATGATGGAGTAATGGACTATTTCTTTTAATGATGCTAAGCAGTGTTTTGGAATTTTGGAGCATAGAGTGTTGTATTTTCCAAATCACAATAGGTCAAAGCAGGAATGTAGCCTAAGTTAGCGATATGCACATAAGCATGTGTGTTACATCAATTTCAAAAGGGGAAAAATAAACTGGCCAAATATGGTGTCGAAAATCACAAAGTTTGAAACACGCACTGCCCTAAACCTCTTAAGTTAATATACACTAAATCTCACCTTTTTCACTTCTACTTAAAGAAAATTGAGGCTGGCTAGGCCACTTGGTCCAAGAGTCAGTATGAACCCTTTGATGATCCCCATCCTTTTCTCAAGAGCTGTATATCACTAAAAAGAGCAATGTTACAGTTTACACTTTGTTGAGGAAAAGGTACTTCTTCCACTAATCTATATTGTCTGAATATGTAACAAACCAACAATCTCGCACATTTATTGCAACAAATTAACAGCTAATTACTCCTTTGCCTATGGGATGCATTTAATTAACCTTTAGAATGCTGGTTAATTTTTCTAAAAATAGATATTGTGTTTTCTGCTTTCCAAAACCTTAAATATCTGCATACTATTTTATGAGGAAAGATACTCAGAGTAGCAAATGGGTGAGATCACAGGCCAGCTGCCAATTTACTTGGTGGATGGCCTGGATCTAACCTGTTTGCTACTCTGAGTATCTACGCAGAAATCAGACCAAAACTGGCAACATGAGTATCTTCCTTCTTGTTGCCACAGTTATGAACATCTGTCATAAATGACTGGTTAAATTAAGTTGAAATTGTAAAATATCTTCCCTATAGGTTTTAGAAAATGTGTACTCATCTTGAAATAAATGTATTCTTGTCATCAACAATGTAGTAACATATCTATGGGAAGTTCAGCAGTAAAGTTTACATAATACTCAAGACTATCATACTGGTATAATCAAGAGCATTATAGTTAGTAGTCAATTTGTGGATGGTATAAGGCTTACAGAGTTGCCTCCCTTTGGCTAAATATATCTCAAGTGCAGCATGATTGTTCGAGTGTAGAGAATGGTATTTGCTGTTGTGTCATTACTTTTTCAAGTTATATAACTTATTTCTTTTGAATCACCAGTACTTGGTAGGCTTTGATTAGTGTCTAGTAGATGACTTTAGAAAACATTGTGGGAAAAGGAGAAATTGCTCTAACAAGCAATTTCTCCTTTTCCCACAATGTTTCCTGTCCTATCAGAACATGATTTTTCAATTTTATCACATTTTGAAATGTCGTCTGCAAACTCTATCAATTTGGAAGAGTCAAAAATTTGGCATTTGGTAAATGGTTAAGGATACTTCCACAAAACTAGTATCACTGGTGTGGATCGGACCTGGTACCCTTTAGTTATACTTCAACCACCTTGACAGCTAGCTCATCAATCTTAACACTTTGGGTTTATCCAATGAAAACACCTCTGAAATGATAGGGATGACGCCATATTGTTTCCCGCGCGAATGACGTCACTTTACTTTCGTTTTTAAAAATAGATCTTAAATGTGGAATCTAAAAAATCGCTAAATTTTAATTGAGGAAACAACCATACATATATCACAACATCAATGTCGCCGTTTGGTATGAGTTACTGATAAAAAAATGATTTAAAAGGATGTCCAACACTTCCATACACATTGAACTACTTAACGTTCACGCTTAGAAAATGTGTTATACGCCAGAGGCAGACTTACCCGAAAATTGTAACCCATAATACACTTATATCCGAGGTGTATTTCACAGCTCTCGGAAATACCCGAGTAGTTCCGATTGCTAGGCCATGTAGGACCCCACCAGCATACTTTACCTGTAATAATCCTTTTTTGAATAATCAAATTTTAATCAATGCCTGTTTCCAACTGAGTGATGTATAAATCACTCAAAAGTCTATTTGTCAGTCATTGTATGAACATAGTTTCAAATACAGATTCTGGAAATAACAAAATTTCTGGGAAACCAGACAATTGTAAGAAAGCTTTTAATTGATTTGACCAGTTATTAACATTTAAGTTTTTATTGATTTGCTGATGTTGAAACTCAACTTTTCCTGAAAGTATACAATTTGAAGATTTTATGTCTTGTAATATTTAATAGTTGACTGATGATAAAAAGCAGGAATCCTTCTAATTCTGAGTAAACTGCTAGTGTGTTAAAAGATATTTTGACACAAAATTGACACATCACAGAAAATATAACACTGAAGAAAAAAAGACAAAAGATCAACAAAATATATAAACATTAACAACTGAAAATGTTTGATTACAACTCAGTAAGTTTTATGTTCTTCACAATGGTTCAAAATTCAATTGATGCAAAGGTCTAATCATCTGTATGATTAACCCTTAAAGTGCTGGAACTGACTTCATGCTTTATGCAACAGGTTAGATCCAGGCCAGCCACCAAGTCAATTGCTACTCTTAATATCTTTCCTCATCAAAATGAAGCAGATATTGAAGGTTTTGGAAAGCAGATCACAAAAAAAAAACCATATTTTTTAAAAAATTACCCAGCATTCTGAAGGCTAATCATCTGTATAATTTATGTAAATCTTCAAATTATATTTTTTAACAGATTCAATATAGGGCATGAAATATACCCTTACCGCAATAATAATCAGATCTTTTTGAAAATTATTGCAGTAATAAGGTTGTACTCATTTTAAGGGTAACTGAGAAAAGATGCAAGACTTGTTTAGCAAAAGGAACATTTCCTAATCAAAGATGATCATTTTTTCTTTTTATTAAGTCTCCTATTTTAGTTTTCTCCTGTGAAGTGAAGCAACCTTCTATAGGGATGGATGGTAAATGTAAAGTATCATTAAATAGTTTTTGCCTAAAATAGAAAATGAGAAAATTTGCTTCGTCATGTCCCAAATGATTAAAATAGGTAGGTATTTGGTTATACATTCAGAACATCTTTGATGGGTATGAAAGCGATATTGAATTACCTATATCTGTTAAAAAAGATAAACTTACTCTAGACTGTGAATCCTATTCAACAAAATATGTTGATTATCCCTGGAAAGTTTTCACCCTTACCCCCATTTGGTATTTTTGTGACTGTTCCAATTTAAATGCAAAGCAAACACATTATTTCTCCTTTTATTACAATTTGCACCAAATATCTCACAGCAAATTCTAATCTTTCACTTTTTTATTCAAGAGTTCTGCAATACTATAATAAGTGCTTGACTTTTGTGAAGAACTTGCCTGGTACTATAGAATTACATTAAACCCTTTGTATTTGGGGCCTCTGTGGTTTGGTGGTTAGAGTGCAGAACTTGAAATCACATGTCCCTCTCTCGGTGATGTAAAGACAATTGTTCTGGCAATGACCAATGTATAATGAGATAGACTAGTATAACCCTATGATAGAAAGAGTGCCAAAATGGCGGATTATGGGTATTAATTCTACCTTAATAATTGAAACACTCTAAAGAAAAGTATTTTCTAGTGTTGAGCAAATTCTTCAGTTGTATTGATGTTTAGAAGGGCTTTTTATCGATTAATAATCTCCTGTTGCATACAAAAGACCACATTGACAATGCCAAGCAACAATCCATCAATATCCAGACAGGTTGTCTTAAGGACCATTCGAAGACACATATCCTGTGCTTATACCCCCATTCAAGTCTCTTTGTCAGTCATTTTAAACCCATTAAACTGTCAAGAATAGCCACAGAAAACCATATCAAGTTCTGGTATTTTAGCCCATATCTCCATTATAGATACCCAACTGTGTCTCTGTTTCAACGGAGACATTCCCCGAATTGTCTTACGGATTGCTGACTGTTCTATCCGGCTTGACCAACCCATATTATATGCAGTAAAGTATTGGGTCTTCTTCAATCATTATAAGTTTGACATAGCGGAACACAACAAAGTAAGGTTGATGTGATGAAAACCCATATCAACAAACATTATATACTACTTTAACCAAGCTACAGGAAATGATTGGAATAAATATATAGAGTTTTTCATCTTTCTTTACTGAACAATTACATTGGCGGCTGGCCTGTTATCTAACCTGTTACTACTCTGGGTATCTTTCCTCAAATAAATTAATTAAGCAGATATAATAAGGTTTTGGAAAGCTAAAGACACAAAAATCTAGTTTTAGAAACTTACCCAGCATTTTAAGGTTAAAATCTGTTGCAGTAGATCTACATGCTATATAGAATGAGTTTACGAAAGAATTAATTAAGATTTTTTTTACTGTTATGTGTAAAAAGAAAGCAATGAATGTCTTCCTCTGATAAAACATCGGAATTATTAATGACAAAAACAGTGCTTTAATTCTCCTGTGATAGATGGAAATCTTCATGGAAAACATTTTGGTTTGACTTATCAGTTCCTTATCAATGGAAGCCTATTGCACAATTTTAACCCATTACTCCATAAATTGATATTTTCTCTCACAATAATGGCAGTAAATACATAAAAACCAAACTTTAAAAGAGGAATCTTCACTGGTTTTGCACTGGTTTGGTACTGTCTGCTTTTTAAAACCTTAAATATCTGCTTAATTTTGTTGAGGTAATATACGCATAGTAGAAAATGGGTTAGATCACAGGCCAGCTACCAATTTGCTTGCCGGCTGGCCTGGATCTAATCTGTTTGGATGAGCATGAAGTCAGTGCGGTTTTCCATTTGGAAAGATCGTGCTATCATATAGAAGGAAATGGGTGAATGGATAAAAAGGCTTATGAAATACCTTGAATGCAATGGACCATTATAGGACATATTCTAAACAATCTGTTTTTTCCATTTATGTAACAAAGCTCCTACATTCAAGAACTTAAGAATAACTGCAACATTATGACTTTTTGGTCATAATATGTATTTTTTTGTCCTGACAAAATGCTTTTAAAGATTTTTTTGAAATGCATCTTTGATTTGTAGTATTTTGTACCATTTTGTGACAATTCTAGTTCAAAGTTGAGGCAACTATTCGTATAGGGTGTCAGATTCAACACTTTTCTTTGTGTGTAAATTAAAATCATTGTTTTCGTACCATTCTTTAAGACTAAAAGTAATGTAATTAAATAACAGGAATGTCATTTAACGAAATAGAATTACAATGTATGTTTATGAAGGCAAAATGGGTTGTTACTTGCAATTTCTCCCTTTCCAATGTTAACATTTAACTCTCAAGACTTAGTATTGTATGACAATCTTAACCCTTATCGTGCTAGAACTGAATTCATAATTATGCAAACAGGTTAGATCCAGGCCAGCTGCCAAGTGAATAGGTGGCTTGCCTGTGATCTAACCTGTTTGCTACACTGAGTGTCTTTCCTCAACAAGATTAAGCAGATATAAAAGGTTTTGGAAAGTGGATGACACAAAAATCTTTCTTCAGAAAATTACCCATCATTTTAAGGGATAAATGTTAATGTGTTACCTGTTCACTGTAAAGGATCATGAGGCTGTAAATAGTTAAATTAAAAAAATAAACCTCAGGTATCCTCATGAATATGGTATATGATCTACAGTATATAGTGAAGAATGCTGTTCACGGGATACCACAGAGATTAACAAGTGAAATAAACATGTGCTTATAACGGTGATAGTGAGGACGTATTGTTTATTAGACGGGTGTACCCCCTTTTAAGTTTGTAAACAATGAAAAGACAGAGATTTCTAGGTTCAGAGAGGTGGATAGCATTTAAACGGAGATGCAGAGGTTAGCAATGAATAATTACTCAATTTGAATAAAGCATGTATTATTTTCATTAAAACATTTATTTTCAGAGGTCACCTAAGAGTCATTATACTCTCCTTGCTGTTTTCATTGCTTCTTCTCTAAACCCTATATTGTGGGTCTCAGAAACACCATTCTAATGAGAACCTATGAATTAAGATTTGTGTTTCTGGTTTTGAAGCAAAAGGGTTAAAAGTCAGTGTATGAAACTATTGGAGCTCTAATTAAATTTTTTTTGTGATTGTGATAGTCTTGCTCCTACTGCTCAATTAAATGTGGTGATTTGTTATTTTTATTTTTTTTATTGTTAAAAGATCAAGTGTGTAATGTACCATTTTAAGAATTTTCATCAGTCTATTTCGTGAAACTTGAAATACATCCCAAAACAAGCCTCAGTTTTCTCTGGAAATGTTTGAGTGTCTCTCGTACTTCATTGTGTGGGACAGGTGCGCATTTGAACTGACCTGTATACTTTCGGTGAAAGGATTGTGGGAAAATCAATCTATAAAAAGAGATGTTGTTGTTGTTGTTATTTGACGTCACAAGCTAGCACTCAGACCCCATTGTGTTCGACAGATGCAAGTTCGAACAGATGTTGTTTTTCTACGAAAAAACTCCTGTACATTTTTCTATTTGCTAGCTGGACATTGATTCAAATGTTAAATCAACCTGTTTTGTAGCTTTTACATGTCACAATCAATTCCTAGGGTTATTCTTAAAGAACTATTTCTTTATCTATGTTTCTACTGTGATGCAGTGCGTAGGTACAAAAAAAGCCATTTGCGCTGTGATGCGTCAAAGTACAGGGGTCCGTTGTTACTGATGACGTAGACCGCTGAACAGGATGCTTGTACATTGTACTTTGAAAATTGGATTTTGTGACTGGTCATTATTGAAATCATAGGAGACAATTAAAAAAAACATCTTGTTATAGATGATATTTGATAGAAACCATTGTGACAAAAAGATAAATCACTCATTTTAAACAATTGAACTTTTAACACAGCTAGTGCCTTTCAAAAGCCTCTGTATCAGAGGCATCAAATTGTGGTATAATTGAGTAAGAGATAAACATAATTGAATTACATGTAAAAAAGATGGCTGTTATACATGAGCCCAATTTTTTTATGGAGTGTCTAGTATTAGATTACTTGCGGTTTATTTTTGGGCGGGATTCGCATTTGACACATCCTTTTCATCTTACCATACATGTATATGTTTTGAACACATAGTGTTGTATATATTTTTTGAAGGAAATTAATTAAAAATTCTGGCCAAGGTTGAAAAAGTGAAGCACTAAAAACAGTTTGACAAAAGGGATGAATCACTCAGATTGACTGCTTTTGCTTTCAATCAGAAACTCTTTCATTTTGCCTTATAGGGGAATGTAAGACTTTTGGCTGTAAAAATAGATATACCTTAAAACTGTCACTTTAAACTTGGGCCACTTACAAAATTCCATATTAGGTAATTGGTCATGGAAATGTGTTCACCAACATTTCAGTGTGAACATGTAACAGTTTTTTTTACATACATGTATGTAAATAGATTAACCCCTTACCCCATCATACCGCTCATACCTTCTTTTATTTAGTTTTAACTTATTCATTTTAGATTGATTGTAGTGGAAGCTTGAAGCTTATTAAATTCACTCTCGACAACCAATTTCTGAACACTAAACCAGTACTTGCGCTGATATGTGGGTTAGTTCGGGCTATTTTCACCAGTCCTAACGAAGATCAAATCAGGACCCTTGGTAAAAGAGGCTGATGCTCTACCACAGCACCATTGTTGCCCATGAGAAAATGGAGAAGATATTAAAAACCGCTGTGACAAAAGGATAAATTTCTCATAATAATTGGCAATTTATTCTTTTGTCACGATAGTTTTTACCAAAGGTCATATATGATTTTCTTGCAATCTTTCGGTTGTCAGCTGATGCTTTCAATTTGGACCAGTCACGAAATTCCATTATGGTGGAATGGATTAATGGCAATGACTGTGAAACCTAGCTACAATGTAACACTTTTACTGATGTCATGCTTGAGATGATGACAGATATTCCCCCAGAAATAGATGTTTATGTTAGCCTTATGTTTCTCTTATATTGTGTCCTGGGGGGGACACTGAGGCTGGCCTTAACCCTTACTGCTTTCGTAAACCTTAATTCATCTGCTTAATTTTGATGAGGAATGATACTCAGAAAAGCATACAGGTTAGATCACAGGCCAGCCGCCAATTTACAGAGTCCTAGCCTAGTACTGGGGATCCAGGAAAACCGTTACATAACTGAAAAATTGTTGATACGGTCTTAAACACCATACGAAAATAACAGAAAGTGCTTCATTAACATGTAGCTCTTACTATAGTGTTGCACTGAACCCTCATATTGTGAAAACATTTCACAGAAAGGGAAAAGGATATCATATTTATAATGCATGTGGGGAGAAAACATTTTTAGAATTGTATAATAACCATTGTGAATAGTTCATTTACTCAAAATACACACCCACTAGCAAATTCTTTATGAATAATTTATTTATTTTCCCCATTGCTGTAATGTAAAACAAAGTTTCAGCAACTAGGGAGAGACTCAAAATGTATATTAACCCCTTACCAAACACTAACTTTCATTTGACCAGCTTGTTACAGACGACTCTGGAAAACATCGTGATAAAGACATTTGACCAGTATGTTGCAGACGACCCTGGAAAACATTGTGGGAAAAATGAGAAATTGCTCTCAACACCTAATGAAAACAAGATTCGAACATTTAATGTAAACCTTTCTTTCATATACAAATGTTTGGTTGTTTATTTATATGAAGTTTAACACTGCTAGCTGCCAAGTAAATTGGTGGCTTGCCTGTGATCTAACCTGTTGCTTCTCTGAGTATCTTTCCTCAACAAAATCAAGCAGATATTTAAGGTTTTAAAAAGCAGATGACACAAAAATGTATTCTTAGAAAATAACACAGCATTACAAGGGTTAACCCATTACCAAACAATAACGACATTTGATCAGCTTGTTTGCAGAGGACTCTGGAAAACATTGTGGGAAAATGAGAAATTGCTCTTAACGAGCAATTTCTCCTTTTCCCACAATGTTTTCTACCCTATCAGAAGATTGTTTTCAATTTCATTACATTTTGAAATGTCGTCTGCAAACTCTTTCAATTTGGGACAGTCGACAAATTGGCGTTCGGTAAAGGGTTTTAAAGTGTATATGAAGGAAACAGTGTAGACAAAGTTGATCATTTTCTGCCATTGCTTTTGAAATTGTCTGCTTCAAAATGTATAACTGGTCTGCAGGTTAGGAAGAGTTAGTAGAGTTAAATATTGTTAAACCAAATTATCTTTGTCTCTTTGCAGGCGGCCTTGATAAGAATGTAAGACCACACATATCCAACTTGAGACCAGGTGGAATTGCCCACAGGTATGTACATCGCTTCTGCCTTTATTTGTATTCATTACTCTGTCTGGTATTGACAACTATCAAGTATAAACAATTATGAAGATTATTGGAAGAAACCATTTTAAAAAATGGATGCTTTTGAATTAAGGATCTGCGATGGCATAATGGTTAGGAAACTTAGCGTCAAGGGTGAGAGGTCTGATTCCTGATGGTGATTGACTATTTCACTGGCGAGCTTTGGTAAGACACATTATTTAGCCTAGCGCTGAAAGGTTAACCAGAGAACATGTAATGTAACCCTCAAAAATGTACATTATTGAAAAAAGAGTAAAAACGACATGTTGTTTTGTTGTTGTTGTTTTTTTGTCCACTGTTGCTTTTAATTGGATTCCAAAATGGGGATGTAATGATTTATGACAAAGTTCTTCATAAGGTGCAATGGTTTCTTTATAAAGACAGGATGATTTAAGACCACTCTCTATTAGTGATCAATTTACATTTATATTTCATCTATTTCAGATCTGACAGTTTACAGGTGGGAGATGTGTTACTCTCTGTGAATGGTATCCGCACAAATAATATGAAACATGATGAGATTATAAATCTATTGAAGAACGCTGATGAAAATGTTAGACTTGAGATCGAGTATGATCTGCCCGAAATAGGTAAATAATTTTTCTGTATTTCCATATCATTCCCATCTCTGCAATCTAGCCAAGAAGTGGGAGAAATCCCCCCCCCCCCTCCCCATTATCAAATGACTATTTTCTTAATTGATCATTTTGAAGTGATAGGTTTTACATAGGGCAAGTCATATTAAAAGTGTCAAAGAATTTTTTCACTGTTTGATCTTTACTTTACCCAGGGAAGTGATAACTTGTCTTATGTCCTAATATATCTCGACTTTTCTTGGTAAAAATGTCTGACAGTTGTGTTTTTTATTCATTTTGTTTTAGGGATACCAGACTCGTTTTCAGTCCGTTGTAAACAGAACAGTGTAGTGCTTGTGTCAGATGGCTCGAGTTTTGGGTTCACACTTCGTGGAGGCATGTGTGCAACAAGATCCAAGTGTAGACCGCTCACGGTCTCTCAGATCAGACCTGGAGGTTCCGCAGATAGGTAGGCAGGACTGATTTATAACACTAGAGATTTGTAGAATAACTTTTGAGGTAGCACTAAGGTTTTCTGCTTATATGAAGACACTTCAATAGTGTATCTTAAATACCAAAAAATCATTCAACTTGTTATTTTTTGTGAATCTAAGGCCATATTCTTATCAAATTGGGAGAACAGCTAGTATTCTGTACAGTAGTGCTATGGTATGAGTTCCCAGGGTTTACGCACAATGCAAGATCAAAATACGAACCATTTACAAACTGCGATTTACATTGTTTGATAGGGCAGCCATCTTACTTGTTTGATTCGATGCAATACGATACATTCTACGCCTGATTTACAATATCTGATATGCGATATACATTATGCAATTTAGGAGTAGATAGAGTATAGAACTAAACTCTTATAGTACCTGACCCAACTTCTTGCAAACAGGTTAGATCCAGACCAGCCACCAAATGAATTGGGGGCTGGCCTGAGATCAAACCTGTTTGATCCTCTGAGTATCTTTTCTCAACAAAATTAAACAGATATCTAACGTTTTGGAAAGCAGACGACACAAATAACTTATTTTTTTAAATTTAGCCTGCATTTGAAGGGTTAAATGTGTGTTTTACTAACTGTTATTTTTGTACTTTCAGAGAGGGCTCGCTGACGTTGGGTGATCGTATTTTAGCAGTGAATGACTTCAGCGTGGTATCATTGTCACTAACAGAGATGACCATGTTACTCTCACAGTGTACAGGAGAGACGGTGTTTACTGTAGAATATGATGTGTCAGTTATAGGTAATAAAACGTTATTAGTCAATTCAAGGGAACAAATGTTTTGGTTAAACTTGATTATTTTACATGAATTGTTAAACAAGTTCTTACTAGATTCATCACTGTTGATTCCGATTTCTTGATACATATTCCAATGTGTTGGTAAGTCCTGTAATTTTCAACTTATAGCATACCAAAATCGAACCCAGGACACTAGGGAACAAATATGCTAAGAAAAATAGTTAACCCTTAGAATGCTGGCTAATTTTATTTTCTAAAAATAGATCTTTTTGTCGTCTGTTATCCAAAACCTTAACATTTGCTCTATATTGATGAGGAAAGATACTCAGAGTAGCAAACAAGTAGATCACAGGCAAGTCGCAAATTTACTTTGTGGCTGGCCTGCATTTCACCTGTTTGCATAAGCATGAGGTTGGTGCAAGCACTATAAGGGCTAAACTAGTCTAAAGGCCTTTAATCTAAAGATGCCTGAAAGATGATAAAAATCCTTTGCCATCTCTGTACAGAACACAAAGCATGGAGAAAGGTTTTCTTGATCTTTCTCCTTGGCTGCCATCCTTTGATAATCTTTAAACTGACAATCATATCTAGGTTCTGTTGTCTTAATGTGTGAATATAATGCATGATTGTCTATACATGTATATCTCATTCATCATATAACAATAACTGAGTAGAGATCTCATGTGTCACACACATACAATTATAAGTATTTTTGTTAGTTTGAATATAGTGAGATTCTAATATCATTGTGAGGTATATATTTAGAAAGGAAGAATGTTTTTCTGCCACAGAAAACATAATTTATTAACCTTAATTGATTGAAGATGGCGTTTTACTAATTTAATGAATTCATGTTAAATATTTCTATAAATAGAGGCTGTACAGAAGGCGAGTGGACCATTATTGATAGAGATAGATAAGACACCGGGGGCAGCTATTGGGATTACCCTGTCACACGCCAGACACAAGGGGAAACACTGTGTCTGTATTGATAGTATCCGGGCATTGAGCATTGCTGATAGGTTGGTACCGCTTCTTTAGCCCTTAGATGCTGGGTAATTTTCAAAAAATAGATTTTTTGTGTCGTCTGCTTTTCAAAACCTTAAATATCTACTTGATTTTGTTTAGGAAAGATACCCACAGTTGCAAATAGGTTAGATAACTGGCCAGCCGCCAATTTACTTTGTGGCTTGCCTGGATCTAACCTGTTTTCATTAGCATGAGGTCAGTTTTAGACACTTCAGAGCTATAGCCCAGAACTGGTGAATTGAGAAAAGCAGCAATTTGACTGAAAATTGTTGACACAGCGTTTTACCTCATATAAATATAGAAACAACATTTGTATATGAAAGTTAGGTTAAAAGTTGATGTTTGAACCTTTTCATCATTAGGAGTGGTGCGTTACACATTGGGGACCATATCCTATCTATAGATGGGGCCGATGTTGAACACATGACGGTTGCCGAGGCGACACAGCTTTTGAAGTCCTCCCCGGGGGAACATATACGTATGGAGATTTTACCAGTGAGATTAGTCGAGCAGAAGTCATCCAGGGACACAATTCTTTTTAACGCAGGTAAGCTTCTTTTAAGTCTGGTTGTTTGTAAGTGCAACCTGCAGATTTACCCACCTCTCATTGCATTATTGTAAACTTCTTCTGATGGATCTCCAGTAGAAGGTTTTAACACATTACCACCTTATGCCACATACTTATGTCTTGTCACAAGCAATTTCTTCTTTGCCACAATGCTTTTTCAATCTATTCACATGTCACAACAGCAGAACTGAAAGATTTTTTACATGTTTACAAAGCTTTTCTAAAGTTGTCTGCTTCAATAATTAAAAATGTTTCCTGCCGTTGGTAAAGACTTAAGATGCATTTTTATAAATTCCTTTGAGAATTTCATGTGTACTGTAATTTTAAAATTATGTTGTGAGTAAAAATAAGGAAAGCTGTAACTTGGTGTAGGCATTTGATTTATTTATTTCTGTAGGTTCTGTATACATCACATGATTGCCCCTGAATGTTTTTTATTAAACCCCTTATGGTGAAAAATTTGCAGAATATTTATGAAGCGGACAACTCTTTACTATCTATCAAACTTATTCCATCTGCAAGGATGCTATTGAAAGTAACCTGAAAGCATCTGAAGTGTAGAAAGGATCTTTGATATAGCTAAGATGCCCAGCTGACATGAAAAAGTTTGTTTAAAACTACGGTCATGAGCGTAGATAATAAAAATTCAACAACCCCAAAACATATCAGCAATTTCTTCTTGATAGTTTAAAAATGTAAGCATTCTTTATACAAAAAATGAATTTAATCTTTTTCAAGGCAATATTTATACTCTATTATTTGATTGAGCCATTGAAAAGTTAAGAGGAGAAAGTACAAATAAATTTATTCCCTAGAATTCAATTGTTTTATACCTTGCATCAATCTTGGATAACAAGATAACACAAAAGGAAAACTTGCTCATCTTGAACCCTTTAATCCTAATGTTTCTTACTTTGGTATTTATGTGTATATATTGTTAAATTTTTTTTTTTGTTGTGATGTCCATATGTTATCCTTTTTTTAAACACAATTAACAGATGATGTCTTGCATTTTCTTTTCTCTATCTTCTTTAAGAAATTCTCACTTCTTGGACAATTACAGTCATGAATATTAAATTTCTCACATACAGATTTTTCACGGTAGTTTAGCACATGCTTTTAGCAGATTCAAATGAAAACCATTTGTTGTTGATAATACTTTTTGATGCCAGATATGACAGATTACAATAATGTGTTACAATATTCTCTGAAACTATTCATGGTCCATTGGTTAATGTGACAGTCTTGAAACTTGGGGTCCTGGGTCCAAGCCCCAACCAGTACCTTTGGATCCCTGGGAGTGTCTTTTAGCAAGACACTTCTGAGCTTAACCTAGTACTGGTGTGTCCAGGAAAGCCATCACATTACTGGAAATTTGTTGACAAGGCCTTAAACTTCATATAATTAAGAAAAAGCCTGCCAAATATATTGTGGTGAACTTTGAAATTAATTGTTTTTCTTTAAACCTGCTTTAGATCTGTTGAACATGGCATGTGATTTATAGCACCTTTCCCACTTTTCCTGCTCTATAACCGATTTATGAAACCTTAATTTTGATAATTCTCAATTTTTTCACAATTTCAATTAGAATTTTTACCCCTTACTCCATAATTCCATGCTTTAATGGACCTACAGTGAATGTCTCTAGAACCACCATTACTTAAGGAGAAATCCTTGATTAAATCCTTCAAAGATGCATTTTGACACATTTTTAAGTCCGCTGCAGTAAATGTATAGTAGTTAAAGAACACTGTTAAAGAATTTCTTTATACACCGCTTTGTTTAAATGATTATTGTACTTGACCGCACCCTCTGACACCTGCATGCCTTGTTCACACAGGATTCCAGAAGAATATTATTCCATCCATTTCCTCACCCGTATTAAACACCCCCATCATGTTTAACGGGTACAATCCCCCGTCGAAGAGCCAGACGTTTGGCTATATGAGCCGAGTATCCATGGAAGGGCTTAGCAATGGTGGCGGTAAACGACGTCGATCATGGGCAAAGACCGACAAGAAAATGGCCTCTTCTGGTATCTGTTTGCTTTATGTTTGTTTGCAAGTCTCTTTAGTTTCCCTATCCCATACCTCCCTGCCTTAACCCTTATAGTGCTATAACTGACTTCATGCTTATGCAAACATGTTTGATCCAGGCCAGCCGCCAAGAAATTGGCAGCTGGCCTGTGACCTAACCTGTTTGCTTCTCTGAGTGTCTTTCCTCATCAAAATTGAGCAGATATTGAAGGTTTTGATAAACAGACGAAACAAAAATCTATTTTTAGAAAATTACCCAGCATTCTAAGGGTTAATTCTTGTTTCAATACAGTTGACATGTGGAAACTTTGACAATATGAGAGTTTGCTTAAATGCTCATCATGAGTGTGTACCACTTCTCCTATTGCACCAATTATTTATGTTAAGTAGAAGGTATTGCATGGTGCAGTGGGGTAGATAGTGCAATTGTAATTAAATGGGCCCTTGTTTGAGTTGCACCAACACCACTGGTTGTGTGGGAATGTTCTTTGGCAAGACTCTTCAGGCTAATAGCCTATTACTGGTGAATCCCAGGAAAATCATAATACTATATGGTTATTTACATGGCTTTATTCTATGCACATCAGATACTGGGAAATAATTATTTATTCCACCTTTTATGTTCTAGAAAAGTCATGTGATTTCCCAGCCCGAAAACTCATTCAGTCCTATTTCAGTTTGTCCTATAACGTAATTCACAAATCAAGGGTTCACCCCAAAACTATAGTAAGTGCCTCACAAACATGAACCACTTACTATAGTATTGCACCTAACCCTTGAAATGTTGAAAGAGCTTATTTCATGCCTTTCAGTGTTTGCTTTTATTCACCCATTTGACATTCAAACAATGGTCATGAAACCTTATTACTTTGTAATTTAATTAATTAATAATGATATTAATAGTCACTTGTGTTCACTGCAAAAGCTGATGATTTGGATTGTTGATTAATGTGGTTTTCAACAGCAAACTATATCACCAACATTCTCTCCAAACTGATTACTTATGAGCAAAATTGATTTGTGGTGAGAATAGAGAAAATGATGTTTCATTGGCTTAACCCTTTACCAAATGCCAAATTTTGGATAAGATTAAAAGAAAGCTGTAAATTTATAGTGAAAAAAGGAGAACCATGTTCAATTTGGTAAACTTTCATATCAGCTGATTGTTTTATACTCTGTCCTCTTAGAAGACTGTGAAACCTCTGTGCTTTACTATTTTCATTTCATTTTCTGACACAGTGCACAAGTCACACACTTTTCTTGGTGCTTTTTTAAAAGCTTTAAAATGCTTTAATAATTAAGCTGTTTGAGTCTTAGCAATTTTTTCACTTTTTAATGACTGTTTAAGAGACTACTAGATGCTTCATACATATGTTCTGTGAACATTGATATAACGTAAAAGGAGATCAACCACTGTTAACTTTGCAGCTGAGTAGCTTGATATGTTCTTTGCTTTGACCCATTGTGCTTGGATGTATTGTGAAAGTCAGTATCTGACAAGAAACCTTTCCCTCTGTTGTTATAGTATTAAAAATACTTGTGCAAAATTTGTTTTCCACATGGTGAAAGATAAGATCTGCACATTCGAAACTTCTTTTTCTAATTATATTTTCTATTGTACAAATTTCACTTTTATTTGAGTTACTGCAAGAGTAATAAAACAGGAATGCTATTATGTAGAAACCATTGTTACAAAAGAATGAGTAGCTCATTAGGAGCAATTTGTGCTTTTGTCAAAGTGATTTCATAAGTCTTCTGAAGCAGATGCAGCAAACTGAGGTATTATTTAGTAGAAGCATTCAGGAAATATCTAAGTGCCTATGAAGTTTAAAGTAACATATTTTACCCTTTACCAAACGCCAAATTTTCTACTGTCCCAAGTTGAAATAGTTTGCAGACGACATTTCAAAATGTGATAAAATTGAGAGATAATCTTCTGATAGGGCGGAAAACATTGTGGGAAAAGAAGAAATTGCTCGTTACGAACAATTTCTCCTTTTCCCACAATGTTTTCCAGAGTCGTCTGCACCAATCTCGCCAAATATAGTCATTGTTTGGTGATGGATTAAGCAGATGCAGCAAACTGAGGTTTTATTGAGTAGAAGCGTTAAGGAATTGTCCAATTGCTTATGAAGTTTAGATTAACATATTTAAAAGGTAGCTTTTAAAAGAGGATAATCATTATCTTTATATATGTACCATGTTATGACTGGTTGATAACGGTCGATACACCTTAAAACACCATTCATTCATTATATATGAAAGTTGTCGTTTTACAGTGTCTGTCGCATCAACAGCCAACTCCATCTTCACCTCGAGTAACCAGGTGTGTAGGATGGATACCAATGAGGTTGTGTTGTACGGGGAAAGGTGTGGTCTCGGGCTGGTCCTGGAGTCAACGGTTCCACAACACTGTGTGTTAGACGACCCGCCCATTGTTACGTACTTAGAACCAAACATGGCTGCTGATAGGTGAGTCTTATTTACCAGTTTTCTTTGTGTGTGATTTTGTGTCTGCTCCAGATTGGAAGCAATGTATCAACCCCTTAACCCATTACCAAACAATGACAATGTTTGACCAGTTTGATGCAGACTACTTTGGAAATCATTTATGGTAAAAGTGAAATTGCTCGTAACGAACAATTTCTCCCTTTATCACAATCTTTCTGCCCTATCAGAAGATTGTTTTTCAATTTTATCAGATTTAGAAATGTTGCCTGCAAACCTTTTCAATTTGGGACAGTCGGTAACGGGTTAATTACCTAATAAAGTCCTAATAATGCCTAGATAGTTTATTATGCCTCCCCTTAACTATTTTAGTAGAAGTGGTGAACAGGGTATAAATGATTCTCAACTCTTTACCACTTGCAGACGACATTTTCTTTACTTGAAGCAGACAACTTTAGAAAAGCTTTGTAAATATGTGAAAAACTTTCCAGTTCTGCTGTTGTGATATGAGAATAGATTAAAAAAGCATTGTGGCAAAAGGAGAAATTGCTTGGTACAAGCAATTTCTACTTTTGCCACAATGCTTGTATTAAGCCATCTGCTGCAAGACACAAAAATGTGGCAGTGTAAGTAAGGTGGTAATGTATTAATTCCTAGCTTTGTTTGATCAGATGTGGAGTGATTCAGCCAGGGGACCGTATCCTCACCATTAATGGTCAGGATGTCTGTGAGAAGACACTAGAGGAGGTGAACTCACTGCTGCAAGAACTCTGGCAGAGGGCCAAGTTAGAGGTTGAGTTTGATGTAGCCGACTCTGTCAGTGCGAGCAGTGGTACTTTTGTTGTCAAGTTGCCCCGGAAGCCAGGGGGAATCGGTATTACATTAAGCAGTAAGTGATGCTCTCGAGATTGTGTCTTATTTTTTATTATGAGCCATACATACGTGACGGCATTTGGGTTTTCATGAGAGGTATTCTACTGACTGTCTCGCAGAATGTGGATTGTTCTACCTGGCTTGACCTGCCATTTTTGGCAGTTTAGCATGGGGTCTTTCTCCATCATGAAGAGTAGGACGTTATCATGAAATCATACATACTTGCTTATAAGGCTATATTGGATATGTTGTTTAGGAATGTTTGCATTAACATAACAGCATTGTAACAAATTGAGAAACAGGTGTCTGTTTCTTTATGAATTAGAGAGTTCTGCATGGCCCGGTGTTTACTTTGGCGGACTCAGAACTCGGAGTTTCGTTGGACTGACCTTTGACAAGTCACTCCAGAGCCCTAGCCTAGTACTGGTGATCCAGGAAAGCCGTTAAATAACTGAAACTTATTAATACACCTTTCAAAAAACTTTATGTTTAAGGGTTTAGGGTTTGGTTATCATTAACCTATTATAGTTAACAATAGAAGATAAAAGCTATGTTTAATATCCTTGATGGGAAAGCACAACATATTACAATAAAAACCCTTGTGTAAAAAGCTGAAATATCACAACAAGGTTTGGTTTGGCTTATTTTTACTATAAACTATGATCTATTTGATCTCTTGCAGCCAAGTCCAAATTAGGAAATCCAATATTAATCACAGAGGTTAAGAAAGGCAGTGTAGCATACAGGTAAGATCTGGAATATTTTCTCAATCAGTGATCATGCCGAAATATATCTTGCAGACCATTTAAGAAAACTTTTTGATTGCAATTTGAAGAAATTAAATGTTCATATTGATTTTTTTATATCGGGTCATAATTTCTGTTTGTCACAATAGATTTCATTAGGTAAAAGTTTGAACCTCCCTTTATGTCTTTGTACCTGCAACAAACAAGTCAAGAAACAATGATGATAAGAGAAGAATTTGCTTTTAACAAGCAAGTTCTTTTTATATCACAATGAATATCTAAAAAGTATTATTTTTTTATCAGTATGATAATTATCTCCCATTAAGTATTTTTTATTTTAGACTTTTGCTCCCTATGATTTCAATTTGAAGAAGAATAATTTGACATCCCAACAGATGCAATGAAATTGTTTATATTTGGCCATGGCCATGTGGAGGACATTGGGTAGAGTGTTGGCCTCCAGGCACAAGGGTCATGGGTTTCGATTCCATGAAGCTGATTTAGCCTTGTGACTTTTCATTAATCCATTTTGGTGCTCGTCTTCGTTATGATCAAATAAGCAGAATTGAGAGTGATAAATCTAAGTTGTAAGGACTTGTTTTACAATCAATGTAGAATAAATAAGTTTAAATTAAACTCTCTGGCCCTTATTTCATCTTCATTTCTACTTTCAATTATAAAACCACACATCATCATATTAATTTCTCCTCCTTTAGATGTGGTTCAGTACAGGCAGGAGACAAATTGATGTCTATCAATGATGTAAGGACGGAGAATCTCTGTATAGATGAAGCTGTAGATCTATTGAAGGCCGACGAAGAGATTATTAAACTGAAAATAAGGAGGGATGATCCATGTACAGGTATTTAAGCTTGATCTTTAATCTGCTGGCTTTGTCAAAATTCTTCCTATGTATGAACCCTTATAATGCCTTAACAGATTTCATGCTTATGCTAACAGGTTAGCCGCTAAGTAAATTGGCAGCTGGCCTCTGATCTTACCTGTTTGCTACTCTGAGTATATTTCATATCATATAATGCGTATCATATGATGCAGCTTTGTTACCTGATGGCCCCATGTCTTGGTTTCATTTAAATACACCTTACCTAAATTAACAGTGTTGACATCCGAAAAAAATACCTCTCCAGATATCAAAAGGTCCTATAGGGTAGCCACAGTGTATATTCAGCCTATGTGGCTAAGTGCTTAGAGTACCAAGCTTGATATAACATGGCTCAAGGGGTAGTTTCTTAACTTACTAATGGAAATACGGATGGTTTTATGCAGCTTGAACAGCCAATGGTTCTGATTGGGGCATCGCAACATAACTGAAAGAATGTTGATGTGATATGAAACCCATGATTGAAAGAATGGTTTCACCTTTTACTATGTACATATACAATGTACATGCTTTAACAATTTGAAACAAAGATTAAAAGCTTTCCCTTATATGTATACATCTTCTACGACACAGATGAGAATGGTGGTGAGTGTATATCTTACACAGTAGAGCTCCAGCGTAATGGCGGACCCCTTGGACTGACCATTATCGGGACGGATGACCCCATAGATCCCATTGTTATTTCTAGTCTGGCTGAGGGAGGTCTAACATCCAGGTACATCTACTATAATCATAGGATTATACAATCTTGACCCTTTACCAAACGATAATGACTTTTGACAAGGTTGTTGCAGACGACTCTGGAAAACTTTATGGGAAAAGGAGAAATTGCTCTTAATGAGCAATTTCTCCTTTTCCCACA
Organism: Cerastoderma edule; assembly: GCA_947846245.1. Taxonomy (NCBI): domain Eukaryota; kingdom Metazoa; phylum Mollusca; class Bivalvia; order Cardiida; family Cardiidae; genus Cerastoderma; species Cerastoderma edule. The sequence goes on along the minus strand of OX401413.1, from coordinate 24,379,362 downwards.
ATGTTTTCTGCCCTACCAGAAGATTGTTTTTCAATTTCATCCCATTTTGAAATGTCGTATGCAAACTGTTTCAATTTGGGACAGTCAAAAATTTTACGTTTGTTAAAGGGTTAAGGAGATGATTTTAGAACTTTGGGGTTCCAGGTTCAAAAGTCCCACTGGTACCTCATTTTTCATGGGATTGTTCTTTGGCAAGACACTTCACAGCCCTAGCCCAGCACTGGTTAATCCAGGAAAGCCATTAAAAACGGAAGATTAGTTAACATGAAGTTAAACCTTTTATAAACAAACATGTTTTATATTGTACATAGCGTTAAACACTATATAAACCAAACATGTTTTATACCATATTTTAAATGGCATTAAACCCTATATGAACAAACATGTTTCATATTTAACATGGAGTTAAACCCTACATAAACCAAACATGTTTCATATTAAACATGGAGTTAAACCCTACATAAACCAAACATGTTTCATATTTTACATGGTGTTTAACCTTATATAAACCAACATGTTTCATATTTTACATAGGACGGGTGCTATTAAAGTCGGTGATAAGTTACTTGCCATTAATGGAGTCTCGACTGTCAGTAAGACGTTAACAGAGGCCACGACCATGCTGCAATCGGCCGGTGAGAGTGTCACATTAAAGATAGCACGGCCAGATAAACTTAGTAAGTAGACATATACGGAGGGTTTAGTGCAAGTCTATAGTAAGTCCTTTACCAGTGACAGTGTCATACCAAAGATAGCACGGCCAGATAAACTTAGTAAGTCCTTTTCAATATCTGGTGACAGTGTTACACTTAACATAGCACGGCCAGATAAACTTAGTAAGTAGACTTTTACCAAGGATTCAGTGCAAGACTTAAGAATCATATTGCCCCTATCCTCATGGGTTCAAATTCTGGTGACGGCATTTGGATTTTCATGTGAGATAGTCTCTCGACTGACTTACGAAATATCGATGGTTCTACCCAGCTTAACCATCCCGATTAATAAGAGGTGGGCATAGCAACATATCTGAAATAATGTTGATGCAATATAAAACCCCAGATAAATCATAAAAGAGTAATATTTACCAGTCTCGCAGTGAGCACTTGATATGTACAGTCTTTGTGATGGTTTGATTGTTGATTGGGTCTTTTGTTTATATGACCACAGATGTTAAATGCGATTGATCTATTTTCCTATATTAGAAATGGTTTTTATTTGTCTTTCAAGGATTGACTTCATGCAGTCAGTTGATTAGACAGAACCATGCACATTAAAATGAAAAAAATATATATCTGAATGTTAGAAATGGTACAGAGACAGTCTATAAATTTCTGAAATACTTTTAAGATTTCTATTGGTATGAGTTAGACAAATAATTATTATATGTTTTCTTCATACTATCTATTTTTATTTCAGAACTTTCTCAACAGAATACAAGTCAGAAGAGCACGGTAAGGGGTGAAGAACTTTCACTTTTTTCATTTGATAGAATCTTATGGTCAATTTTATGAGAATAATTTGATGAATGTCAATTATTATTTCATTAATTTTTTGTAAGGTTGTGTGCTCAGGAATTAAAATTGAAACACCAAGAAATGATGCTCTATTTGTAATTATCAATAGATCCTCCTTACAAAGAACTCCTTTGCTGAGGATTATTTTGTTATGAAGGAATGGTTTGTTACCAAAAGGTGTGTTCAGTTATGAAGGAGGGGTCCTGCATGGCTCATCGGTTAAGTTTCAATTTCAAAATTTTATTTTCCATTTGATTCAACACATTTTCTGTTTGTTTGCACTCTTAAACAAAACACTGCTCTATCATTTTATGTGAAAAGTTAGGAAGTTTGATTCCTCCACTTTGTTTATCCACAGTCTGAGAAAGAAGAGACATGCAAATCCACAACACCTGTACGCAGTATTGACAGTGCAATACAATCCTGGGACAGTTCTGGACCAGATATCCATTCTTCTAGTCATCATCAACATGGTTTCCAGTCCATGTCCGTACCCAAAACCAGACCTCAAAGTGCCAATCAATATAAGGGGCGGGACAACAAGAAACAAAAGTCGCGCCCCGACTCCTCCGATTCCACGGATACCGGCGACGATTTTGGTAAAAAGTTGTCGGAGTTGCGGATATCTGACGAAGCGTGGGAAGGCGATCATGAGAGTAGTAAGAGTGATGAATCTAGTCCAGGTGATGGAGAGGATTGGTCTAAAGCATTTAAAAACTTTGAAGTTCAGTCGGACATGTTGGAACAGATAGCTAGCACATCATCCACGCAGCACAGCACTGGAAGCTTGGACAGGAAAGTTAACTCGAAAGTGAAAAAGAAGGAGCGTAACAAAGTGCGACGGAATTGGTCGCACAGCACCAGTCGTGGTGCTGTTAGTCAAAGCGATCTAAGACCTTTTCCTCTTGATCGTAGGGCACGTCGCTGTGCGAGTAGTTCGAGCGCTCGAGACTTAAATCCACCGTCATTAAGGGATCAGTATAGTTCTTATTCGACCCCGTCACCTCAGTCTATTCAGCTACACCGTGTAACACTAGATAGGGACACGTCGGGAGAGGACTTCGGGTTCGGCGTGTCGGACGGGGTGTATGATAAGGGTGTGTATATTAGTGCTGTTAGACCCGGCTCCAAGGCAGACAGGATGGGGCTAAAATGTTATGACAGAATTCTACAGGTTAGTTGATGGCTTTTTCATATTATCTTATTCTCCACCAAACAATGAAGACATTTAACCACTTTGTTGCAGACGAGTCTGGAAAACATTGTGGGAAAAGGAGAAATTGCCAAGGTTTGCAGCCCTATCAGAAGATTATTTTGCAATTTCATCACTTTTTGAAATATTGTCTACAAACTCTTTCAATTTGGGCTGGTCTAAAATTTGGTGTTTGGTAAAGGATTAATGGGTGGTCGCAATAGATACTGTTTAATTGGAACTATTTTAAAGACATTCAAATGTTTCATTGGACAAAATGAAGCACGCTAAATGGTTTCATAATTCATCAATTTCAGCTGACTGAGGCCTCTTCATTTTTAAAAGTCGTCTGTTTGATGTGTGATAAAAAGAGATTGAATTTAATGTTTATACACAATTAAGCTTACTTGTAAGTAGTAGCAGATGAACAAGAAACAATTGTAATGAAAGAGGATATAGGGTAATTTCTCTTTTTGTTGCATGGTTCTCATAAAATGTAATGAAGAAAACATTGTTTTTTCTTCTTTTTAATTATCTTCTGTAGCTTTCAGTTTGGGTAAGTCACAAATGCCCATATAACAAAATGGTTAGGTCTTCTATGGACCATGTTGTCAATACCAGTTCAGTTCATGTCAAGTGATTTGTTTTGTTTGGCTAATGAATTGGGTTCATGATAATGAACTGGAAAATCAAATTGCCGTGCCAGAACTACTTTAGCTGGCAAAACAAATGTAAACAAATATAAAAGCTCCATTTGTATTTAACAGAATTCAGATACTCCAAAAAAATTGAAGGTTTCAAAATATTTGTGTATTTGTGATGAAACTTTCATGGAGATATGAACTAAAACTGCAAAAGACCATATCACACTTTTGTATATGAAACCCCTTTGTAGGTGTATACAGTGTGATACTATCTTTTTAAGATCATACCTTCATGAACACAAAAGACATGGTAGTTTCTTAAATAAAGTTTTAAATAAAGCAACTCCAGAGGAGAAGTTTATCTTAGTTTATTAAATTACATTTATAGATAAACAAGAAGAGGACAAGAGATATGACCTGTGGTGAGGCTATTCCATTAATCTCCGGAAACTCGTTAGATATTGTAGTGTGTCGAAATCCATTAACTCTTACAAAAACAGCGCTGAAGGAACACCAAAGACAGCGACCTTTGCCCCCAGATCCCCCTGACGACCAGATGTCGTGTGACCAAGAGGACCAGTCAGTGGACAGTGTGCCAGTGTATATGAATGTTTACAATTTAGACACTCCCATTGCGCGTAGTGAGAAGTCATTTCAGACAGTGTAGTGAAGTGAGGTATTAAGCCTTATAGTGCTGGAACTAACTTCATTCTTATGCAAACAGGTTAGATCCAGGCCAGCCCCCAAGTGAATTGGTGGCTGGCCTGTGATCTAACATGTGTTACTCTGAGTATCTTTACTTGTCAAAATTAATCAGATATTTTAAGTTTTGGAAAGCAGACAACACAAAAATTTATTTTAAGAAAATTACCCAGCATTCTAAGGGTTGAATGCTATAATATCTACCTTCAGCGACAAGTGCTGTTTCTTATTCTTATTAGTGCTGTGCAATGAAGATTAACTATAGAAGATATGGAGGGATGAACTGTTTTTCCTGTTATTCTTGGTAACTTGCAGTAAACATCAGTTACCTATTTTGTGGCTGATCAAAATTGAAACCAGCAGGCAAGAAAAATGCAGAAAGAAATAATTTATTAGAAACACTTTTGACAAAAGAATAATTTCTATTTTTTTGTCAAATTGGTTTCTGAAGACCTTTGCAGAATATATGTCAAATTGATGTATTACGGTGTACAGTGTTCAAAAGGGATTATCAAAGCAACAAATTATACTGATAAATAATACTGTAATGAAACAAGATATGCTCTCACAAAATCATAATGACAAAAGGATTCTTTGTCCAGGTGTGTCATTAAGAGTCGGCTGCTGGCCAATTTGACCTCTTCAAATGACTTTTTGGTCAGCCCAGATAACAAAACATATGATAGGCAGTCTTAAGGTGTAGCTTTAACACCTCTATTTTTTTGTTGGGAGTTTGCTTCATTGGCCTTCCAATCAAATCATGAGTTGGCCTCTTTTTCCAAAAATTAATGACAACCCTGTTCTTGATGAGGAAATTCTGCTGGGAAGATGTAGTAAAGTGTTCTGTAGTTGAGAAAGAAATAAGGTTTCTTTTTTCAGTCATCATATGTTTTCATATATTAAATGTGCCATATAAATCACACCACACCAATTCCATGTAGTATTATTGCAGACAGAATACAATTGTCATTACCCTTAACAAACTATAGGGTCTCTGTGGACTAATGTTGAAAACAATGAACTAACAATAATGAGTTCAAATCCTGGTGACGACATTGGGTTTGACATGAGAGGTAGCCTCCCAACCGACTTACTGTATACAGATGGTTCTATCCAACTTGAGTTGCCATTATGGGTCTGTTCATTATGAGGGTTTTCCTCCATTTTATAGAGTCGGGCATCACAACATAACTGAAGACATATTTAGACGATGTGACACATATTTAGAAGATGTGACACATATTTAGACGATGTGACACATATTTAGACGATGTGGATGTGACACATATTTAGACGATGTGACACATATTTAAAAAATCTATCTGTGTTGGTTCACAGGAGTGGTAGGTTTGAATTAACTGCTTAGGTAGAATTGTCAGATAGTTCTCTTGAAAATGGATTTTAAACTTACCAAAAGATAAAAGGATATAATATTAATCTTGTTTAAAAAAAATACTCCATCAAAAGAAAATATTAATCAAAACAAGTTATTTAAGTATGTAGTTTGTTAACTATTATTGAAATTAATCCAAATCAAAATAATATCGCTCTTATATTACTTTTTTGCTTCATTAGATAGTTATCCATAGATTTTGAAAATAAATTATTTATTGATCAAAAATATTGAGTAAATCTTTCATTCAAAGATACACAAAATAGGCCCCTTTAACAATTAAAAGCAAACAAATTTCATCATATAAATTGTTTCTCAAAAGGCTTGTATTGAAATGAGTAAATATTTTGTTACCTTGATATTAGTTAATGTAATTGTTCAACTGTATCTATTTTACACCTGCAGTAGATTACAGAAGAAATATTGTGACAAAAGAAATTATTCAAACAATCTTCACACTTTTCACTGTTGTTTCTAAGTTAACTTTGGAAATATTGATTTGATAAATGTTAGTTTTCGTATGCTGTGTTTTTCAAATTGAGATTTCCATATTGAATATTGGAAAAAAAAAGGGAAAGAAGGTTTTGAAGTATTAAGTTATTGTAAATAGCATTCCTTACAGATCTGAAATTTTTATTTGCAGACTTTTGTGACTGTTTTCTGAAAGTTTTACATGCCAGATCTGATATTTTGTTCTTTATTTGATTTACTTGTAACTTGGACTTTACTGATATGTCTGTGACATAGTAGAAAAAATGGGAAAGGGATTTGTTAGGGAGGATACTTCATCGATTGCACAATACATGTATCTTATTCCTCTCTGATTTCTCCTGTTTTATTTGATTATTCCTATTTCAAAATGCAATAATTACCTGCAAATGTTTACCATTAGAATTTCTCAGAAATTGTAAGTTTGATAATGGCTAAGAAAAGGTAATTTATTGCATAGTATGGGATGGTTTTGATTTCTAGTCAATGTTGGAATGAAATACACACATGGTTGCCATAACAATTGGTGCTAGATAAAGAAAGTTTACTCTGCTGCAGATACTTCTTGATAAACTTAACTTCATTTTATTACCCATTCTGTTACCCATTTTCCTATTGGGAATTTTATGACGGATTCAATTTTTAAGAAATAGCTGAAGAAAAAATTTAATGAATTTCATGAATTTTTTATCTTATGGGATTGAGGAGAATTGAGGTATTTCTCTGAATTGACCCAAATTTATGTCAGATTGACAGAATCATCCTGTATTTACATTCTATTTATAATAATCCTATCTTTGTTAATAAAAGAAAAATGTAGCTTCGTTAGCATTAACCCTTTACCAAACGCCAAATGTTAGACTGTTCCAAATTGAAACAGTTTGCAGACGACATTTCAAAATTTAATGAAATTGGAAAATAATGTTCTGATAGGGCAGAAAACATTGTGGGAAAAGGAAAAACTGCTCGTTTAGCAACTTCTCCTTTTCCCACAAAATCTTCCACAGTCATCTGCAACAAAGTGGTTTAATGTCATTATTGCTTGATAAGCCCTTCAAAGCAGCCATGTTTGAGCTCATCCTCAATAAAATATGAGCTGGGCATCACATCATTATTGAGATATTGTTTATGGGATGAAAAATCCATATAAGTACATTAATTTAGTTATCACCAATTTATCCTTGTGTTTTGTTTCGTCAAGGTTAAAATGGTATTTCTTTACAAAATGAAAATCAGAATGAATTCTTAATAAACCTTTATTGTAAAACATAATAGTTATAATTACTGTTGTCTGAAATTATTTTAAATTTTGTTAAATCCCATATGGTTTGAACGCAGCCTGTTATTAATACAACTGACTGATTTTAACCCATCGTGTTTTTTATTTAACTTGAAAACAATTTCAGACAGTTATTGCATATGAAAACATAAAAAATTTGAATTTGGCATTTGGTAAAGGGTTAAATCTAAGCCATGTGTGGATAAAAATAAATGTTAATGGAAAAATGGTTGAGAAATATGGATTTATCCTTACGTATGTCCTTAAATGGGTAGTATAATTTGATAATGAATTTGTATTTTTCAAACACTGAAATTTACCTTTTCCACTTTTTCAAAGTGCCATTTCCCTAATTTTGTTATTTTTGTAGGAAGCGATTTTTAAATACTTAAGAAGATACCCAGTAATGCTTATTTTTAGCTATTCTTCCTTTTTTCTATGTGTTTACATCTCGTATGTTTTTTGGTACTAGATCTGTTAAAAATTAATGTCCAAAACTCAATAACATGTATCTATTCCAAAGCTACAGCAAGTCTTTAGATTTATGAAGGACTGAAGAAGCCCTTTCCCTCATACAAACAATTCAACCCTTTCCCCAACACCAAATTTTCAACTGTTCGAAATTCAAAGAGTTTTCAGACGACATTTCAAAATGTGATGACATCGGAAAAAATCTTCTGAAGGAGCAGAAAGCATTGTGGGAAAAGGAAAAATTGCTCGTTATGAGCAATTTCTCCTTAACCCTCAATGTTTTCAAGGGTGGTCTGAAACAAATTGGTTAAATGTCTTTATTGTTTGGTAATGGGTTGCTAATACTGCTGCTGTAGAAGATACAAATATCCACTGGGAGCAATTTCTTTTTCTCATAACGGTTTCTTACCAAAGTGACTAAGAAAATATTTTATTTCATTCTTTTCTGTTGTTGTTTTTTGTTGATATTTGGATCAGTTACATAACTCATCATTATGGAAAAGGTGAAATTCTTGGTCCAGGGTAACATGCACTCAGTGTAGCCTGTTTGCTGGATGTTGCTTACTAACAGTATATGACATGAAAAAGGCCAGTATTTTCATTTTATTTGCAAAAAAATGTTCATTTCAGCCTCATCCATAAAATTGTATACTCTTTCATCATAAACCCATTAACCCATACTGATATTTGAGACTTGTTCAATTTAAAATCATCAAATGTTGATTATGTGTAAATGATGATAAGGGGTCCTACGTGGCCCAGTGAATAAGATAGCAGACTCAGAACTCGGGGGTCTTGGGGTCAGTTCCCACCGAAATCTCCTGTTTTGTGGGGGTGACCTTTGGCAAGTCACTTCAGAACACTAGCCTATATAGTACTGATAAATGCAGGATAGCCGTTACATAACTGAAATAGTGTTGATATGGTGTTAAACACCATTCAAATATAAATGATCAGATGCTTCATGCTTGTGACGGACTAACCATAGTATTGCATTAAACCCTGAAAATGTGCTTACAGATCTGAAGATCATAAGCATTTCTCACTTTATCACTTCATTTTATATGTCTTCAGCTGCATAGATGATGATAAAAGTCATGTTCTTGAAAGGATAAAAAATACATGACTTTTTTTTTTAATCCTTATATGCAAATGACCTCATGCTTATGCAAACAGGTTACATTCAGGCCAGTCGCCAATTTACTTGGCGACTGGCCTGTGATTTAACATTTTTGCTTGTCTGAGTATCTTTCCCCAACACAATAAAGCAGATAATTCAGGTTTTGGAAAACCGACGACACAGAAATCTATTTTAAGATAATAATCTAGCTTTCTATGGGTTAAATAAAAACTTGATTTAGTCCTGAAAATGTTAAGAAGACAATATTGGTATTTTTTCTTTGAAAAACACAGTTGTGTAACTCATTTGTTAGTCATGTTCGAAAGAAAATATGTGCATGTTGTTCATGATTTTGTAAGTTATTTGTCAATCTTCATAGAAAACCATTCTCATAATTTATGTATGTCTACATAGAAAACCCTCTATTAAACTGTTACCATTATTATTCATAGGAATTCATTCAAATATCAGTTATATGTAGTAAATAATGCATGAATCATGATCACTGAGCTCTGCCTAGTACTGGTGAAATCAAAGAAAGTCGTAAAATTAGCAAAATAATGTTGAAACTGCGTTTTACCCCATGCTATTGTCACAATTTCCTTTCACCATTGTATTACAATAGGTGCAGAGTATACAGTGCTCCTTTTTCCACCCCATGAAGTTGCGCATTATTAGCAAATATATGTATTTATGTGAGTATAGATTTGTGTACTTCCTTTGTAATGCGTGTAATAATACTCGTTTGCTGGCTGTTAGTCATAAAAGCTGTTTGCCTATCAGGAGAATGAAGGCAATACGTTTTTGGCTCTACAAACAGCATGGTACATTCCTACATCGATACAAAAGGATGTCTAAAATTTAAGATTCCAATTCCTTGAGGGTGTTGTGAGGTGATATTTATTACCCAAATAATGCTTATGCGATTGAATATTTTTATGTGACAATACTTAATAAATAATCAATAAGAAAAGGTTTTTACTGAACATGTTCTCTGTTTGTTACAGTGATGTTAAATGTTGTAAGTTAAAGATGCATTGGTTAATTCCCAATTATCCACATTTAGAATTAAGATTTCAACCATTTTCTCAATAAAATGCTTTGGTCACAGAAAAAGACTTAAGAAAAGATTGTGACTACACGAGAAATTGCTTGTATCAAGCAATATCTCTTTTAGTCACAATAGTTTCTTTGCAATGTCACTAGAATATGTTTTTCTTTATGCTTTGTTGGTTGTCTTCTGTTATTTTTTTGAATGACCAAGTTAAACTTTACAATTTGAGAAAAGCTTTCCCTTCCCTTAATTTTACTCTCTCAGTGATATAAGAGCTTACATGTGTTTCTTTTTCTTTTTTAAATGGGACAACCTGAAAAACACAAATGCATTGATACACTTTTTAAGATACCACAAGACTAAGCATACAATCATTCCTTGGAAAATTACTTTATTCACAATTAACACATTATATTGAATATTGTATAAAAAATCATGATTCTTTGTAGTTTTTTTCTTGTGGCACAATATTTTCAAGTTTAATTATTTACCGTTTTAAGTAGATAATCAAATTATAACACCTTATCTATTCTCTTTGAATTCTCTGCAACTTTAACTTTGGGTTAAACACATCTTGTTTGTATCAGGCAACTAAAGATACAATTGTGACAAAAGGAGAAAATACTTCAGACAAGCTACAACATTTCTTTGTTCTATTGATTTTTACAAATATCACAAGTAAACTGATTTTCTCTAATGGTCGTCTGTATTTGGTTGCAGTACCATTCATAGGGTGTTGCATAGCCAAGAGGATAAGGTGTAGGAACTATGACACTGTGGTCCCTGGTTCAATTCTCACCAGTGGCATTTAAATTTATTGAGGGAGTGTCCTTGGGCAAGACAATGCAGAGCCCTGCCTATTAGTGGTGAAATCAAGGAAAGATGTAAAATAACTGAAATACTATTGACAAGGCATTTGACCTCATTCAAAACAAAGTACCATTCACAAAAAGAAATTGTATGTGAAAGGATACAATTTAAACTGTTAAGGGAGTTTTCATTTGTTTGCACCCTTATTTCTCATCAAATTTCATCATCTATTCAAATCAAAGAAGCATTTGTTCTCACCTTTTTTCATTTTCCGATTGATTTTGATGATAGATATGTTTATTGTTATACTGATTATAATTTATTAAATATTATACATGATCACGTTGCTTTTCTTTTGTTAACTACCTCTTTGTTGGGTTTTTATTCCTTATAGTGCTGGAACAGGATTCGTGCTTATGCAAACATTTTTCACCTTGGTAGTTGTTTCAAACCACCATTTCATGAGCAATAGACTCTAGGTCGACCTTTGAACTAAAACTAAAAATTCTGTTCTTGCGTTACCCCCATTTTGCTTGTTTGTCGAACGTAAGCGGTGGTTTCATGCGCCGAAGACTTGTCTGGTTCGCAGTATTTAAGTGATACGTTGTATTGTGTTAAATTTTACATATTATTTAACATCGATTGTGAAGCAAGTTCTTACAACTTTAATATATGTTAATCACTCTCGATTCTGCTTTCTGTATACATAACCAGTACTCGCATCATTGTGAATTGATGAAAGGAAGGGAAGTGGTACCCCGTTTCTCTTTTGATTCGAACCCTAGAGGCTGATGTTCCTCCTATGAAGCGAAAAACTTTCGTGTTTGCCATGTTATGTTGATGGCGGAGCTATGAGATGAAATCCGGCCAGATTTATGTGCACCATGAACCCTCTTCTTTGAAACAATGATGTCAACACTTTCCTTCTTCATACCCCCTTATTGCAACAGACCCCGCATCAAGTATCAGCGCCTAAATCCTGTGAAGAAGTTCAAACACTTTTGGAGCAATATATCAAGAAATGTCCATTTTGTTGACAAAACTAAAGCCAGTTCCGCATTTGGTCGGCTAAACAAAACTGTATGGAATCGCCGCGACATCACCATAGCGACTTAGCTCGATGTGTACAGAGCAGTTGTACTAACGATATAACTCTATAATAGCGAAACCTGGACAGTGTACAAGAGGCACACCAAGAAACACCACACAATGTGCTCCCAAAAAATATAAGGAATCAGATTGCATGACAAAATCCCAGATACAGAGGTCTTCGACCGTACAAGCATTGATACCATACTGCAGTCAGGCCAACTCGGCTTGGTTGGTCACGTTCGAAGGATGGACGACACACGGATTCCATACTGCAGTCAGGCCAACTTGGCTTGGTTGGTCACATTCGAAGGATGGACGACACACGGATTCCATACTGCAGTCAGGCCAAGTCGGCTTGGTTGGTCACGTTCGAAGGATGAACGACACACGGAATCCAAAACAGTTGTTCTACGGAGAACTAGAAAATGGCTTATGCTCCAGATGCGTTCAGATAAAGCGGTTCAAAGATGCGCTGAAAGTATCTACCATTCGTTCTATATTGAACTTGACTTAATGGATGAACTAGCCAAGAACAGATGTACCTGGCGTTCAAGAGGGATGGTGGGAGGCAAAAAACATGAGCAGTATCGCGTCAGCTTAGAAGAGCCAGGGGTGGCAAAACGGAAGGAAGCGATAAATGCACCTCCTCCCCCCATCTTAACCATCCAGCCCGATTTGTAGAAGGACGTTCCATGCAGGAGTTTGACTCATCAGTCATCTACGCATCCACACAGCCAACACATAAGAAAGGGTTGAAATCATGGTCATCTTCAACATCGAAGAACGAGCTATACCATTGTTGCAAAATAAGATGGAAACCAATGTACCAAAAATAATAAATTCATCTCATGAGCAATGTACATGTACGTTTGTTTAATTTGTTTCTACCTACCAACATGGTTTTCTTGTGATACATTTATTTGCAAGAACAAACGGTTTAGGAAAATGTTGCACTTTCATATTTGTTTGGTTTGAGATAAAAGTTATTGTCTATCTCTGTTGTTCATGTAATTGGTTTTAACGCCGCTCGAAGCCTTGTTTTATTTGTAAACGACTTGCTGTGGGATTGTTTTAAAACAAGACTAGGAAAAAGATTGTTTGTCTCAAGGGATACTCCACAGTGGAATAACTAGGAATCGATCCTTGATCGTCTTGTCTCATTTGCAGAAATCAACTGCCATCCCAGATCCCATTAACTTTATTTTATCATCAATTTTTCTACTAAGGCATTTAATTGAATGGGAGATATTGTTCGAAGTAAGATTGTATACGATTGGTATCAAAGAATTTAAAGTAGACACAAAGAGAACCCCAACAATGGAACAAAACTATGAACTCGTTATTTGCGAGTCATTGTCACAGGTGTGTGCACGCAAAGATGATTGCTAATTGACACTTCAACATGGTAATTTGGATGACGCTCTATATTTATTGTGTCTCATATATCGGCGAGTGTGTAGCACCATGTGGGGCCAATTAAGATTCGTCCAACCCGGTCCCCCGCTGGGGGTCTACTGGCTGCATGTTGTTCTACAAGAAATACAGAATAGGGACTGGTTCCCAGTCAAGCTTTCGTCCTGACCGTTTTCTGTCCAATATCGACTTGAACCCTTCACTCATACAGGGTTTTATGACGTGTACGTATTCAGAGCAAAAGCAGAAGACAAGTAAAGAGCATGATCAATAACAACTTTTTTTTCCAATTTTACAAAGCATTCTTTCATTGAGTCGCTTGAGGTAGTTGCTTTGAATGCATGTTTAAATGAACCAGCTTTCGTGAGTAATCTCTCCTTTTATAATATTTGTTTCCACGATTATAAATCCATTTATATTGCATTTCTTGAGTCGAGAGTAGTGTTTATTTCATGATTGGTGTTAATACCAGATCTCATTCAAGGCATGTATAGAGACCAAAGAAAAATATTTATTTTTATGATTACCGATGAGGTCTTGCTAAATAAAGATAAAGCCAGATAACTTTTTAAAGTGAACAAGCCGTTTTACAGTTCTTTTTTAATGGGAATAACAACTTTTGAGAAACCTTAGTTTAAGAAGGCACCACATACGGCGGTATACACAAACAATCGCATTCGAAACAAAACCGTCAAACATGTCAAACGGTGAAAAATGACCGTTCCAATTTGAGAGCAAATTCAAACAAAAACATAAAAAGAAATAACATAACAGGAAGAAGTAGCTTGATGCTTGCTCAGTTTGAGTTAATTATCCCTTTGTCGAAGTGTTCTCTAACATTTTCTGCAATGGGTACGTTAATGTGGCGTTTCATGAAGCAATATGTCAAGCGCCCTTTCCCAAATTAGCATCAAATGTGCCTTATTTGATATAGAAACTTAATTGTGTGCAATGCGTATGTTGAAGATTACCCCATGCGAGATTTGTTTGATTTAAACGTTTGTTTAACCTTCAAATGCTTGGTAACTTTATATCTGCTAAATTTTGATGGGGAAAGATACCCAGAGTAGGGAACAGGTTAAATCACAGACAAGTCGCCAATTCATTTGGCGGCTGGCCTTGGTACATCGTGTTTGGATAAGCATGAAATCGGATCCAGCACTATAATGGGTTA